>VZRI01000453.1:161254-435194 GCA_013397515.1 Upupa epops
CTCGACTCCTGGCTAGCTGACCATTCTCATTTGCTAGTAATGGAATTGCTCATAGTTTAAATTATTTTAAATAGTAACAGGGAACAAATCCAAAAATGTTTGGAATCTCTGCAAAGGTCACTGCTGAGTTTTCACTTTGGTTCATGTTGAGGTGTTAACTTGGTTGCTGTAACAGCTACAAGCTATTTGACATGGATTATCTGGCTGATTAACAGTGTGGCAACAGTACATTGCTATTAGTGTAGTTTACTGTTGCTGTAGTTGCACTCAGTTCTTTAGATGCTGATGTATCTAGCAGACAACGGCACCAGACAAGACTTGCTTCCTGTCAGGAGTGTTGAGCACTGATGGTTTATCTTAACCTTGCACATACAGACCACCACACTGAAAATGAGGTAGTGTGTGTGTTTGTGTGTTCATTTACAGTTTCACAGTTGGCACCTTCGTAGTTTATTGTTGAAAAAGGGTAATGCACCAGAACACATTGCAGACATTTACATGAACTTTGGGTTTTTTCCAGAATGTCACATTTCAAGAAGAACCATTTTATTAAATATGTGATTTTGGAAAAGTTTGAAGCATGTCTGATTACTACAAGTAGTGATTTGTCCAAATGAAAATATTATACTGGAACCACTTTGAAAACATAGAGCTGAAATGCAAAATGGCCTGTGGATTTGATTTATTCCAGACACTAGTGAAGGCTTGAAATACAGACATTCCTGGTTTTTGAATACTGTTCAAAATCTAGGGCCAGACATGAACGTTGCATTGGAAGGTTCACCAATTTTTATATCGCTGGGGGATACTTAACAAGGTTTTATTTGACCTGGGAGGTAATGACTGCCTAGTATTTGTGATGACTGTAGAGGAGTTAAGGATTTCCTGGGGATGTTTTAGAGGTCATCCTGCATTTCACAAACACGGGCTGCAAGAGGTTGCAGACCATCTCACACATTGCAAAATTGATACCAGTGCTGATAAACTCAGCAATGCAGTGTGTGTGTTAGCTGAGCAGAGTATTCCCTTTCTGAATGTAGCAGTTAAATGTGATGGTCGTTTGCTTTCTGTAAAGTAATCTTTTCTAGACTGGTTATTTTCTTCTTCCTTCATTATATTGAAATTACAGAAAAATAAAGGTATAATAATCTCCATTTAAGCCAAAACAAGGGTTATGTTTTCATAAATTTGTTGAGTGTACCTTGCCAGCCCAGCATAAAGTCAAGAACTTAGTGCTTAAAGTTAGGCATGTTTTTAAGGACCATACTGAAATGAAAAACAGATCTGTGTGACTTCATCCTCTGGGTACTTTCACTGTTTTTGGCCTGATCCAGAGCCCACAGAAGTCAGTGGGAATCTTTCTGTTATCTGCGGTTGACTTGGATCAGGCTCTGTTTTGGTAATGCCATTATGTCAGTAATAATACTTCAGGAAGCTGAAGGGCAACTTGATAAGGTGGGAGAGAGCAGGCAGGTCTCAGAAATCAGTGCTTCAGAATAGACTGTTCACACAGGCTTCAGCATTGCTTAGGAAGTGTGGAGCATTTCGGAAAGACAGATCTGCTTCTGCAAATTTCTTAGGGATACCAAAGTCGGAGCATCCAAATACTGCTTTGTTGCCTTTACTGCAAATACAGTTAATGTTTAATTATATATGGAAAAATGCTATAGAATTCCCCTCTGGGCCTCATGGAAAAAGTGAACCAACAGAAACTTTAATTGTAACCCCCTTCTTGGATGCCAGGAAAGAGTCCTTGAGGCTGCCATACCCTAATAAGATATTCGGTTGAGGTTAAGAACACTTTTTTTTCTTTCCTGATCTGAGCTTTGTACCTCAGGCAAAGAGAAAGGACCTCAAATTAGTTGAGAGAAAATAGGAAACAGAAAAAACTAGTGCTTCACTATTACCTCAGTTTTGTGTGATGTATCATGGGTAAAGACTTGTGTCTCTTCTGGAGTGTTTGTGGTTGGTGGGGGTAGACCCTTACCTCACCTGGGAGATGGATGGAAGCAGCATGCTGCCAGGGGAGTGTGTGTATGTTGGAGGAGGGACAGAAGCGAGGCAGGGTATGCAGAATTTCACAGTGACCCAGACGTTATGGACCTCTGCACATTGGGGTATTAAAGACCCTTATGTGGTTTAGCATGGAAGACAGTGAGTGGGCAAAGAGAACCTTGGAAACCTCATGTCCCTGACTCCCTTTTATCCCTGAACTGGGAATTAATCTGGGCCCTCTGTTGCCCTCCACATGGCTCAGACTAGAAGTGGGAAAGGATGCCTAGTACACATTAAGGAGAAGAGGAAATCCACATGACTTGGTGCAAGCTTCTTGCTTTTGTTTCTTGGGAAGAGCCCCACCTCTCCTTTGCCTGAGTGTAAGCATGTGTAGGAGGCTCAGTGGGGGGATCTTGCTGGTTTAATTATTCCTCACATGTTGTTTGCCTGTGTATGGGACAATTGAGCCCATAATAATCAATCTTGCATGCTCTCAAACAGGAAAGCACGACATATGATCTAAGCTGCATGCTGAAATGTGGTTACTGGAGACAAGTTTTATGGCTGAATAGGTCGGCATCATGTTGTCTCTTTGCTTTTTTGGGCTTTTAGTTATTTATTCACAATGTCATGCTGGTAAAATATTTTATGTCTTTCCATTTAGCTTGCTGACTTAATCCTCTGCTTCTAGAGATGTTTATATGCAGATGACAAAACACAGATTTCCTATGTAAACTGGTGGCTTTTTTCCATGTTAATTGCAAGGCTTATCTCTGTAGCATCTTTTTAAAGAACAGGAAAGGAATTTCCCAAACTCCTATTATATACATTAAGGTAATTTATTTTTTGCTACTTTAATCCATGTTGGAGTTGCTTAGGAGCAGAAGTAATAATATTAATTTGGAAGTTTTCTCCTTCCATTTGTCCATCCATCCAACTGGCTATTCCCTGTAGCTGTTGCATTCCATATGGTAATCTTCTAAACATTGACCTGTCTTCCCGTGTAGCCTTTGAACATGTTTTTAAATCTTTCTTCTCATGCATCGTCTGTGTGTTTTGATGCAGTTATTTGTAATTAATAGACTGACGCTCCTCACAAAGCTGCTGTGAGCTGTTTGGGTGTTAGAATGTTGAAGGGATTCCTAATTTTAGACTTCTTCTGATGACAAAGTAAGAGTTGTGTTGACTGTTAAGACTGGTAGTTTTCCCTATGTCCAGAGAGGTGAGAATTCTGTGAGATGGTTACTACTGCAGAGATAGCCTCATAAAAGGCTATCAGGTTGGTCAAGCATGACTTCCCCTTAGGACTGACTGTCCCTAATGACCCTGTTGTCCTTGATGTGCCTAGAGACAGCATCCAGGACAAATTGTTCCATCACCTTTTCTGGGATGGAGACGAGGCTGACCGGTCTATAGTTACCTGGGTACTCCTTCTTACCATTTTTGAAGATTGGAGTGACATTTGCTAACCTCCAGTCTCTAGGCACCTCTCCTGATCCCCATGACTTAGAAAAGATGATGGAAAGAGGCTTAGCAATGACTTCTTCCATTTCCCTTAGCATGTGCGGGTGCATCCCATCAGGGCCCATGGATTTATGTACATCCAGTTTGCTCAACACATCCCTAACCCAGTCCTCATCAACCAGGCCAGGGTCCTCTTTTTGCCTCGACTTCCTCTAGAGCCTCAGCAGTCTGGGCTTTGATAACAAGACAGCTCCCAGAAGTATAGATGGAGGCAAAGAAAGGGTTCAGTATGTCTGACCTCATTAATGTCTCTAAATATGTGAGTGGTGGGTGTTAGGAGGATGGAGCCTGGCTCTTCTCAAGGTCATCTAGTGATAGGACAAGGGGCAATGGGTTCAAGCTGGAACATAAGAGGTTCCATATCAATATCAGCAGGAACCTCTTCCCAGTGAGGGTAACAGGGCATTGGAACAGGCTGCCCAGGGGAGTTGTGGAGTCTCCTTCTCTGGAGACGTTCCAGACCTGCCTGGATGTGTTCCTGTGTGACTTGGTCTAGGCGATCCTGCTGTGGCAGGGGGATTGGACTAGATGATCTTTCAAGGTCCCTTCTGATCCCTAATGATTCTGTGTTTGATTCCTGACTCAAAAATAATCCATCATAAGTAAAGCTGTGATTGTTCTACTTCCTTACTGGCAGTGTTCCCTTTCTATAGATACTGGAAGTGGGATATCTTTGAATGGTCGGGCTCTTTAAAAGACATTTGTCTGTAATCTCTTGTGTTGCTACATTAGTTTGTTTATATCTGTCATCTATCATATGGCAGATAAGAGGAAAAAAATCAGTCAATAGCTATTTTGCCTCCCCCTTCCCATAACATCCCATATGTTGTGACGCTTGTTGCTCACTTTGTGTTCAGGCTTGAGGCAGCATGTTTCAGATTTCTATTAGAGGCACCCTTGTTCACTTCATTTGGTAGGTGCTGACTTACCACCAACATATGTCCTCTTGGTTTAAAGTGAAGCATTTAAAAAATGTTGAGATGATAGACTACAGCACGTATCCTTGTGGAAGCGGGTGCCCTCCTTCTTTCATTGTCTGGTGGGGATAATAGAAACCTCTTGCCTGCTTAATTCATGTGATTAAAATGGGACACATTGTGATGTTCTCCTCAATTAGCATGATCGGCTCCCAGGGAGCAAGGGAACCCTGGCTGTAGTGGTTTGCATTTCCCTCTCTAATGAGTAGAAAGAGCCTTTTGAGAATTACTAAATAATTCAGACCATTAGGAACCTGTCAACTTAAACAATGCCCCCTCTGACCAGAAAAATGGTTGTGAGCAGTTGGGCACCCCAGCAGATGTTGAACTTGTTCTCATTGTTTGCTCTGCTTCAGGCAAATAGCTTTGCAGGCACTTATAGGGTTTGTATGTTGCTCTGCTCAGGCCATGCGTGCAGCAGTAATCGACACATGCTGCCCAGACCTCTGGCTTTTATATCCCAGTATTTCTTTTAGTTAATTTAATGATAATCTACTAAACTGCTGATATCGCCGTTTGCCACTTTTGATAGGTTTGCCTGCCAGCTATAATGAGAAACCTCAATCAAATCTTAAAAAAAAAAAAGAGGCACCTCTACCCAACTTGACTGTAATGTTCTATTTGTTAGTTCCTTATTTTGGATTTGGAAGTGCTTCTAGACAAACAAGAATTAGAGGTAATGTCAGGCAGAATTCGCCTGAGATCTGAAACTTCAGGCGAGACATGCTGGTCCTGAAACTTCCCAGAAAATCATGTGCACATGCATGACTACTGTAGATAAAATCCATCATGCAACAAGATCTGTTTAATCTGTGTTTTGGTGTGTGTTACTGAAGCAAACACTGATCTGATGTAGTGTTCTTAGAAACGTTGCCATACTTACCCTTCTGTAATGTTTATATTTGCAGATTTCTTGAACTTGATTGATGAACAAATGATCAGCACTGTCATGAAAAAATATTTAACGTATTTAGTTATAAAGCTTCCCACCTCCCCCTGGAAACTTCTTGAGTGGGTGATACCAAACAGTCTGTCTTGCACAAGCAGTTAGTTGGTATATTGAGTCAGTTAAGAGAACAAGCTATGGCAGTAACACGATGTGAAATAACATCCATGCTTCACAAGTATTTGTGTTGTAAAATCTAGTGTGTTCTTGTGACAGTGGCTCTACCTGCAAATATTTTTACGTGTTTAATAGATGTTTTTAAAATTTACATGGATAAATACCTCAGCTCTCGTTTTCTAACCTAACACGTTCAGAAAACCTTTCCATTCTTAGTTTTATGAGATTTGCCTCGGTTATAGATACTCATTTCTGTAAAGTAGCAGTCCTAAACTGAAAACATTTTTACACCTATTTGTTGCAGCAAGTTTTAATTATACTTGTACCTTTAGTTCTGAAGAAAAAAGACTATTAAAAAGTGTGAGTCTCCTAGGCCATGCAGAGTAGCCTCTCTGTGGTGGTAGCTACCACCACTTTGAGGGCTTCCATAGTCTTGGAGGTTAACTCTTGATACTGCAACTCTCAGATATGTCTTCCCCCACACTTGTGTTGCTGAGTACAATGTTATGTATGGTGTAGGACATACCTTTGGTAACTTGGGGTCAGCAGAGTCCCAGAGAAAGTCTTGATGCTGTACCAGCACAGTTCAGCAATAGCAAGAGCACTGGTGTGCTATCAACAGTTCTGGTCACACATCCAAAACACAGTACCGTAGAGGCTGCTGTCAAGCAAATTCACTCCATCCCATGCAGACCCAGTGCAGGAGTACTCACGGATGACTGCAGGCCAGACTTCTCACATTCCATGTGTTAAGTCATCTCAATTGAGTTGGTGGTTTGCTGTGTAGTTCCTCCTTTTCTCCTCCACTCCATTTCTCAATTGTCAGTTATGTTTCTGCCATGTGCTCTGCTATCACATGATGATGATGCTTTATCTTTCTAAATTTAATTCTACTGAAATCCATAGAATCCTTTAGGTTGGAAAAGCTCATCAAGTCCAACCACATATCACATACCCTACTCCATAACATCACATCTGTGTGTGTGATGTAATTAATGAGATGGTAGCCTAAAGCACTTTGATTTTCTAACTAC
Source organism: Upupa epops (assembly GCA_013397515.1). Taxonomy (NCBI): domain Eukaryota; kingdom Metazoa; phylum Chordata; class Aves; order Bucerotiformes; family Upupidae; genus Upupa; species Upupa epops. The sequence goes on from VZRI01000453.1 coordinate 167,848, forward strand.
TCTCTGTAACTCAGTTGAAAATAGATTATAATCACAAGCAGTAAGTCCGTGTCCGCAGCAATAAAAAAGAACTACATAACATCAAAACACAGGAAAACGTTCATGTGTAAAGCATCAGGTGTGCTTTAAATGTTAGGGGGTTTTCCCTGTTTTCCCTGGAAAAACCCATTTGAGAGGAACATGCAGTGCATATGGAGAGTGCCTGGAGAGCAGCTCCTCGCCTCTGCTAGGCTGTGCAGGGGCATACCGGCTCCACAGGGAGGTGGGAATGGGGAGCATCTCTTTGATCTTTTGTATAACAGCATTTCACAGGGATAACAGGAGTCTCTGACAGGAAGGTAGTTGCCTCATAGGGCATTGTAAGTCTCTGTGATAGCTGAGGATATAAAATTGTGCTTATCTGAGGATTCTTTCTTTGCTTGACATCTATTCTGACCTATAGCCAGAGCTGTTAAACCTGTGTTGGTGCTGTTATTCAGTGAGTGAAATGGCCTGCTGGGGCCCAGGGACTCTGGTAAGAAGGAAAATTATTAGGTATAGGCTTCAGTTTATTCTTTTGCAAAATTCTCTTCTGAATCAAAGTTAAATAATGACTGGCTTTGGTTTGTCCTTTTCTATCTGATAAACACGTGGAGATGAGACCGGGAGGTCAAGTGCATAAGCAATGGCTTCCAGAAAGGTGAGAATTTCTCAGAAACTGAGTTGACGTCTTCTAGAGTCAACTTTGTGTGGTGTAAAGTTTGAATTTATTGCTGGCTGGCTGTGAGACCCCTGCATTTCTTCTGTAGTTGCTCTTCAATTCTGAAGACATCAAGGATGGACCTCAGTGAGAATATTTCTCAAGCAGACATTGCATGATTCAGATGTTTTAGTCATGAAAACAACAAAGCTTTGAAACTAATCTCTGGTTCTTAACTTACTGACAACCACATGTTATTATTTTCTATCGGCTTAGATGCACTTAGTGTAGCATAACTTACCAGCTTTCTTGAGAGCTCCGTTACAGGTTTCTGATCTAAGAAACCTGATCTCTTACACAGACTGTTCTGGAGAACATGGGAATATTTTGAATTTCATGGGAAAACTCAGTACACATTTGCCATCATTGGCAAGATACCAAAATCTCTCGATGAGTTCCCATCTAGTGCTTGTTGGTTGAGTATTGGCCGAGGAAACTTATGGACCAAGCACTTTCATACAGCTCATCTGTGTAACTGTCAGGTGAGCCACACAGGAGTGGCCAAGAGGCTAAGTATAGAGCTGGCCTCTGTCAGAAACAGACCAGACTATATCTAGCAATATATATTTTATAGGGGTGGCGTATGCTTATAAAAGTAGGCTAACTTCAGGCAAGGAGATCTGTTATCATCAGCAGGAATGCTGGGGATATCATACAGAGTCACACAGAATTATCGAGGCTGGAAAAGAACTTTGAGATCATCATGTCCAGCCTATGACCTGACATCACCACTAAGTGCCATGTCCAGTCTTTTCTTAAACACCTCCGGGGATGGAGACTCCACCACCTGCCTGGGCAGTCCATTCTAGTATCTAATCACCCTTTCCATGAGGAAGTGCTTCCTAAATATCTATGTTTTTGGTGGGTTTCCATTGCTTAGACAGCAAAACCATAGTGGTCTTGGGACATCTTAGTACTCTTAAAGTACAACTTAAACACTTTTTAGCATAAAAGTAGTATAAAACATGTGGCAAAACAACTGTCTGTGATTTAAAAAAATCATTTATCTCCACCTATAAAACTAAGTTTTTGGTTTTTAAAACTTTCTATTAAAAAAGTTTAACAGCAACCTTCATAATATTTTTTTTAATACAGAGCGTTCAGATAGCCAGCCCAGTATCTAAGGGACAACTTCTTAATTCCATTACAGACTTCTCTGCACAATTTGCAGTTGGTTTTTACTGTAAAACAGAGATGCTGAGAGCCATTAAGCTAGCAGAGGCATGCACTAACACAAGCTATGGAACTTCCTCTTACTCTATTGAAATATGATTTAATTTCCTGTGTGACTTAGCAGCTTTCTAGAAAATGAGGATAATCTCCTTCTCCAGCAATGTCGTGGTGATACATTTTTGGAAGATTGTGAGTGTATAAATACTTCACATAGTTGTAAGAAATTACATCTATTCTCTTCAGAATGGAGCTTGCCTGCTCCTGGTTGAACCTCGGAGCTTCTTAATGGCAAGATAGCAGGTGAAGAGAGAGAGACAAGGTGGATGTAAACAGTCAGTTTTGGGGCAGCAAAAAAGAGGGACCTACAAGCTGTAACCCACAAGCTAGGTGTAGCAAATCCCTGTCAGCCTGACCTGCCTGCTTCCCAGGGAGCTTCTCAAGGAGCCAGACAGGAGGAAGTCCTCTGGTCAGGGGAGGCCGCATCAGCCCTGAGATGAAGTACATTAAAGCTCCATGCAAGTCAAATAGAAGTCAGAAGGGTAGATATTCAACATATAATGTCAATGTACTAAAAGGAATCAGTTAAATATGTTAAGAGGTAGAAGCAAAAATTCAAGAACTGGGTGGGTACAGGACCAATGTGAATGAGTGATGGTTGTCTTGTCACAAAAAAATAGGAGTGTGTTGGTGAAACTGGCAGATAAAAAACAGGAGACGTAGGAAATACACGAGTAGATAAGAAATAACCTACTAAATAATTGAATGACCCCTAGGATTGGAATGACAAAATGCAGTGAACTTGAAGAAGGAGAAAGTACCAGGTTGAGTGCTTTGTACTAATAGCAAGAATGTTTGTTGACATTTGGGAGTTTCCCTCTGAAAATCAAAGAGGAAGGAAACAGACAGCTTTATAACCCTTCTCTGGGAGATTGTGAAGCAGTAAGGTGATTCAGTTAGGTTTTATAAGCTCAAGTATTTTTTGTTGAGTTAGGGAAGAATTACTCTTATTGAACAGGATGCTGGAGAGGCATCCTTGGGAATAGTGCTTATAGCCCTAAACATTCACCTTTAATAAAACAAATTCAAGAAAAGAGGCTTCTGGGCTGGTTAGAGGCTAGCCTTATCTAAGGAATCATTTGAACATGTTTTATTTAACATGGATTCATGGGAAAAATGCAGTACTCTGTGTGAGAGGGGGAATGGGAGCAAAGGATAACTACTGCTCCTGGGAGAGACCTGGTGCTTTGGCTCATGGATTGTCATTGCTCCCACGTTAGTCTTGTGACCAGGGTCTGGCCTGCTAGTGAAACAGCTGGACCAGAGCAACAGTAAGAGAAAATAACTGTGCTGGGAACAGGAAAAATAAAGTAGTCTGCTTTTCATACTGAGCAAAGTTGTTACCAGAGCAAGCAGATGTGAAGCCCCCAGATGTGTATTTAAATGTAGAATTAGGAGTGCAGACCAAAGCCATGAACTGCTCTACTAGGTTTTACAAAAATGTGTCCTGTGGAACTCACATGTGGAAAGCTTAATTGAGGTCAGTAGGATCCAAAGAAGACTTTGACCTTTGCTGTTACGAGGAGAGCATATTCAGCACTAATATTGTCAACATGTGAAATTTGAAAAGAGATCCAAGTTGTTGTTTTCTAAGTGCAGGAGTTAACTTTAATTGGGCTTCAGAGATGAAGAAGCGTTTTGTTCCAAAGCACTCCACAAGTGCTGTGTTCTGGAGTTTCCTCTGTAATGAGAAAGGATAGTGGACACAGTGAAACAGAGGTCTCCTTTTAAGGGGCAGTCCCTATGTTACTATGTAAATGGTTATTTTGGTTTTGTAGCCATAAATATTGATTTGGGGCTTTTGTGGGTTACTAATAATTTCTATTCTAGTGCTCATGTGTTTCTTCTCAATTGCATACGTCATCTGCTGTGTAACTTGGCTGTATTTTCGTGCTTGGCACTTGAATGTGATCCTGCAATTTTATTAGAATATTTGAATAAATGCCTTGGGTTTGGCTGAGTTTGTTCACCAACAGTTGCTGCAATCAATGAAGTGTTGAGCTTTTCTGATAATAAAGCAATTGTTCATGTGCCTAACTACAGATTTAATAGCCTAGATCTGTGTATTGAAACTTGGGGGTATCATTTGCATCTAAAGAGACTCATTTTATCTGAGGCCAATTACCAAAACCAACTCATTTTCTCCACAGGCTAGAATAAAAAGTCTGACGAAAGCAGCAAGGAAGGGAGCACCAGGGTTTGTCGTTTTATGTGTGATGCTGTTGTGCAGTCACGAAATGTGACTGAGAGCTGCTCTTAAGAGCGGGTTTTCATGACTACAACATTCCCGCTGTGGTTTGGGGAGTGAAGATGTTGCTGAGGTGTCTCACAGAAGGATGTTAGCAGTACTTGCTCCTGCCAAGTTTAAAAAAAAAAAACCCAAAGCTGGGTAACATCTTCCCCTCCCAAAAGGAAAAAAAAAGGCCCTGGAGCTACCTTCAGTCAAGCTGCTGAACAGCCTTCTGAGCAGCTTTCCTGTGGAGGCAGCCGGGTGGCTGAGGAATGCAGGGTCAGACAAGAGCCCAGTCAAAGCATATTCCCTGGTGGCTGCCCAGCATCGTGGCAGGCCAGCCCGAGTAATCGTTCCAGGCAGCCCGTGGAAAACCACCCTCTGGTTAAGTCTGCATCATGCTGTTCCACCAATGGAAAAAATTGAACGGGAGGAGGGTGTGTAGCCTGCAGACAAAAATACAACCAGCCTCGCGCAGGATCTGTTTTTAGTTCCTAACGGCTGAGCGTTTTGAAGTGTTAGGCACAGTTTCCTGGCATGCCCAGGGCTGGGAGAGTCTCTGTGTCTGCGTGTCTGTGTCCCCTCGTCAGAGCTGGGGTGACCAGGAGGCTGAAACCAGTGCCCTGGGGAAGGTAAGAAGAGGAGGGAAGAGGGACTCGAGTCGGGGAGGGAGATGCTGGGGGAAAACAGTCGGTCCTCTCCTCTCCAACTGCCAGCTGGTCTTGGAGAACTGTAAGGAGGGGAAGGTTTGGGAAGCATTAGAAAGCAGCAGGCAGAGTGGTCTACTGCGGAGCCAACTCTTGCAGCCCCCACAGCACCTCTGCTATTGCCAGCTGTACCCAAGATGAATGATTTTTATCCAGAAAACAGTTCTTGGTGGCCATCTATCAAACTCAATTGCCTGAATTGCTAAACAAACCATCACTGGGATCATTTTACAGCTCTGCTATGATGGAGCTGGACTCCCCTTTTTTGTGTTTTTACTGCAAAGTATGAGAAAGTNCTTAAAGTAACTTGCAATAAATACCATATGCAAGCAAGGGTTATATGCCTGTGAAGTGTTAGAGGAAAGTTTTAGTCAATGCTAGTAGTACTGCTAAACGGGGATAATTTGGAAAACCAGAGCTTCCGCGTCTGGCAGAGGTAGGTGCTGCACGGATTTTGATCTTGCTTAGGTTTTTAAGCATAGACTTATTTACATGGATTTTTAAGACAGAACTGGACACAGAAAAATATAAAAGGTTACTTCCTATTTCTTCTTAAACCCCCCACCCCCTTTCTTTTTTTATGAGGGGGTGATTAATTGCTTGTGCAATTCAGCCAGAGCTTGCTGCTTTGTTTATTCATGTTGCTGGTCATGGAGTTAATTTTGTACACTGGTGACTTCATGTTTCATTCAGGAAATGGTGCATTTCTTTCCCTTTAGAGTGGATTATTTGGTAACTTTGTACAACTTATAGCAAATGACTAGTTAGATGCAAGGGATGGGGAGTTACTTTATCTGATCACTTTTCACAGGAAAGCATATCCCCATGCTATGGGAGAGAGGAGGTTCTTTGAATAGGATGCTCTGTAGCTATGAAGCTGGCAGAGTAAGTGTCTCAGTGAAGAAGCTCAACCGGCAGTGTACTCCTTTATTCTTTCAAAGTGTGAGTTTCAGGCTGGTGTTACAGGGGTAGAGGCAAGGAAGCCCTGAACTGTGTTACTGCTGTAGGGCTCCGGGCATGCAAAACTCAAAAGCTGCTTTTAATTTTCCAAGGGACCATGTCTCAAGTTTGCTTGTGGTATCCAGCTCCCCGATCCTCTGTCCTCTTCAGAAAGTCCCAGGGCGGAATGTAGAAAAGCATTTTCTTTGGAATCAACACACTCAGGTGTTTATTAATCTGTAAATTGAGAAGCAGAAGAACCTCTACCTAGTGCAGCGTGGTTTCCCCTCCTACTTGAGGAGTGGGCTGTGTAGTAGCTGGCAGATGGGGTTTCACAGCCATCCCATCCACTGTCCCTTAGCCTCAACCACGGTGTCCCACCAGTTGCTACTGGAAGTTTTTCTGTGGTGCTCAGTGGTGAAGAGGGTTGATGCAATAGATTTGGAAGTAGTTACACCAAAAAGTCTTTAGGGGCAGAATGTCCTTGCTGCTGTTTGCTTCTTTTGGCAGAGGCTGCAGGACTGCATGGGTTACAAAGTTGTAAGCTGGGTCCTAGTCCAAAAATGACCTTTCTTCCCCCTCCTCCAAAGCTGGTATTTTGGCACCTCAGCGGTTTTGGATGGGTGTGCATGGGGGAATACCACCATAGCTGCCTGCTGACTGTACTTGTATTTAATAGCATAAGCTGGTTGCTGCTGAGGCAGACAGGAGAGGGAGAACAGCATATGTTCCTGATGGGGATTTGGAAATCTCAGTTTGACGAGAAAACCCCAGTCTTGCTTCCTGTTGTTATCATGAATAAGGAGGATGGAGGCAGAGGCCTCTCAAGAGTGTGTCTAAGCTCAAGCAGGAAGTCTACAGACCTGAGCTCAGTCTCTGAAGTGTCATTACTCCATAGCCCAGAGCAAGTAGCAAAGCTGGATCTGAGGATCCCCTCCTTCAAGCATCTTGACTCTTCACTTGCACCATCCTCCCTGCCTGAGCTGAGCCATAGGCTTTATAATTCCTTGAAAGCACCAGGTTAATCTGCATCAGGAGCTGCCAGAATGCTTAAACCAGAGTAGGTGGAGAAGAAAAGACTTTCCAGATCACAGAGTTCATTTCCTCATCAAGTACAGGAAATAGAACCTTTGATATATCAACTCTTGAACTGCTACTGCTCCTGCATTAAGCCAAGATGTGAGCTGACTTTCTTGGTTGTTTTTTTTTAAAGCTTAATGGATTTTATTTAAATGGATGTGCACTTCAGCCATTGTGTATAAACTCAATAACATTTACAAATGGTTCAATTTGTTTTTCCTGCCAAAGAAAAGTAAGTCCCTAGAGATTTAGATGGTATCAGCACAGGTGCAATATGGTAAAGATCTTCAGGCTTCACTCAACCTTCCATATCGCTCTGACTTGAAAGCTGTAAAATGTAATTTGATTAAGCTCCTAATGTCTGAGACCCAGAAGAATGGATTGAGTAAAAGAAGAAATCATGTCCCAGATAGGGGATGTGTAATTCTGCTGTGATGTATCTGTGATTCAGTGTAGACCTGTTGAGATTAAGAGGAGCCAGAAAAGGAGATTATCCTCTAACGGCTTTAACTGTGAAATTAGAAGCCTTATATGCAATATAGCAAGAGAAGAAATGTCTGAGATCATAATGACTACTAATGTCTGATGAGAAAAACTGTTTGGTTAGGTTTGATCTGTGAGCTACCAAGCAGTTCCTAATACAGGAAGCTGTAAGTCTAAATTGATTAATGAGTAAATGAGAAATTCTAGCTTCAAGTTGGATTTTCAAGACAAAATAGTATTTTTTTAAAGAAGGACATACTTGTGGTGTTATGGTTATTCATTCTTTGAATACAGTGGTATATAATGCAAAATATCCTGCCAAGAATACCTCAGTGTAATTATTATGGTATATTTTTGTACTAGGAATGTGATTGAGATTGCAGGAATCAGAAATCTGCTTCTGATTTGTGGGAGCATGTGACCGAAGTGTGTAGTTTTAAGAAAATACAGTAATTCTTTTCCAGTAAGAAACTCTACGTTTAATCCAGTTAGAGTGTTGTACTAAAGCGCCTCCCTTATTAATTCCATGTATCCGCCCATGTGCAACTGTGCAGGAAAAGGAGGGTAGGCTCACAGTCTAGCATTCTCTATTACATTAATATTAAAAAGCAAAGTAGATTAAAAGTTAATTAAAACTTCAAACCTTTAATTCTGTGTCCCTGTAAGTATTCACAAAGTTGCAGAACCTAGGAACATGTTAGTCTTTAAATGGCCTTGTGTACAGTGTCTAAGCCATTTAAAATGAACAGCATTTTCACCATTAGGTGAAAGAGAACGTGAAAGTAGTTGGAATTAAAAAAAAAAAAAAAAAGGAGTTGCTCAGTTAATTAAAAAAATCCCCATGGCCAAAACAGCTTTTCCTGATGTAAGACACCACCAGTATAGTTGTTGTACATCAAATACTGCAACATTTCTAACTAGATCTGCCATTGCAAAAAAACCAATTTGGTAATTTCATATAAATAAGGGAACTTTCTTTCCTTTTTTGTTGCTCTGCAATACTTTCAGGTTCTCCATTATCCCAGCTCCACTAACACTGAGGACAGTCTCCTGCCATGCACTTGTGAACCATACAGTCAGAGCAGCTCCTTGTGCAAAGACCCTGGCACTGTCTTTTCTCCTCTCCCCTAGAGTTGTCATCACAGTCTTGCTCTACAGCTTGTGTCCTTCTCTGCTTCTGTGGAAACAGGGATTTCAAACACAGAAAAAAGAAAGCACACTCAGGACTGTCCTTTTGCTTCATTACTGGAGTTGATGATTGCAGGCGATCTGCCTGTTGCATATGAAGACCCTTGCAATAAGTGTTAAGATCACTGCAAAGAAAGTTGAAGCTCTGCCTTGCTTTGGTGTTTATAGCTGTGTAGATGGATCTGAGGGACTGTGCGTAGTGAACAGGTACTTGAGAACTGGTTCTGTGCTGTCTTGACAGCTACTGCACTGTCACGTAACAAATGTGAAGAGGTTGTGACACATGGTTGCTGCTGAAGCTACAAGTAGGAATAAAATACTTGGTTACCTCATGTTTTTCTTGCATAATTTTCCATCCTTTCCTCAAGGAAGGGCTATCTTTCACAGCTTACACTCTGTCACGGTGTGTCATTGCAAAGAAATAGGAAGATGTAGGCTTTTTTTCTAGCAATGAGGCAAATAGATCTAGCTCTTGGCAACTTTCTGGCTCTTAATATAGTTCTTTCTTTGAAAGCCTTTTTCTTGTTAAACATGGGAGGTTTTAAGTTGATAGCATTGGGATATTATTGTTATGGTTCAGTTTTACCATAATTAGCAAGTCAGGCTTCTTAAACCTTTATTTTCGGAGATTAAGACCAAGGAGGAAAGCACCCATGGAACTGCAAAATGTTGGTCATAGCACATTCACCTTAAAATTAAGAAAGGCTTTTTCCCCTCTAGCATTTATAAAGCATTCCAGCTGTGGTGGTATAAATGGGAAAGTATAGGTGATAGGCACTGCTCTGGAACAGCTCCTGAGCTCGTACGTTTGTTTTTCAGAGCCAAAAAAGTCTAGAGGAACTTTATGTGGAGAAGCCCCAAGGTAGGAAATACATTTTTAGCTCTGGGGTTATGATTTGCGTTAATTACTGGGTGTGGTGGGGATGGTGGGATTCCTGGATTAGTATGTTTGCATAGCTGTGTTTTTTGAACGTGTCAAGGGGAACCAAGGTGAAGATTAAAAACTTTGTTTTTAGGGAATGCGGGTATAATTGAAAGCAAATAAACTGTTAATAGTCATCTTCAGGCGCAGTGAGCTGCTTTCTAAATATACTGATTATAAGTGCAGAAAATATACTCAGAAGCTGGTTTTGCGCACAAGGAGTATTCATGCCTCGGCATGGGAAAAGAACATGTGGTCTTCTGCATCGATAGGTTGCTGTGAGAAATATAGGGGAAGGTCAACTTGGTCCCCTGTACTGTCATTTCCAGTGCTCCCACTGTTCAAATAGTGTGAAACACATGAGTGTTTGGTGTGAGCGTAGCCAGAACTTGTCCACGACCCCATCCCTGCCCTGCTGTCACAGCATCTTTGGGCATGAGCTCACTCCCCCTGAACTGTAATGAGCAGAAAGGAAATTGCTCCACACAATTATTAGGCAAGAAAAAGGCATTGCAGCTAGTTTTCAGGATGGTGGTCTTTGTGCAGCTTCGCAGATGCCTCGATTGGTTATCACATTATGTGTGACATAGCTTTCTGGATGGCCAGGATGCTGTGAGAAACCCCTCAAGGCTATTTCTATGGGATTTATTGACTGTTCTTTTGCAGTGCTGACTGATTCCTGGACAGACAGAGACACTGTTTCGTAGACATTGTACCCCACAATAAATTTATTCGTTCACCCATTATGTGACCCTGTGTGTTGCATCAGACATGTACAACAGACCCTATAGCAGCAGCTCGAGCCTTGACAAATGGACACTCTGTCTTTGGAGGTTGAGGACAGCAGCTTGCTCACTGCCCACTCTTTTAAAAGGATTACCTAAACATTGCACAATCGCTATGGAGGCCAGATGGTCTTTTTGCCTGTTTCTTTAGACAAATTGAATTCAGTTTTCCTTATGAATAGATACAATCCCTTCAAAGCCCCCTTGTCGAATGTTCTTTCTGCTCCCAGATGAAGAATTCTGAATGTAAACTCGTTTCTTGTTTGTGGTCTGTGCCTCCTGGGTCGAGGAAGGCAGTTTTACTGGGAGTTCACGATTTGTTCAGCAGCCTGGAGCTTAGGAATTTTGTGTGTTGCCTTCTGTTTACCTTGAATCCAAAATCTTTTGTTCAATCCGTGTCGTATACGACATTAAAAAAAACTGTTTACACTTAGCAGCATAAGCAAATCAAACCTACAAGGCAAGGGTATTCTAAATGATTTGTCAATTTTTAGTAAGATAAGCGAGTTAAAGCAATTTGGAAGTGGTTTTGGTTTTTCTTTCTCAGGGTAATATGAAATTTCTGTGGTGTATCCATGCGATCTGATATCTTTGTGATATCAGCCATGAATTTGTGTTTATAGGTATGTAACGTCTAGCATGATCTAAAACAATTTAACGTCATTTATTTGCTTAACTTTCTCCAGGCTTACTCTTGAGCATGGTTCTAGTTTTAATTTGCAACCTTTGCCTTTGTTTTTTGTTAAGTTAGCAAAATATCTGGTGACAGGTGAATTCTTTTAAATATCTACAAAGCTCTGCCCTTTCAAATAGGGTACAGAGCCACTGAATTTATACAGAAAAGATTATTTTTGGGGAACTAGTTTATTAAGAATGGCTTCCAGTGAAAACACATTCCAGAGCTCAGCCTGAGATTCTGTATAGCTGCTTTTTTACTGAGTGCTTCAATCCCCAGACGGTAGGTCTGTCCTGTGAAATTGAGCTTCTGTCCTTTTGTTTGGAGGTGCAGCTTTTGTGTACCGTGTGAAGAGCCAGTACAACGTTCAGATGGTCAGGCAAAACTTGGGTCTTGTTTCCTTTGGCTGTGTGCAGTGCTCAGTGCTGCCTTTTTCTTGTTTTACTGACAGATTAACTTAAAATCAGAACAAACCTAAAGAGGCAGGTTCCTGGGTGGTTGGTGGAGTGAATTGTATGGTGGCCTTTCACTGCAGGGGTCACAGCTGGAATCCAGGCAGGGAGAAGGATAAACAGATCCTGTGGGATGCTGCTCTGAGTTTGGTCCAGATTGTAAAGGATAACTACATAATCCTGCCGTCTGTAACTGGCCTTCCAAAAAGAAAACAGAGAGCTGGGGTTGTCTTCAAAGTTTGCCCTAACTTGTCAGTGAAAGGAGGGGACAGAATTAGAAAATAGAATTCCCGTGACTGAATTGTATTAATTCAATGTCAGCTGCTCAAGTATGTTTATGTAAGTGTACCTAAAGTCCAGGAATCCCTTTAACCAGACCTCTCTTCTGCATTTGTGACTTCTGTTTGATTTTTATTTTTGTCAATTTTGCTTACAGCTGGAGGAAAGAGTAAGTTCTGTTGGACTGAAAGCCTTTTTTGTGTCTCTTTCTTTCAATGTTTTCTAGGAAGACTGTGTGTAACTACATTGCAAGCATAGCGGCTGACCTATGAAGACAATGCAGAGCATGCTGACTGCTAACTGTGCCCGTATTTAAGACTGATTCTACAGGTTAGCTCTTTGTTTTTACACCTGAAAGTATCAAGGGGTAGATGTGGGATGTGGAGAGTCTAGAACAGAAGACTGTATGTTTGCAGTGGCTTGACAAAATTTTAATGAGGCTGCGATGTCTTCTCTTCCATGTGCATGGAAGCAGAATGCTGATGCAGAAAACGTTTTGGTATTGTTTCTGCAAATTATAAGCAGTGGAGAGTCACGCCAAGTAACAAAAAGAACAGATCAAATTTTTTTTCACTTTGGGATACACTTTATGTGGGTCCAAAATATTCAGTCATCTCACCAGGGCCATTGGACTGCTCCAGCGTGTGCTGTTCACCATGAATTCAGTGAAAAGCCAGAGAAGCTTTTGCTCAGTGAACTGTGCCATGCTGAGTGAACTGAAGGCAGTTTTGTGCTGTAATAGAAGATGAGGCTGCTTTCCAACCAAGTTATTTTTTGTTTGGTTTTTTGGCATGGGCTTGTTTTTCCTTTCTCCTGGTTTGATTCCATTTAAACCCAAAGTTGGGGGTTGCTGCACAGTTTATTGAGGCAACATTTGGTTGCACAGAAACCAAACTGAAACTGCAGCAGGCTTGTCTCCTGGCAGAAGGGATTTCTCTGACAGTACAGTTCACTTTACATCTAAGTTATCATTATCTTGCTGTATCCCTTTCATTATGCCATTGTTCTTGGGAGCCAAAGATTTCGTAAGTTATAAGAAAAGGATGTTGCCAAGGGTGTGGGTGGAGAAAGGTGTTGACATGATTTCAATGGAGTTAAGATTCTGGCTTTGTAACAGAGAGGTAATGAACCATGCAGAGAATAGGCTTTCCTAGCCTGCCCCTAAAATAAGATCAGTTATGAATTTCATGTTGTAAGTGTCTATTTAACAGCTTTATTCAAAACAGTTGTTTTATACTGGTGGGTTTTTTTAAAGACATTCTCCTGTGTAGAGGCCTGTTATTTTTCATTTTGTCCCCTAGCCATTGTTTCTAATGAAACTCTTCTTAATTTAGTGGAAAATGGGGAACTCAGAAAGCCAATACAGTCTTCAGGGATCGAAAAATCATGCTGCAGCTACAGCCAGTGGCAAGCAAAAGCCCTGCTCTCTGAAAATTCGCAGCATTCATGCTAAAGATGAAAAATCTTGCTCTGTGCATGGATGGGGACATACCAACAGTGGCTCAAACTATAAATCAAGGTCACTTGCCAGAAGCTGCCTTTCTCACTTCAAGAGTAGTCAGCCTTATTCATCTAGACTCAGTGACACCATGGTGAAGGTCTCTAAAAGCAATGCCTATGCCAAACATAGGACAAACACCCCAGGGGACTACTGCCAAGGAAATAACACAGTGTTTTTGCCTGAGAATGGTTTCCACTATATTGGCCTTCAAGCTGGAAGTAATCACGCTGCCTCTCGAGAGTGCAATGGACACATTCTAAATTGCTATGGGAAGGATGAGAGTCTTGCATCAGCATCCCCATCACAGGACAGAAGGAGTCCAAAAGTTCTCATTAAAACACTGGGGAAGTTGGATGGTTGCTTGAGGGTCGAGTTCCACAACAGCAGCAACAGCAAGGTGCCTACTGAGGAGTCGAGTGGACCAGTCCAGTTGCTGAGGTATTCACCTGCCTTGGAATCGAAACCAAATAACCTGCTCAATGTCAGGAGGAACTCCAGTGCAGACTGCTTTTCAAGTCATCGCCTGTCACCTACTGATTCCAGGCTTCGTTCTAGTAAAGGAAGCTCTCTCAGCTCTGAATCTTCATGGTATGACTCTCTCTGGGGAAATGCTGGGGATACAAATGAGTTGGATGGTTCATATTTGACCAGGAGCACTCCAGATACAAGCATTCACGCCAATTACCCATCAAGTGACAAGAAGTCCTTCAACCAAAGTTCATCTCTTTCTTCGCTCCGAGATCTGTATAAGGATACAAATTTGGAAATGACTCCTCTGCCAGGGATCAGGCTGTCTGATGAGTATATTGACACTCATGGCAGTCTAAGCAACCGTGTCTCATTTGCCTCAGACATTGATGTTCCATCTAGGGTAGAGCAGGGGAGTCCTGCACATTACTCTTCTTACACACTCCCGTGCAGAAAGCCCAAGCCCCTCAGTGAGGATGTGTCCAAGAAGGATACGCTAAAAAGCCGAATGCGGCGCATCAGTGACTGGACAGGGAGTCTCTCAAGGAAGAAAAGGAAGCTTCAGGTACGTACAGACTCTAGCCCAAGTGCCCAAAAGTTAGTGTCTAGATTGCTCTCCAAAATGTAGGGATTGCACTGTTGGTCTTTCTTGCAGGATTATTACTTGGTAATCTCATTTAGTAATCTGCGGAATTCTGAGCAGTATGTTATCCCTGGAGCTGTCTGCAATGTCAACAGCAGAGTAAGAGAGATATGTGCATGCAAATTTTATCTTCCTTTTTGTCAGCTTTTTAGCTAACTCCAATCTCAGTGAATTACCTTTTGAAACCATTGTGTTACATAAAAAGTGTCTTGGGGTTTTTAAGCCTTCTTGTTACTTCAACTATGGAAATATAACATAGATATGATAAATACATGGTATAATAGTCTATATATGCTATGAAACAGCATGCATTATCTAGAGAATCATCTAAAGAGTGTGGAAGGCACAGTAGAAGGTTGTTATAAATACCTTTGCCAGGTGTTCCCTATTTGTATTGTTAGTTTCACCACTCACTGGTTTTACTTTCAGTCCATTTTTAGCAAGGTGAGTAACTGTAGAGTGTCAACCAGAGCTGCTGGTTCTGCCTTCACCTTTTCTGAAGGCATTATATGGATGGCTTCCTCCTTCCCACATACCAGCTTAGTACACCAGATGGAAAAGCTTGAGTTCTTACTTGCCTTGCTAAGAGGTCATGGTGTGCAGGAGAGAGGAGGAGGAGGACAAGAGGGGGAGAAAGGATGTTTCTTTAGATGAATTTAAGTTTAATCCCACTAATAGGAATTTAGCATGCCTATGGTGAGGTATGAAATTCTTGTCTCTAGCTATAGGCCCTAGTATTGGATCTTTAAATGCCTGACTGCCTAGACTTTTCATGTGAGTTCACAAGCTGAGATGGAGAACAGAGATTGGGTTTGGATTGGATTTGTCTTTTATTTTTTAATTAATTTTATCTAGTGTGTCACATACAAGAACAGTCACTGTGCTTCTGTAAATGAAAGACCTAGGGCTAGGAGTGCTAGCCACTCCACAAGTTAATAGAGAGTGAAAGGAGCAACAGCTCAACAGCGTGGGCAACAGATAAGCAGTAGCTGATACCACACACTTCATGTGGCGTGTAAAGCAAATGCTGTCTCCTGCGTTGGAAATTCACACAGGTATCACGATTAACTGTTACCTGTCATTGCGGTCTAAAACTTGGGTGGACCCTTAGGCTCAGAAATGAGGTCAGTGTCAGGTTTGCCAGCATAAACCCTTGGGTAAGGGCTGCAGAACTAGGAAAATGAAAATGAGAGCCATTCATATGAATCTCTTCTTTTGTTACTTGGTGATCATGTGTTTTATCAGATGCCATCTCTTCACCTTCTTACTCAGCTGGAATCAGTGAAGAGCTTCAGAACCTTGTGCAAGGATTCTTTACTGATTTCAACATGTGTGGCTGTTCTGGATTTTACAGCCAGGCTTTGCATAGGAGCTCTGCATCCCAGACCTTTGCCATGTATTAGTTAGTTATGACATTTTCAGACTGGCATTTGTGGTGTACGACTCATAGCTGGTTTGATTTCTATGCAGTGAGCTGACTTCAGACTCAGCAAGGAAATTTAGCTAGCACGATTGCATCAAGCCTGAATCTGATTCTGGTAGAAGGAGATAAGTCCTAGCTCTAATACTGGTGTTTTCTTAGAAAGGCATAGGAAATAGTTAGTCATTGATTTTTATCAAAAGTATCCAGCAACAGGAAAGATAAGAGCAAATGCTTTATGATTTTGTCTACTTTATGAGGCTTGATCAGCAACTTTCTGTCTTGCACACTTCAAGTAATCTACCATCTCTTCTGGGGGTTGCCATGAAGCAGGTCCGTAGTGATTACACTCTCCCCAGGACCTTTGGCTTAAAAGTGCTGAAGTACTGTGCATGGCTATGGTCTGTTAGATGGTCAGTCCCATTTTGTCAGACTGTTCATCATGGAGGTCGTAGCATCCATGCTCTGCTTGAACATCATCTGTTTTCCGCAGCACGTTACTAATAACCAATTGTGAGTCACTTGGGTTGAATGTAGGTGAAAGCTGGAATAATTCTCTCTAAGTAGGTCTGAGCACCAGTGCTGTCTGGCTGGATATGTCCCTCCAGCTGCCCTGCTGGAAGCAAGTCAGCCAAGCCTTTTGCTTCATGGAGTTGCAGGATTAGGAGGCAGAGTCTTGGCATATTGAGGCCAGTCCCTTGCTGCTAGCAGAGTGGAGTATAAACCCCTACATGAGTAAATTGCAGCTGAAAATCAAGTGGAGTTTTCCCCATCTTGAAGACTATTTCAAAAACCCTCTTATTGTGAAGCTTGATAATTTTCAGAGTAACTGTGGTCCTAGCCAGTTTGTCCCGGTGCCAGTATTGTTTGCTATGTTAGATATTATCTTCCTTATTATTTAATCTGTGATTATTATTTAAAGGGAGAAATAGCATTTTTTCTCAACCTGCATTTGTGGGGCTATCCAGACTCTCTTCAGTCTCTCATAGGTCTCCAACAGACATAGGAAGTCAGTTTCCTTTTTCATTCTGGCACCATTTCCCTGCATCTGGTTTAAATAATCCATAAAGAGATTTGTATATGGATTATCCCAAAGGAGCCCTCGACTATGCTCTGTCCTGCGACTTGGGTGTTTCTTATGTCTGCTTGATCTGATCCTTGATCTGTTATACCCTGGAACAGAGTTTGCCTGTCTCATAATGATCTCACATCAAGGTTTGCAGCCTGTCTGTGCCATGATCCAGCACTCAAGTGTGCTTGGTGCATTACTGATGCCCTACTGCATGGCATATCCACTTGTAGTTTAATCCTTGCTGAAATGGCGCTTGGGAGGTGCTGTATCACAAGACACTATGTGAGCCATAAGGTATATGTGATGTGTGTGAGACCTGTGGGCGGAGTTTGGACAGACTTGTCGCACAGTCAGCCACAGCTACAGGTGGTGGTGTAGATTCAGTGTAGCTCTGCAGCATGGAGAAAACAAGCCAGTACTGCGTAAAATGAAAAGATAGGCATAAAACCAGCTACCGCAGATAGGTTCTTCAATGAATCAGAGAATCGTTCAGGCTGGAAACCACCCTCAAGATCACTGAATCCAACCATTAACCCAGCTGTCCCAAGGCCACCACTAAACCATGTCCCCAAGCTCCAGATCCACAAAGCTTTTAAACACATTCAGGGATGGTGACTCAGCCCTCTCCCCCTGGGGGTAATAAATGAAGTAAATAACCTTGTTATGGGGAATGAATGGAGTAAATAACCTTGTTATGTGCATAATTTCTGAAGTTTCCTGATTTTGTAAGATAGACCCCTGAAGTGTGGGATAAAGAGAATGTAAAGAAAAGTACATTGAGAAAACCTCTTTATTTGGCTTGAAAACTGATGTTAGATTCTACTTTTAGCTTGTATTCTAATGATTTTATCAGGCTTCATTGTTTCCTGTGCTGCTCTCTACAGCTAATTATTACATACATCACTTTGTCTAATTGGTATCTTGGCCACTTTATCTTTTGTAGTTCCTGTGACTGTTCCAGGCTGTATCTCAGGCATTGAGAGATCTGTTTGAAACAGTGGTAGTTTTCTATCATTGCTAGATGCAACAGAGAGAAAATGAGCAGACAGTCACTTGACAGGGAAACATCACCATCAGCAATTCAGGACAGACCCTTTCAGCAGAGACCAGATCCTGCAACAGTGGCAGCATCTCTGAGGACCAGCAGAGTCTGTGTAACTCTGCCACTTCTGTTCTTTTAAAAAGGATGAAATGCAAGTGATGTTGTCATGGTGATGTGTATATATTTATTTTGAATTTTGCATCCATTTTCTCTACCCTGGAACTTCCTCATTTCTACTCTTCCAGGGTACATGAAGGAAAAGCATAAGAGGTGGTGAGTGGCTGTTCACAAACAGATTGTATCCCACCCTTTTCGTTAATACATGTTGCTCCAGCAGTGACCCTTCCCAGCAGACACATTCTCTGTGTATGTCCTGCACTTACCAGTGCTTTGGAGCTGAAAGAAATACATATTTTTAATAAACTGTATAATAATGTTTTTTAGAGGAAAGCACTCTCTGGAGAACAGTGAAGCAATTCAAATACAGGATTTTAGCACACAGGTCCGTTGACAGTAATTAAAAAGAGGATGAGGAAAGCTTCCAGTTTCCCACTGAACTGTATATGGCTGTCCCAGCTGTATGATCCATGTTGTAATGGTCATTTCGTAAGTGTAAACATGTTACATAAATGCTTTTTTCCCTGCCTCTCCTCCATCCCCCATTCCCTCACTTGACGGTATAAAAAGCAAAGCTGTTAATGTTTAAGGGGTCACTCTTGGAGAATGCTGATTAACACTCTGCAGCAAGATTTGAGAATCCAGGAGAGCTGGATCCTTGTTGCCAGACACAAGTGGTTTGTCTGGCAATGCTTGGGAGGGCATGTGATCCCACTGTTGCTTTTGGCTGCGTGTTGGAGATCCTGATGCTATCAGAACACAGCACAGCTTTTCCGCTGCAGTTTTGAAGAGCAGCAAGTGGAAAGCAAAAGAACAAAAAAGTAGTTGCTTTCAAAGCTGCTGGTGAGAGCAGCTCACAGGAGACCAAGGTTTGTTTAGTTTATTCATGTACAGAAGTCTGTGAGCAAATAAATGCCTTTAGAGAGGCAGTCTAAACTTGAAAGTATAATAGCTTTATTATTGCTGAGGGTAGTAGCTTCATTTCTTGATTTGTTTATAGGATTCTCTTCCTTCACCCTTTTGCTGGAGAAGGCAGCAGTTTTTCTGTGTTGTATGTTCTTAAATCTTGGTTATTTTAAATAGCATCATCAGTGCTGGGGCTGAGAAAATAAATGACTTCTTATGATGGATGGCATGGTTCTCAACAATGAAGTTAGTCTGAGGAGCCTTGCCTTGGGTAGTACAAAAATCCCTGCCCATCACTGGAGCCTGGAAGACTTGGGAGCAAACAGCACATCACTGAAAAAAGCTTAGGAATGAAAAGGCTCAGTCTGCCAACAAAGTCCCACATCGACAAGCAGTGGCAAGAAATGGGCCTATGTTAGCATCTGTGTTGCCAGGCAGAGCTGAAGTCAGCCATCAGGCTTGAGGATTTAAAATTTGATTGTCCGGGTCTCTCAATACAAGGGCTGAAGTTGCACAATGCAATTAGAAGAAAAGCCTGTTGATGCTTGATGAGATAGGCAGGCCCCTGGGGGGATTCCAACAGGTCAGAAAATACACACCTCTGCAGTCTGGAGACTGGATTTGCACCAGTCAGCAAGTGCACCTTTCTTTTTATAGAACACATCTTCTGTTAGATTAGATTTTGTCAGTTGGTCATTACTAACAAGCTTAAAATACCCTCAAGTGTTGCCCTTTTATTGTGCTGGCTGAGCATAGTTTATTTGATAAATATAGAGGTAAAATCAGCCTAGTTATGCTGAAGTTGAATATAGCCCCCTCACACAAATTGAGTGCCAGGAACAGACTGAAAACTGAAGAAATATGTTGTGACACTGTTCCTTCTTGTACTCAAACAGAAGCGTAAGTGGTGGTGCCTGAGTTTCAGTTGGAGAATGTTTGTGTCTCCTGGAATCCCTCAGCCGGGAGAAGCTCCAGTAATTCCTAGTGAACATGAAGATTACTGGCAGGCCTCTATGTTGCCAAAGCTTGCAGGCTTTGTGATTAGGGTGCAGTGGGGTTCTGCTGAGAAAACCATGAGTGGTGGCATTGACAGTGTTGGTGGCTGCTGAGGCAAAGCCTATAATGGTTGAAAAAGGTGGCCCTTGATAAAGGAACTGGCTATGGCTAAACAGGAACATCAAATTTGAATGCCTAATGAAGTGTCTCTTTTCATCACAGCTCTTGTGATTGATCACTGACAAACTCCTTTTTTGCACAGGAGCCAAAGTGTAAAGATGGGAGTGAGTACTTCGACAGCAGAATGGACAACTCCACAACAGACATGCTGGCACCATCTCAGCTTTCTGCTTTGCTGTGGTCGCCCGGCTCCAGCCACGTACTGTCCCAGAGAAGTGAATCCACAAATGCATTCAACAGCGATACCTTGAGGCAGAACATATATGAAAACTTCATGAGAGAGCTGGAGATGAGCAGGTCAAACCTGGAAAACACTGAGACCTCATCAGAAACAGAGGACTCCAGCAGTGAGTCCCTCAGCAGTTTGGAGCAGCTGGATTTGTTATATGAGAAAGAACAAGGAGTAGTCCGCAAGGCAGGTTGGCTGTTCTTCAAACCCCTTGTCACCCTGCAGAAGGAGAAGAAGCTGGAGCTGGTCACACGGCGAAAGTGGAAGCAGTACTGGGTCACACTCAAAGGTAAACCACCATGGGCTTGGCAGCAGCAGCTGTTTCGATGGTGTCCAAGTACCTCTTAGTAAGGAGTAGTTCCTGTTAGCAGGATTAGGGGGGTCAGAGTACCTAATAGTACATGGTCTGCACACACGCTTTGAAGGGGAGCATGTGCCTAAGCAGATCACTAAGTCAAAGTGGAGCTCATGTGTTTGCGATTGCACATACAGCCTAGCCTTTTGTACCAGAGCAGAAATTGTCTGTCTTTCCAGTTTGTGTACTCATGCAGAATTGGGTGTTCAGCAGATGCCTTTGGGTGTTTGGGAGTCAGAGACCAAACTGAACTGAGACAGAAAAATGCAGAAGTTACACTTTTGTTTCAGGGGGAGTCAAAATGTAAGAATCAGAAATTCCTGGTGCCTGCTTCCCTGCTGGAGGTGCAGAGTTCCTTGCCTATGCTGTAAGGTTTACTTAGAGTAATTGAATGTCAAAATCATCAGTTTGGTGGCAGTATAGCGAACTGGGGAACTCCTCCTGTTGGAGCAATTCATAAAATCATAGAACAGTCTGGGTTGGAAGGCACCTTAAAGATCATCTAGTTCCAATCCCGCTGCCATGGGCAGGGACACATCACACCAGACCAGGTTGCCCAGAGCCCCATCCAACCTGGCCTTGAACACTTCCAGGCATGTAGCACCCACAGCCTCCCTGGGCAACATGTTCTAGAGCCTCAGCACCCTCACAGGGAGGAATTGCTTCCTAAATTCTAATCTAAATCTACCCTCTTCTAGCTTAAAGCCATTTTCCCTCATGCTATCACTACAAACTCTTGTAAAAAGCCCTGTCCCCACTTTCTTTTAGCCTCCTCCAGATACTGGAAGGCTGCTGTAAAATGTTCCTGGAGCCGCCTCTTCCATTATGTAGAAGTGTGCAATTCAGGGCAGAGGCAGCTGAAGCAGCAGCAATAGAAACTCTGCAGCACCCAAGGCTTAGCTGCATGGAGCACTCCCAAGGCTCACCAAATCCCCCTCCTTTCACTGGAAGCTCTTTCACCTTGCCTGCTCCTCACAACGCTAACCTTTTCTGGCTTTTGGTGTGCCCACCTACCCATCTTCCATCTGCTGCTCCTGCTGTGAAACAGCCTGACTTTATGTGGAAGTCAGTCCATGCATGTAAGAGAGTCTGCTGGTGTAATTGCCTCATGGCACACGTTGGTGACCTACAGTAAGCAAGCAGATAGGTGTGCTGTATCACCAAGTGTGAGAAGAAAAACAACCTCTGTTGTGGGGAGGAAGAGGATTTAATGGGTGACCTCATCCATTTGTTTTGAGGGGTTTTTTTGAATTGCATCCACAGGATTTGCCTTTCAGTAAGTACAATGCTAAGTTAATGAGCAAGGAAGTGGTCAGACTTAATAATTTCCTACCATATCTGGGACTGGAGGAGAGAAAATTAACAACTTTCCCACAGGTTGCCCTTTTCAAAATTCTGTATGAGAATAGGCCTGAAGAAAAATGAACAGCAAAAAGGAATTGCTGGTAATGTTGTCCTTGATAGCGTGGATTTAAAAGGAGCAAGCTCACCAAAATGTAGCAATTGTGCCTGATAATTCAGAGACCTGTTATCAAGGGATCAAAACGTAGGCAGTCCTAACAGTTTAAATCACTTATTCTGATGGTTGGGTAGCATGAGTCATGCTTGCAAGCAGCGTGTACAATGGGAAAAACACTGAATTCCACCCTCCTGTTGTATGCGTTTGCGTTATGGAGAATGAATGTAAGTTTAGTCTGCCTCTTCTAAAACTCTAGTAGCTTGTAAACAATCCTATCAAAACTCTAAACTGGAGTGTACTCTATGCAGGTAGTTTGTGCTCTGCTAGGATAATGAAACTCTGGGTAAGAACTAGGTTCTTTGGTTTTGATTCTTTGCTATAAACTCAGTTTATTGATGACCTTGAACAAGTCACAACTTCTCTTGCTACCTGAATTTCCCCTTAGTTATGAAAGGAATAGCAAAATTCTTTGTGAAAAGCTTTATGAACCTCTAACATTATAAGAAGGACTAGATACAGTTCTTTTTACTGTTGGATGGGTGATGTGGTAGCACTCACGGTGCAGAATCGCTTCCGCTTTGCTAGCTGTTTTAAATATACATTCCTCATTTCTTTGATCTTGTACCTTTATTGTCCTGTGGAGACTTCTAGTGCCAAAATAAACTTGCCTGTACAGATATCAAGGCACAGTTCTGTTTTCATAATATGTTGTATCAAGATCAAGCTACTCACTTTGGTTCTCCATATACAGGATTTGGAATAGATCTGTATTTAATTTGTTCTTGAAGTTTAACTAGCCAAGATATTTTAAAATATTACTTAAAATAGCCATGTATGCAAATGGAGAACAGCATGCTGCTTTTCACACTGTTGAGATGTGTTTAATTATAAATATGCAGAAGGCTTATAACCTTCTGGTTACCTGCCAGACTTCAAAGTAGACATATCCTGAGGCCTCTGCTCTACTTTTAGTGCCACCAAGACCTGAGCTTGAGCCATAACTCTTTAACAAGAGGAGCTCTCTTTTCCATCTGTCCTGTGTAATTAGTTTATTTTAATAAGGGAAATTGCTTTCACATTGCCCTTTTCCTCCAGATCATTTTGATTTAAACACTTGGATGTTAATCTCTCCAGTGGGTCTGTCAGGGATTATAGTACTAGCTTCTTCCAGGGATCGCTTGCCTTGGCCCAAAGGTACAGCTGGGGTGTCATACACCTGAACACACTCACATAGCCTTCAGCAGTTTTTATTTCAGTGCATATAAACTGCAGGATAAAAGTCCGGATAAGAAGCGGCTCTTTAGTTACCTTTTTAATAACAGGAAAGGCAGGTGTTCAAAATAAAACTTAATTTGCACTTTCCTAATACGCAGAAGTGGTCTTGCTGCTGAATACAGGAGGGGACTTGGTTTTGTAGCTTTGGTTTGCCCTGTTATGTGGGAATGATGGCAGAAGTGCAACACATCATCTGCAGAGTATAGCAAACCATATCCTTCTTTTCCATCTGCAGACATCTCCAAGGGTTTCTGTATGGTAAAGATGATCAAGTGAGGACTGCCAAAGGAAAAATATAGGACCAACTCTGTAGGATTTGCTCTTATCCCAAATATTCTGTCAGACTTTCAGAACAGTAATAGGAAAATCTACACTTTATAGATACATAGACATCCATTAGAGAAACATTCATTCATTGGATTCCTCCTTTTGTAAACTTTTCAATCACCAGATTACTTGGTCAATAGCCTCTGAAATACGTATTTCACTTTTTGTAGTAACTCTTGTGCATTTATTTGCACTGAAGTGGGACAAAATTTATCTGACACATCTCACTTTTCATATGTTTTAGGCTTGGACTGTATGAGGACCAGTGTGTTCCATACCTTTTCATCACAAATATGTTCTATAAACTCTAGTAGGATCAGAAGGGAGTTCCTCATGATGAGGATGATGAGACCCTGGGGTTGTGGATGCCCCCTCCCTGGAAGTGTTCAAAGCCAGATTGGATGGGGCCTTAAGCATCTTGATCTAGTGGGGGGTGTCCCTGCTCATGACAGGGGGTTTGGAACTAGATGGTCCCTTCCAACCTGAACCATTCTATGAATCTGTGAATCAGCTTTCCCCTTGATCAGATGGAAGAATTCAAAGAACCTTGATTTGGGGGTTGATTTCAGATTTGTCAGGTAGGTCCCTTCAAATTTATTTGACATTGGGTGACATATGTGAGATCTTTAACACAGTGTTAGCTATAAATGTTAAAAAATGACTAAAATAAAGCTTGACATCTGGTTTTACCTAGCTGAAGCATCCATTTCTGTTTTGCTGTGTGCCCTTGATATGCAGATCACAGGTGTGTATTGGTGTCTGCATATGGACAGACAGTCTGTCACACAGAAGAACTAGCAAATCCACCCAAAAATCTCCCTTTTGGCGATTCTTTGATTTAAAAGAAAAACAGCAACAAAAAGTGAGCTAAAAAAAAAGCGAGAAGGCAGTGCTGCAGCCCCCGCAATCTAAATCTGTGCTTTGACTGAATTGCAAGACTTCTACTGAAGACTGCAAGTCTAGGGCTTGTAGTAGTAATGTCTTCATGGATTACTAGTCCCTAAAGGACCACTGTGATAATTTAGTCTTCACTCTGTAGTGCAGCTATAGGTCAGCTCTGAACAAATTCATGACTGTGTTTGAGTGTGCTTTTTGGAGAAGGTTTGCCTTGCTGAGGGATCCACTATCAGCCTCTGGTATTTCTAACTCGATTGTCCTCAGTTTTGAGAAAGTATTTATAGTATCTGGTCTTAGTTCTTTCAGGTTAAACTTTCAGCCATAGTACTGTATTAATTTATCTTGCAAATTAAACAGAAACCCCCAAATCTAGAAAATCCTCTTGTTATTAAATTACCGTTTCCCAGGGTTGAAAGTGAGGTTTATTTGCTTATTTTCTCTGGATGAGCAACTAGTCTAAGAAATTCTTGAAAAATCCAGTTATGAATGAGATTTTAGTAATAACTGTTCTAGTGATGCAGTTCCAGACCTCTTGAGTAGGCAAATTGGTACATCTCAGAGGACAGCAGGTTGTAGTGTGGCACAGGAATGAAAGGCTGGTGGGGCTGGGGACAAGACTTTGTTGAGCCAGCTTCATTACCAAGAGCAACACAGCAATGTAATTGTACTTCTGGGAGCCAGGATCTGCTGTCCTGCACAAGTCATTGCTCTTGTGTAACTCAGGATTGTGACTATGAAGAATGAAATTTGTTTTCCAGATGCAAGTGTTCTACCTTAGCTTTTACACTAGTTACTATGAGACTGAACATGAGCAAACTCAGTCCCTTTAAACTATTTAAAATTATTCAGAATCAACTTGCTCTCCAAGTTGCAGGTAGACTCAAGGAAATCTGGTTTACATTTGAGAATTTCATACACTAAGCCTATGTTTGAAGGCAACAGTTTCTGCAAATCTTTTCAACAAACACAAAGATTCCTTAGGTAGCTGTTATGAGAGACTTGGTTGAATTTAATAAAGAAACAGAGAAGCTGATTTACCTAATCAGGAATTAATATTTTAATAGGCTAAACTTATCCATAGAATCACAGAATGGTTTGGGTCAGAAGGATCCTTTAAAGGTAGCTACTCTAACATCACTCTAGATCAGGTTGCTCCAACCCCATCCAGTCTAACTTTGACCACTCCCATATTGAGGTACTGTGTTTTATTATTTAAGTCCGTGGATGTTTGTAGTGTCCCTATTAGATCTCTGTTCCAGCTTTTCAGTGGCAAATTCATCAGCAGCTTTGCCTATTCTCCAGTCTAGAGAATCTTACTTTTTTGTCTATTACAGACAACAGGTAGAACTTGTTCCTTGTCACTGAAGGGTGTCTTACTTCACAAAAGTGTTGATATAAGAGAACTCAAATGGCAGATCCAGAACTTACTTTCTTACGGGTTTTTATCCCTCTGAATTGTAAAGGTTGTACTTTGCTCTTTTATGAGACGTACGGAAGGAACTTGGTGGAGCAGAGCAGTTTGCCTCGATACGCCCTGTTTGCAGAAGACAGCATAGTTCAGTCTGTTCCAGAACATCCCAAGAAAGAAAATGTGTTCTGTCTCAGCAATTCTTTTGGAGATGTCTACTTATTTCAGGTAACCGTGTTCCTATTTAACTGTGACTTACCATGTGAGTATGGACCTGCATGCATATGATCATGTATGCACACATGTGCATTGTGCTTGTGCCTTTGAATTAAAAATAAAAGTGTGAGTACTCTTACTCTGGACTGTTATAATCAATCTATGAGTGTGATATGACTTCAGGTATATGACATTACATCAGTAATGTACATCGTGTGCTTATGATTCAGAAACAAAAAGAGCAAAGAGCACAAAGTCTGCAAGACACGTTTGGAACCTGATTGTTGCAGTCTTCTAGAAAAGCATCTTTATTACCCGTTTTTCCACATCAGATTGGTGCAAAACTCAATTCTGAGTCTCATGACCTCATAGAAAGTCTTCTTGAGCAAATTACTCAAAAAAGAAGGCTAAAAATAATCTAAAGATCTTGGCTGCTCAGGTGCAGTGCTGGAAATGCTAATAAACAACTCTATGATGTGGAACTGCCTGCATAGAAACATGTTAGTGCATAGGCATGCTTGTAGATACTGCTAGAGACACTTCATGTTCATCTAGGTGTTTTCTCTTTACCTTGCTGTCCTCTCTCCACTAATCTGGCATTTTTCAGTAAGCAAACACCTCTTCCCAGACCTTACATGTAAAATCTAACCTGTTGACAGCAGAAGAGAAGTTTCATCTTTGAAACCTGGGGGGATTTATCTTAATTAATTGGTGGCATGAAGGATGCAAGTCACCTCTTTTCCACAGCTGTGGGACTCTATTGTGCTCCTGAGGCTCTTGGACCTTGCAGGTGTAAGAAGAAAAGCTGAAGATTGGAGGCAAGTCCTGATGGCAGGCCAGAAAAGCTCCCACCTCGCTTTAAAGATATCCTTATTTCACTTTGTTTTGAGATAAAGTGCTTGCGATAACAGCGAACCCACCAAACCCTTGATTTGATAGACCTGCTGAATTGTATTTGGTTTCATTTTTCCTCTTGTCTGCTCATAACATTGCGCCATTGATTTGTTTCACAGGCGACAAGCCAGACGGATCTAGAAAACTGGGTAACTGCCATACATTCGGCCTGTGCTTCCCTATTTGCGAAGAAGCTCGGGAAAGAGGATACTGTCAGGCTGCTGAAAAATCAAACCAAGAGTCTCTTCCAGAAGATTGACATGGATGGCAAGATGAAAAAGATGGCAGAGTTGCAGCTCTCAATTGTTAGTGATCCAAAAAACAGGAAGGCCATAGAGAATCAGGTACTGGACACAATATTTTATGGGAGCATATTTCGTCTCTGGGGGTCTGTGCTTTCTAGACCCAAGAGTAATTTTCTTGGGGATAGCTGGCACAGTAGTCCTATTTACTGACAGGTTTCTACAGCAATCCAGAGCAGCAGGGGAGGTAGGCTTCCAAATCTGAGGATCAGATCAACCTGTTTTATGAGCTACTCCTTTTCTCAGCTGGAGCAATGTAATTCAATTTCAGTTTGGTGGTATCGTTAGATGTTAATGCTATCTGACTGTTGCATGGCATAGTGCTGAACATTCTGGGAATAACTTATTTTATTACTGAATTGCAGTAGAGATTTAGGAATAGGAACTTAGTAATACTGTTCTGCACTTTAAGACAGAACATTAAGAGTAATTAATACAAATAACATTGAAGGAAGGACTGAAGCAGTCAAAACCAGTGTAAGTTTAGCCATGACTTAGAGGGCAGGGCTAGGCTTAAAAGCCCGATAGAAGTTGAAATGAGAATAAGTCAAGACTGGAGTTTTCCACTGTAGGCAGAAAAGCACTACTGTGAGTAGTACTGGGAGTCACTGGAGCATTATATCAGTATCAGCTCAAAGAAAAGAGATGTTTAGTCACTAGGAGTGCTTGCAACACTCTGTGGTTGCACACTGGGAAATGTTTATCTCAGAATAAACTCAGTCCCATTGCTGCTTAGTTTGGGAAAACTAATATACCAAAGGTGAGATCTTTGCACGTGACTGGAGCAGACAAATTGTTTGCATCCAGACTTGTGTTTAGGCTCGTTTTCTTTTGTTGCAGCAAAAGCTGAGGTGAGTCATAAGTTTGTCTCCCCCTGAAAAGCTGACTATGGTTTCTGAGTGCCTGATGCGTTAGTCTCACAATGTTTTCATGTTACGGTGGTAGCAATGCCTGAACCTCGACTAAAGCAGCAGATTAGTGCTGAGGAAGATTCCCCATGAAGGTTTGTTCTTGAAACAAAAAATGGAACAACCACCTCAATGTTTGGTGTTCATGGTGTGTGTGTATCTTGGGATTTTAACCAAACCATGCTAAGACAAAGGTCAGAGCAGATTGATGAACATCTAGAACTGTTCCACAGTGAAAGTTGTCACCTTCTGGTCTGTACAGCAAGTGCATAGACATCAGGGCCTGCTCAGCTGTCACATCTGATGTGTGAACCAGGACTCCAGCAAAATTTAATGGAAGTACATCTTGAGGTGTGGACATCTTGCCCATTTTCCCAGTTTTGCAGGCAGCAACTAGCAAAAGATGCTTTAGTTAGATGTCACTACCCAGGGCCTCTTGTGTACTAAATTGTTCTAGTAGTTATCCTAACAGGTCTGTGGACTGAACTTGCCAGCTGTATCTTTTATTTTATTAGGCCATTAATGGAAGACATCTAAAATTTTAATTTGTTGACTGGTATTCAAGAGCTCATCCCTACCTGCCTTTCCAGTCAGAGTAGCTATTGCTCTGTCATTACATTAGGCCTCTTCAGTAGCAACCAACATTTATTTCCTTTGATGCAGTTCAGCATAATTATGTTTCTTTGGTTAGTGGAGCATTCTTGGTTTCGGGAATTTTGATGCTTGTAATATTTGAAATTTTTGCCTTACTCGTTTGAACCTGACAAAGGACAGGCTGACTGGTTCTGACTTCACCGTCAAGCTCCTGTAGCACACTTCAGTCTGAAGCTGTATGAGCAGGGTTTAAAAAAACATTGTGCAGATATGGGTGGGGAATTGTGGTGCCCTTTGAGTACTTGCATGTTCATAGTATATTTCCAGGTCACCTTATTTCATGATTCAGAGTCCAGTGAGGTTAACGAAGGGGGAAAACATTGAGCATCTTTTTATTGCAGTAGGTTTTGAGACCTGGAAGAATATACAGGTTTCTAGAGATGCCTAATGCTTCTAACATGTGATGCACTGATGAGAAGTCCTGATGTATATTAATTTACTCCTCCCTGCATTAGCTACTGATCCTAGTAGTTTATTTAGAGTCAACTGAGAGTATTAGTGATGCTCTCAATATCAGCTAATATATTCAGTATTGTTGTCTTGAAAAACCACCATTGTTTTCCAGCTGAGCCCTAGAATAAGTTGGCTTCATTCTTCTAGAACTGAAATCCAGGGGCCACAGAAGATTTGTTCCTTTTAATCTTCTGTCTAGAAATGTCTCAAAATGTTAAATGAGGGCAAAACCAGTGAAAGAGAGAGATGGCTCGTGTGCAGACATCCACTAGTTAGCAAACAATACATGCATGAGCCTTTTCTGCAATCTTGATCCCTTTGATCTCCAAGAAATCTCTCCTTACAATTGCTGAAGGTTTGTTGGCAAAGTCATTTCGGAGAAAAATAAACAGATAACTGGAAGTGGGTTTCATAATGTTCAGAAAAATGGATAAATAACAGGAACTGGGTTTCCTGATATTCAGATTTGACATCTCAGAGACTGCATTTTGCAAAGACAAAAGAAATAAAATCTTCATGTAATTAGTAACGAAGAATTCATTGTACATTAGGAAGCTACCAATTTTGAAAAAAAGGTTATGCTGGTGGAAGAGGTCGGTTGTTTGTAGCCTGGTTGTTTAGTAACTCTGCTTGTGTAGTTGTCTTTTACAAGTTGTTTGAGGAACAAGAGCAATATAAATCCTGGGTTTAATTTTACATGAATCCAGTGATGTTTTCAATCATATGGCAGTTAGGATTCCTCCATGCTGAAGTATGTTGTGTTGCCAATACTGTAGTTGCTAAGCATGCCCTGCATCCTGTGCTGGAAAACTTCGCTGCTGATGTATTTTGGGAAGTGTGATTGACTTCAGAAGGACCAGGGTGGCTTTTTATGTAGACAGATGAGGCACACTCTTAATTTATTTCCACTAGGGATTTGGAAGCTGTCATTTCTATGTCCTTTCTCCTTTCTCCTATATTATTTTCTTTTTTCCTCCTCTTTCCTAAAAAAGCAATCACTCAACTTCAGCTTTCCATTTCCTTTCATATCTGTATTGATTTAAACCCAGTGCTTCTCTGCTGAAAATGTAGTAATTCACAGGACTTCACAAGCATGCAAAACCTTGCCTTGTCTCACAGTTACCATCACCTGACAGGCAGCTGTGATAAGGAGGCCAGGACTTCTGAAATTGCTATAAGTATTTTAATGTATACACTCGCTTCTTTTTGGTATCCAGCAAATGGATGGGAGTTTTATCTAAATTTGTTGCATTTACAGGCCAGCAGTTGAAGTGCTAAGCAAAAATGAAAAAAAAAGTCAAACAAAGAAAATATTTGTTTTCTAGAAAAACTATTGTTTTAGAGACTTGGTGCTATACAACTAATTAAACGATGTCTTTAGTCTTGTGGGCTGGAGGGTTCAGTGTTTCTCTCTATCTGGGTTTAAGGGTATACTACTACTACTACTACTACTGACATGAGTTTGTATGGCAGTGCCTCATAAAGCCTTTGGTATCGTTGGGCAGTTTAGAAGAGATCAATGAATTATGTGCAAGAGCAGTGTGCATTCAGTAGCCAGTCCCAGTAGGCCACTGGGGACATGGCTGAAAATCCCAAGTCTGTGCATACTAACCACTCCTGTGTGTTTATATTATTGTATGTAATAAATATGTTGTGGGTGGTGTATTCCTCCAGGGTGCAACTTCCCCCCTAAACTGAACAGAATTAGGATGAAATGCAGAAAGTAGAAAATCCCCTGACATGAATTTTAAAGCCAGTCTTTAATAAACTTTTTAGTTTTCTTAGCTGTTTGTAACCTGCTACAGAAATCAGTGTTTGCTGTGAATGTGGAGCCCTGTTGAACTGCTGTGGAAGTTAGTGAAGGGGATTAGTAGCATATATTTGGTGCCTTTTTTTTAACAAAATATGCATATTAAGACCAAAGTGGCACTGTCTGTACCTGTAGAAGTGGTTTGAATGTACCTCACAGTGAGAGTGCTGCAGCTGTGAGTGTACTTCTGTATGTACTTACTAAGTAAATTTGTTTTGTTGTCTGTCTTTGGAGCAATCATATGAATGATAATTGCTTGAAAGCACTCCAGGTTTTTCTCTTCAGATTTTCATATGTGGGTATAGCAATGATTTCCATGCTGTTCAGATGTTTCTGATGTGATTCATATTTTCTGCACATGATACCTACTTATCAGATTGCTTATGAACTCTGTACTCGCAGGCACTGAAGTGATGAGGTATTAATGAGAAGAACAGACACTTTTGGAGATACTTTTGATGGAAATCTTCATATGTGTCCTTGAACTACAAGTAGTTCATTTGTTGCTTAGTAAAAAAAAAGGGGGGTCAGGTGGTCTGTTTACTCTGGGTGGTCATTAAATCCCTTAGTACCTTCCTTCCCTTCCCTTTAGTGGTCTTTAGCTTTTTGCACAAGGCATAACTTCATTATTTTTGTTTCTTTGTTTGTTTTAATTGTAGCTGACTCTTTTTTTCTCACAGATATAGGAAGTTGATTGGAATAGTTTTAGGAGTTATATTCTTCAGGCTTGCTGAAGCTCACATTTTATTTCTTAATTTTCTGTGCATCATCTAATGAAGTATTGACTGATAGTCAGATGAAAACTCCCAACAACCCTCAGAGGAAAATCTTTTCATGAAACTTTGCTAGACGTTGCAAGATTTGCTGCATACAAATTCAACTTGAATCACAATCGTAGAAACATAGAATAATTTAGGTTGGAAAAGACCTGCAAGATCATCTAGTCCAGCCATTAACCCAACACTACCAGGTCACCACTAAACCATGACTCTAAGCACCTCATCTACACATCTTTTAAATACCTCCAGGGGTGGGGACTCGGCTGTTTCCCTGGGCAGCCAGTTTCAACACCAAATACACTGTGCAATACAGTTTTCTTCCATATTCTCCTAAACTAAAAAGCATTATCTGAACTTTTTAGAATAGTTCTTAAGTATCAGCTTTTGGGCAAGGTCAGTACTATTTCTATTCAGGCATAACTCTTCAGTGTAGGATGGTTCCTCCTTACATTATTAGGAAAATCCTTCTCTTTAGTTGTAGTAGTCAGTCACTGAGTAATGAAGTGAGTAGGCAGCCAGAGAATTAGCAAGGGCATCTCCATTTTCCTCACTACTATAATTACTGTTTGCAGATGGGTAAATTTCCATCTTTATTTCACAGTTTTTTAAAAGGAAAAGAAGAATAATAAACTGAGTGTGGGGTTGCATAGCATTATCCCATACAATGAAGCTGGTGAGGGAGCGAATGCAGAAAGGGCTGGTCTTCAGATTTTTGGAGAGGCGCTGGCGGATAATAAGATTCCCTGCCTTTCTTAATTACACTCCTAGCTGGAGGCATGAGTGTTGTACTGCCAGTTTCAGTTGGATTATTGACAAGAGTGTAAACTGGGTACCCGTGAGTGCACTTTTGTGCTCTCGATGGTACTGTGACTAGAATTTCCTCTTCTTCATTTCTAACCAAAAGTCCAATTTTGCCCTTTCAAAACAAAAAGAGATTTGGAATTTATTGTCAAAAAAAAGCTGTTGTCTTGTTATTTCAGGAAGTTTCCTTAACCATTTTTTAAGACACTATAGGCAGAATGAAGGGTATTGCTAATTGTAGATCGTAATGTTCCCTGTTTTGTTATGTTTTGAGTTATGAAAGTATCTCTGTAGTGTCCTTTAAAGCAATGGAATTTCTGGGAGAGTGATGTTTTTGCCTTTCTGAGTTTGCTCTAGGAAGTAATGACAATAAAAATCTTTTCCTTGTCCCCAGAAACCAAGTTACTCATTTATCCAGATGGATACAATATGAATTGTGTCTGAGAACTATGGACTGGAATGCAATGAGTTTGGTGGTGTTTGTAATGTGGTTGAGAAGCAGTTCATATAAAACAGCAGCAAAAGCTTCTTTTAAATCCATAAAGTTCCTTACATCAGTTTGCAGAGACACGTTCCATCTGGGAAGAAGATGTTGTGTATGGGAAAATTCTG
The DNA here is from genome assembly GCA_013397515.1 of Upupa epops. Lineage (NCBI taxonomy): Eukaryota > Metazoa > Chordata > Aves > Bucerotiformes > Upupidae > Upupa > Upupa epops. The sequence goes on from VZRI01000453.1 coordinate 201,282, forward strand.
AATTTTTCCTGCTATAGACAGTGAATTGAGTCAGCGAAGAGCTCATGTTTCTGTATGGTATAAGAAATGTTTTCAAGGCTTCAGCACAGAGGAAAGATCCTCCTCCCTGTGCATCTTTTGTGCTGCCTAACTGAGTGCCATGTGAAAAGCTGGTGGTTTGTTGTGAGCTGTTCAGAAAGTTTTTTCTGTCTTTTCTCTAGGTCCTTGGAGTATTAATACCTCGAGTAGATATGGTGTAATTTCTGATACTGCTTTCTACCATTCATCTGCTGTGTGGGTTTTATTATGCTGAGTTCTTACTTTGTACAGAAGAGATATTTGAAAATGAGACAAACCTTCCCCAGCCCCCAAAAATGCTGTTTGCACAGTAGTATAAGGGTGAGGAGCCAGTGGTTGTCCCTGAGCCACACTCATGGCACTGCTACTGGTAGATGTTGAGACCCTCCCTTCTATAGTCCACAAAACCTAAATATGATCAAGTGTGGGAGTTTATGGAGGTGGTGGAGTCACTGTCTCTGGAGGCATTCAACAAACATGTACATTTGCCACTAGGAAGCACAGTTTAGTGGGTGGGCATGGTGGCATTGGGTTGACAATTAGACTTGATCTTGGAGGTCTGTTCCAACCTTAATGATTCTAAGTGGAGATGCCAATAGAAACAGCACCTGCAGAGAGAATTGTGTATTCTGTAGGAAACATGGGTACCTGTGTCACCTGCTGCTGGAAACAACTGATTTGTATTGTCTGATCTGAATGTCTTTACCCCTCACCTTTTCAAGCTCCCACTTCAGGGTTTACCTGTAGAAAGCCTAGCAGAGCTGTTAACAGAGACCTACTTTCATATATCTTTCTTTAGCTCAGCTGTTTGTGTGCTTTAAAATGGGATTAATTTACAATTTTTCTTAGTGTCTGAATAGATTTTGCACTAATCTGGAGGAAAATTGACCACTTACATTCTGAAAATTATCATTACTGCTGAACTACTGCCAAAAAGTATCACGATGCTTCTTTGTACGTTAACTCATCAAAACTCATTCCTGAACTGAGTCTTCACTGAGTCTTCACTGAGCACTCCACACATAATTACTGTGTTGTCCCTGCACCAGCCTTTCTTGCATGAGTTCTTCTCATGTCCCAGATTAACTCATTTATGCCTGTAGTTATTAAGGCTTCCCAAATTTTTCTCCTATCTTTCTGCCACAGCCTCCTTACTGGGATCCTAGTGGGGTGAGTACATTTCTTTGGGTGGCCCCTCCTTGCTCTTCTTCCAGACACTCTCATGCTGCCACTAATCTCAGAATTCCTTGCCTAGCATTTGTCTGTACTGAGAATGGCATACTCCCTTTCCTCCTGGAAAAACCTTTCATGCTTTTCCTAGAAATTCCCAGGGAGATGTTGAAACAGTGACTGAGAGGATGGTTTTGATGCCCCAGGGGCTGTAACTGGTGGTGCAGGCAGGCACAACAGCCCGGCAGGTCAGGATGGGAGCATTTCAGGTGAGCTCCCTTGTCCTGGCTTGCCTTACATCATATCTCTTATCTCTTTGCAGACTTGCTTCATGCTGCTGTTGGCTTTTGTCACCCGTTCCCATTCTCACGGCTGTCTGGTGCAGCCACTTTTTCCCATTTGCTTTTGAGCAGATTTCAGAAGGGCCGTTTTGTCTGGGCCTGGTGAAGTTAATTCCTTGAGCCTCTTTGGGGCAATCCCCCCACGTGGGGCAGAGATTTGCTTTGCACAATAGCAGAATAAAGATCGCGGCAGCTAGTCTGCAGGCTGTAAATTAACTTCGTGGATCAGGTCATACAGTGCTTTGAAGTTGCTGCTTTTTTATTTGTGTGCTTCCCCATTTAGTCTTCAATAATATAAATCTTCAGGAGGAATTATCATAGTTTAAAAGGCTTAGACAAATAGCAGCTGGTATTGGTTCACGGTGTCCAATTGGTTCCAGACATCCCTGGTTTTGATAAGTCTACAAGACAATCCCAGAAATTCTCTGCCTACAGCTTTTGCTAATGCCATTAAATGTAACGTCGTGATTACCAGTGCCTTTGGAGCTGATTAGCCAGCATCCTGCGTGACTGATAAACACTGTAATTTAATTATGCAGAATGCCCTCATGGTGTACCCTACTCACCCTTCTTACGTTATCTTTATTTTAAAATGCAACTTAGCACAAATATTTCATGAGGATTTTCAAGGAGGCCTCAGAAACACAAGGATGCTTGTGTTCAGCTCGTGCTCACTGGGAACAGAAGCTCCACTCCAGCAGCACACAGAACAAGCTTTACTCTGTTCACAAGCTATTCAAAGCTGGCTTGGCTCTGTACCCATGGAGGTGTCATCCCAAAGGGGAAGACATCACTTGAGTTTGTAGCTTTTGGCTTTGTGAAAAGCTGCCAACCCTGTTTTCATCCTAGTGAGGTATTGACACAGGAGTTCTGTGACAAGCTCTTTCTCTGTTGGAGTTGCCCCATCTGTAAGCTACTGGCAAGTAAAAGAATGTTCTGTGAGGAGTGTCTGAGAGCACTAAAAAAAGGCACAATGAAGGGCAATGATCAAATAAATTCAAGAAAAAGAAGACTGTGCTTTCTGGGGTGCATGTATTGAATGTCTGTGATGAACAATTAGATGATGCATCTTCATTATGTCTGTGTCTCTGTCCTTCTTCTCTGGACTTTTGGGACTTGCCCTCATGATGAGATGTGTAAATTCTGTATTTTGATTTAATAGTCATCCCTTGAATTTTTGTGCTGTTGTACCATATATGATAACTTTGCATTCACACATGTACGAAACAGCATATTGTCTTCCCTTTCTTCACCCTGCCTGCCAGATAAGATTAGCTACTCGTGAAAGAGTGGCTATAATTGATGCCAAAGTTTGTGAGCACTTGTGTAAAGAAGCCAGACTAGGTCAGGTCTAGTTGTGGTATGAGCCTTAGCACCATATTGTTAAAAGGGACTTTTTTGCCCATTCATTGCTTACTTCTTTGTTGCTAAAAGTAAGAAGCAGCATTCTTGTTTGTTTCTTTCTTGCAAGCAACAGCATTCTTTATTCCTGTTCTTCCTATAACAGCATTATAAGGAAACTGAAGTGATTTTGCTGCTAGATGAGCCTGCAGGTCATAGTGCACCTGAGACTTTTATTATGTTTACCAACTTGTTTTTTTAAGTGACAAAGGTGCTTGTCTCAACCTTGACTAATCTTGGTGTGAGGTGATAATGTCCTGTGTGCATAAGGAGAGGCAGAGTGTGGTGGTGAAAGATATGGATTCATCACACGTTAGAGAAAACGTGATGAACTTTCTCTGCAGCCCTAAACCGCCTGTTGAACAACCGACAGGCTGTGATTGGAGGTGACAGTGGAAGATGAGCATTGCCAGGGGATTTCCACAATCTTCAGTCCATGACCTTGTTGTACATTAACCTAATGGAGGCACTTTTCTGCCTTCCCATGTGTGAACACACCCACTCAAGAAGAGCTTACTTTTTATTTGCACTATATATTGGTGATTCCGTGTACTGCACACTGTTGGACAGGTGCTGGCTGCAGCCACCAATGTGTAAGTTAGGGAAATGAAAAGCAAAACTTGACTTTTATACAGGGCATAAGAATATCTGTTTGTGTAGATGAGTATATCCATACAAAAACTTTAAATCTGTCATCTAAGCCTTGACTCAGGACTTTTTGTCTAGTAACTATTTGAGACTACTCACTTTCCTAAGCTTCCATTGGAACTGGGTTAAGCTGTGGGTTACATCTGCATGTACCTGCATTAAATAGCTCATTTTTGCAGTTTGCCTGAGTGTAAACATGTCTTCACTTATTAGTCAGACAAAGAATTGTACTTGCTTGTGTTGCCAGTATTGTCTCCTGTTCACAGATAGGGGGGCCATAGGATGAGAGTAAAGAATGAGCAGGACCCATCAGCATAGCTACTTTCCTTTGTGCATGGCTCTGCTGCTTTTCTTTTAGCCAGCCAGTTATGCAGTCTGAGCTCCTAGAAATGAAGGAAGAAATATTAATATCCAAAAAGGAGAGAGAATGAAAAAGAGGAAGGATAAATAAAAGAAAGAATCCTTCATGAAACAAAGGGTTGTGTTTCTACGTAACTGCCTTTGTGGGTATCAAACTGCCTGAAGTCCATGGTATGTTCATCTTGTCAGTATGCATTTAAGACCACCAGCTTTGTTTTATTTCAAGCCATCTTCTGGGTTGATGTAACACAATATGACTGAATGTGTTTTGGCAGAGAATAACTAATCTAATCCATATACTACCAGATGAAAGTAATTTACTATGGGTTTGGGGAAGAGCTCAGATTTTCAATGCATCCCACAGAGACATTTTTCCCCTTCTAATTGTCCCTTTTTATATCTAAACAGATCCAGCAATGGGAACAGAACCTGGAAAAATTTAACATGGACCTTTTCCGAATGCGATGTTACCTAGCCAGCTTGCAAGGTGGGGAGCTCCCAAACCCAAAAAGCCTTTTGGCTGCTGCCAGTCGTCCTTCAAAACTGGCTCTGGGTCGGCTTGGCATTTTCTCCGTCTCATCTTTCCATGCACTGGTAAGTCCAAATGCACTTTGCATAGATTCATTACAGAAACACGTTGCTAAAATAGCCCTCAGGTGTGAAATTGTGCTTCCGTGATACATGACTGCAAGCAAATCCATGCATGGCTCAGACAGCCTTCTTACCCTCTCTGCTTGTTCCTTGATTACAAATAAAGTCCCTTCTACAGGGGCAGACTTTGAATCCATGTGGATATGGCCATGACTTCTTTTGGCCCCCAAAGGCTCCAGATTTAGATACTTCTGACCTATATCTAAAAACCCCCAAACAAATCAAAATGCTCTTTAGATGTAAATGACTAATTGTGTTGAAATGTTGTTGCTATGGTTTCACCACTATTGATTTAAGAGTTTATAGTATAAAGGAGCTAAGTGACTTAGGGGGAAAAGAACCAAACACTGAAATTTGCAATCCAAAATTGTATGCTATTTCTAAGACCTATGGGCTGCAAACTGTGTTTGCAAAGAAGAGGGAGATCCTCAGCTGCTGTCAGTGTTTGTCACCCTATCAGCTTCGAGGGGAGTAGAGCAGTAGCAGGTTCCTTTCAGGTCTGTGAGGCTGGTCTTGACAGGAGGGGCAGCCCACATCTGTTCATGATAAGTCACTGAATAGCAGTCCTGAAAGTCCTGCCAGTGAATGTGCATCTCTGTGACACTGTCTTCATGTGTGGGTTTTGTTGTTGCTTGTTAATAACTCAGTGCATGTTTATCTCCTCCATTTGGCAATTTTGAGTCTTTCTTCCTCTAGCAATTTCATACCTGAATGATAGGTTATCGTTCTTCTTCAGAGCTTTTTAATTAACTTCTTTTGTTGTACAGAGCAATATTTTTTCAGCTCCTCCCTTCCTGTGATCTAATTTTGCCCCTTGACAAAAAAACATATAGTCACACCATCAGAATAGCAAAACAAGTGTCACTGCTGAATGATGGTGTTTGGACTCAGTGATCTTAAAGATCTTTTCACTAACTGATTCTGTGATTCTATGTTTAAAACATTGTCCTTACACCTTACATGAAGGTAAACTGAAGTAACTCTCATTTCATACCTGAAGTTGAAATAGTTGCCAATACTTTGCTGTTATGAAAGTGATGCAGGAAGGCCTATCTCTGTGTTTAAATAGATCTGCTCCAGGGATGAAGCTGCTCTCAGGAAACGTACCCTATCTCTGTCACAAAGGGTCCGAAATAAGAAGGGTTTATTTTCTTCGCTGAAAGGGCTGGACACTTTGGCAAGAAAAGGAAAAGAAAAGCGACCTTCCATAACTCAGGTAGGTCTTGTTTGCTGGGACTAGCATAGCATTGCTTGTTGCTTCTGGTGCTCAGTCTGTGAGGTGCATGGGGTGAGTGACATCTGTCTGTCAAACCTGCATTTGCAGTGTAGTAGACATGACAGACTTGCAACGCGAGCATCACTTGTGAAGAATATTCATCCAGTTTTGGGCTTCTTTTTGATAGATTAGGTTGATGAGTGCGAGGTTTTGTTTGACGTGGTAGGTTAGTTTTATTACCAGCAGCACAAGACCATCAGATTTGAATAAAAGTTACCTTTGGCACGTTGGACACTGTTTGGAAGTAGGGTTTCTTTGAGCTGGCTTGTAGGTACAGTCCTGGCTCGTGACTGGCACTCTAAGTATTATTGCAGTTTACTGTAGAGTAACACGGGTCTTCACAGAAAAGAGTCTGCTGCAGAGACGGCTGTCTTTGACATGGCCTCTTAATGCAACATGTGGTGATTGGAAATACATTTTAGCCAACAGGAGAAAGCTGCTGTCATGCAGAAGGCCAGCTGTAGGTGTAGATAGCTGGCAGAACTGTGCCAGTTTCCACCAGCTGAAGGCTCGGCACAGGTTGGATGTACTGGGGCAGGCAGAGGGGCTGTGCTGAAGCATGTCCCTGCTGAAGGACTGCACTGCTAATGAAAATACAGTATCTCACAGGGGCTCCTTGTGAAACTGGTGGCCCACACACACTGTAGTGTAAGCCCCACATTTCGTAAGTCTGTATTTTCTCAATAAAAGCACAGTTCAATGTGAAAAAAGGAGTTCACTGCGTTCTCCCTGGAAAAAAAAAGAACCCAGCAAGATAAATAACCGCAGAGTCACTTCCTTGATGATGAGGCAGAAGATGCAGAGGTGCACCCATGCTCAGAATACTACTATTTTGACTAGTGTTTGCCATGTCTGCTGTTTCCCTCCAAAGCAGGAGCTAGAATGGGTTCAGAGGAGTGCCGCAAAAATGATCAGAGGGCTGGAGCAACTGCTGTGAAGACAGGCTGAGGGAGCTGGGCTTGTTCAGCTTAAAGAAGAGAAAGATCTGGGGTGACCTAAAGCTGATCAGGTTGTGTTGACTTGGTAAAATTGAATGAAAGTGTAACTCAGATATGTCTGATGAAGAAAAGGAACTGAAAGAGACATTTTCTGTGGATCATCCTTTTCAAATAATTTCCTCCGTGTTCCCCAGCAGATGAGGCTGGTTTGTGAGTCCTGCACATCTATTTCTTTATTAGTAAGAGGCCTAAGGGAAGGGATTTTTTGCCCTTTAGCTCTGTTCCCAGCAGAGCTGGTACCGTATAGTGTCTTAACTGAGTAATACATCTTCTTGTATGCTTTACAGTCCGTGAAGGGGATTCTGTAGAGCTCAGAGATAAGGAATCTTCTTTCTGTGGCAAGGACAGGAGATTCCTGCTCCCATTGCTTTTTCAAGCATGTAGGAGGGGAGCCCTGATGCAGGCGGAGGTGGCTCCAGTGCATCCTCACCCTCCTTTTCCAAACCTTGCAACCAGCTGGCCATGAAATGTCTTCATTTTCATCCATGATCTGAAGTTCTGGTTTTTTTTCAGTGAAACATTCTACAGTAAACTAGGGAAAAGTAAACACTGAGTGGTGCATATGAGTAACAGTGGGCTCTGACTCATGCCCATGTAAGTGAGCTGTTTTTAAGGACACTGCTAGAAAACTGACCCATGAACCTGGAAGGTGGCTGAAAAAGGAGCCGTATCCCTGCTCAGACTCACGTCGATGCACGTGATTGTATATCAGAATCAGAATCGGCCTTGGGCTGCCTTTATTGATGTCTCAGCCCCACTGGGAAACTGGATTACACAGAGAAGAGGATCTCACTTCTCTGCTCATTGTGCTGCAATGTCTGCGTCAAGCAGTAGGTTAAACATGTCTTGCTTTCTTGGATTTAATCAAAGTCAGTTTGATTTGAGTTGGTGTATTTTAATCTAGCTTCAAAATTAGATGCTCTGTGCTCAAACATCATTGTGTCAGGGAAGTTTTGATTTTATATTAAGTTGAATTTTATGGTATTAATAAAAAAAAGTTCCCATTTCTACACTGGAAGGTCTCCATAAACATTAGTGAAGCGGCTCAGTTTTTACAAATCAGTTAATAAAACTGCACTGTAGCAGATGGGCAATGTCTAGGCTCACATTATCCCCAGTTTCTTAAATGCTTATCTGCTCTCTTGAGTCTAAATGATAAACTGGATTGAGAAATCATAAACAATAAAATAGTTTGACTATGTTTGTGTGTGAGATGAGGCAGTTCAGAAGTGGTGCCCTTTATTTGCATCGGCAGAAACTGGGGTTTGTATGAAATTTTAAGAGAGGGTTTGTTTATCATGTTGGATTACCTGAAGGGGTTTTGCTAGTGCAGAAAAAAATTACAAATCAACCAAAAAAGAAAAGAAAAAAATAAACAAAGAATGCTCTGATGCAAATTTGATGCTGTTCTGATTTGTTGAGTGTGAAAGGAATTAAAAAATGCGATTGGGAAATTAATATTATTACTTGCAGATCTACTTGCATTGTCTATCAGCTGTGATGATCTGTCTGTGATCCTTGCGTTTAATACAACAATTACCACCCAAATATCTGGTTGTACCCACAGTAATTTACTAGCTTTGTAAAAAAGCTGCTTTAGTAAACCTAACACCTTTGTGAGATACTAGTAGTTGAGATTTTGGAACAGATGGGGCATGTAAGTCTCAGTTTCTGCTTTCATAGCTTCCAGAGCAGACACAGTAGTCAGCCCTTTTCATTGCTTAAGGGTGCAGGTTTTGGGTCAAGTATGCCTTTAAAGCTAAGATTCAAGTTTACTGTTGGCTTAGAAGAGATGAAAAGCTATAGGTTAAGAAGTTTTTTTAAAAAAGGTAGTGCCTTTAAATCATGATGAGATTTGTAGCTGTCCCCAATAGTCACCAGAAGGGTGAAACGGTAACTTCCAGTGTAGTGATTGACGTGAAGGCAAATGACTTTAAGCTCATTGCTAAAGAGTAGATAGGTAAAGCAAGGTTGTGGATGGCTTTATAAATACTGACACATGACTGTGTATGAGTAGTCTGAAAGAGAATGTTGGCTCAAATTTTTGTTATAGAGGGAGCTTTATTACATACTGTTAGACAGAGTAAAGTGATAGAAAGCATGAAAAGCTTCAGCAGGATGGTATGTATTTAGTTTTCATTTCCTTTTTTTTTGTTTCAAATAATTTACCCAACACAGGTGAGACACAAAGACTTTTATTTGTTGAACCTAATTATTTATCAATTATATTTTTAATAGATTTTTGATTCTGCTGGAGGACATGGATTTGCTGGTGCCCAGAATTCAGGCAACTCTGCTGAGGTAAGAGGTGCCTGTCCTCATTCTGCAGGCTTGTTTTTAAGTTCCTGAATGTATTTCACTAAGTGTTTGATCAGACTGGTTCAGAACCAGCAGAACTGCAGAGCTTCATAAAATGCAGTCAGTGTTAGATGGTCGGGTTATAATGATACTAAAGAAGCCATTTGTAAGTTTCTGAAATGCTTGGTGGTATAGTTTTATAAATAAAACCTCTATAAACTTCTTCATCACACCAATCCTTACAGTGTTTGTGCACACTGACAGTCTGAGTGTCTGAGAGATTTGGAACTGATCTCATTGAGACCTTCCTTCACAGTATGGCAAAACCCACTGTGTATGTTGTTTTCCTTAAGCCTCCTTCAGCAGAACCTGTGTGCTTTGAGTATAAAGGCACATAAAGACTACTTAAAGCCTGTGGAGCATACCAGCAGAGTAGTGTGAGCTAGTAGCTGGAGATTGCCTAAGTGACAGAAGAGGAATTGGTGTCACCTCAGTGGTGTTACCCAGGAAATATCTGTGGCTGATGTCCTCCAGGAAGAAGAGGGGGGCTGCTGCTTGCCTGGTCTGGAAGTGAAGCAGGACACTCCAAAATCCAAAACTGCATACCATGCTTACACAGACAGAATCTTTCTCCCTCTGGAGGCTTCTGCAGGCTCCAAAGAAACAATTCAAATCAAGTCAGGCACAGGGCTTCTGGACTTTGTTTTCTGTATGGTGTAGCTGGTTTTCTTTAATGGCAACGTGTGCCAGACTCAGAGGGATATTTTTTTCCCCATCTCTTCCGCCTCTTTGCCTCCTTTGTTCCCTGAACCAGATATTCCCCCAATGCAGTTTGAAACTTGAAACAAGACTTATAACTCACACTACAGTACTTTTCCCTTTCAGATGAATTTGCATACCAAGTATTGGACGAAAGAATTATATATTTCAATTATACCACTGAGAGAGGCATCTCCTACTGACAGCAGCTACACTTATAATGCTGTTGTGCCTCCTGAAAGTAGCTTCACATTTTGTCCTTTAAAAAAGCATGTTGCAACGAGTAGATTCCCTTTGGTACCTGCCCACTTGCTTGTTATTTCCTGGGGTGGGCAAGTATTGAAACCGTATCACTCCTCTCTTTTCAAAATACATTGCTATTATGAGGGATTCCAGGCTAAAATGGTCTGTAAGTAACACTCACAACTTCCTCCAGAGTGTACCATTGGGTGTGGTATGGGATAGCATCACTCTCCGACCTCAGACACGGTGAACACAATTTGTTCCTGTCTGGTCCTGTTAAAATATAGAAAGGTTTGGTCCTCTCTCTCAAACCTGAGAAGACACAAAGTCTGTTGGGTGCACTCCCTTGAAGGTTTCTCCAGTAGGACTCTGACACCAGTTCCTTAGTTTAGCACTGACCCTGCTGGGTTTGGGATGTGGACAGTGCAGCTTTGAGTATCTGGTTCTGCTGCAGGTCTCCCATCCTCTGGCCTAACAAGAGCTTTTGATCTTTTTGAACACTTCTGAGGAGACAGACAGGGTTTAAAGGTGCCAGAATGAAGTCCTTTCCCTTTTGAGCCATGTTGAGGAAGGAATCCAGTCAGCTCTGGATAAAAGCAGCCTTCTCCAAGTTGAGCTAGGGTCTTGCAGCCCCACTATCCAGGTATTGGGGACCAGCATGGAGAGGTGTGATATCCCTGCACATCTGGGAGCAGACTTTTACAAAGTTTAGCAGTTTTGTGTTTCAAGAGTCAAACATGACCCCTCTGCCCACCCTGTTTATATGCACTGAAGCAGAGCTCTGGAGCTCAACCTTATTTCTAGGAAAAACATTATTATTATTTCAACCTTATTTCTGAACCATTTTGGTTAAATGGGAATTAAATATGGGCATTTTTAAGATCCTGACATTTTGATGAATCATACAATAGCTCAGAAATGATTCATCACAACTCTGAAAACCGTTACTTTGGCATCAGCCTGCTTGAAATGACTGGCTGATTTCAAATGAAAAGCAAAAACAGCATAAAAACTTGTGCTAAATGCTACCCAAGGAGTGCAGCTAATGACAAATAGCCAAGTCTGCCAGGGAGGCTGGTTTTCCCCTGAAAAGGATCATAAAACCAGAGGCAAATAGCGGGAGGAAATTATGAAGTAACCTATTGGTCCTGCAGCAACCCCGTGGCACAACGTGTGACAGTCTGCAAACCCTGGCGCCTATTTCTGGAAAATTGGATGGTTGTTATAGTGTTGTGTGGCAATGAATGAATGAGCTATTGTAGAATTAGTCACTGCAGGCATAACGGGAAAAAAGCTCTCCGTGTCAGGCTTTCTGAAATGGAAAATGTGGATGAAGCAGCAGTACCTTGACTGCAGTTAGGAAACACAGTGGTGTTTACTGAGAGGCAAGTTATCTCGAGGTATGTGCTTGAGGACCAATGTATGTGGCAGGGAAAGGGAAGTATCTCACACTGTCTGCAAAACCTTCTGTCCTGTCTTAAAAGCTTCCAGCAAAAAATGTGTCCTTAAACCTATTTCCCATCCAGTTTTGCCAGAGATGAAAAATACTAAACCCTGATAGTGAGAGGTATGCCATTACAAACTTCTGAGTTGTTGGGAGCATCCCCCTAGCTGAGGCAGCGCTGCTTCAGTTTTCCCTGAAGAAAGCCAACGGATAGTTCAGTCTGACTCATTCCTGCTAAACTCTCACAGCCTGCCAGCCTTGCCCTTTCTCCTCTCTGTTATTTACTCCCTGGAAGGAGGCCAGCATTTATTCCCAGGTACTTGATTTAGCACTTTGAGAAGGCAACATTTTGATGGGAATTATCTTCCTCAACAACACCGGTGTTAGATAGTCTGAAACCACAGCCATCAAGATGAGATTTTGTCTGCTGTAGATTTCATTGCCCCATTAATTGCAGTACCATAACAGGATTCCTGTTAAGGGGAGTAGTTGCTGAGTTTTAGTAGGATTTCCAGGGACCTGTGTTAATTGCTTTTTCAACAAGTTAAAAAAGACAGTTGAGCAAGAAATTTAGGGTTCCTGAATGCCGTTAGTTCGTTAATACCATTCTGCCTAAACTGTAATATTTCTGTGCCATACTCTGGGTCGGTTGCAACCTGAATTTGTGCATTGCTTGGTTTGGTACCTAGATAGGATTTCTTACTACATTGTTTTCACAGCCACTGTTATTATTTGTAAAACCGAAATGAAGTTGGTGTCTCTGTTGCTACTGGTAGGTTGTTGTCAATAGCTGCTGCCTGCAGCAAGGGAAGCAGTCCCTGTGCAGGAATTTTACAGCTTTTGTTTGCACTGCACCCCTGGGCTGGTGTCCCTGAGCCAGGAGGAAGAATTGCTTTATCAAGGGGTTTCGTGTAGGCAAAAAAACTGCACAACCTGAATAAACAAACAAAAATCCCAAGCAAAAGGCTTAGGGAGGTAGGAGCCCATAGAACTGCTCAGGGTATCTGTGAAGATAATTCTGGGGTGGCTGATCTGCCACTTTATGGGATTATCATCCCTTTCGATTCATCGCAAGGGAACTCAGTGGAGCCTGTCTGCAGAAGTGCCGGTGTGAGTATCAAAGTGTTGTGCTGAATAGGTAGACCCAAATACACAGGTGAAACTCCAAATTCTGAATACGTCTCATTGCTTTCCTTCTCCTTGCTGGGTTCCTTTAAAATTTGAAGCCTGCAGTGCCATACAGGAGAGAGTGTGAAAAGGGAGAGAGAGAAAGCAACAGGGAATTTGTTTGGTATGGATGTCATTATTTGATCAAATCCAGTGGCTTTGGCATGAGGATGAATGTGAAGGAAAAGGAGTGAACAGGCAAACCTGTAAAGCAGTATGTTCCTAAACTGTATGTGGACTAGGAACACACTGTTCCTGCTTCAGACCTTGCTCCACAGTGCTCTCTGCTGGGAGTTTATAATACAAGTTTCTGTCAAAATTACTGTCATTCCACTCTTTTTGCATTTGTTAATAAGGTAAAATTGCATTCGTTCTCCGTAAGAATTTATTTCCACTGCAATATAGTATCAGACAGCTGCATATTTTCACTTCAAGTTAAGTTTGATGGTGCTGATAGGGCTAGGAAAAGGCTGGACTTGATCTTGAGAGTTGCTTCCAGCCAAAACCATTCCATGATTCTATGATTTTAAGTTTAGTAATTCACATGAGGTAAAGGTATAAAAGCCTGTAATGGGAAAGCGGAGGAAGTGCAATCCATTCTCAAGAAAGAGAGGAGAACAGGTAGCAACATCACCCTTTTCTTGCCATAGAGAAATACACAGCAGTGTGTCTATAAACTTGTCTGATGCAAACAGCCAATGTAAATGTGCTTTGGGGGCTTTTACAACATCCACATGTGTCTCCTTTGTTTCCAGCAGCAAGTCGATGACTACTTGAATATCTACTGCTCAGTGCCAGAGAGCATCCAGAAGGAGAATGCTTGGGAAACACAGACATATGTTCACTTCTGTGATGGTCAAGGAGTGGCTCTGACCCTCAAGCCAGAGCACAGAGTGGAAGATGTTTTGTCATTGGCATGTGAGGTACTGATTTTTGATTTACAGTTGCAGCTTGGTAATAGCCATGGGCTTGAGAAAAAATGCCATGTATCAGAAGACGCCTAGCTATTAGGAGCATAATACCAGCATCAGCCTGTCAATATGTGAAGGCATATTGCTTTTTCCTTGTGTTAATTGTTTGTCATAGCCAAGGGGGCAGAGTTGTGCACAAATTACCAAGAAGCATTGCTTGAGACAGCGCACAGAGAAGAACACTCCAGAGTTGTGATGGTTTGCCAAGTAGTCAGTGCCTGAGAAATCTCAGCATGTGACCACTCTGTGCTGTCATGCAGCGAAAATAGTAGTTCCTGTGCAAGTTAATCACAAAGGAGTAGCTGGGACTGGGTGAGCTGATACCAGGAGGTTAAAACATTTAGGACTGCTGTGACAAAGGCTGTCATATATGCTCCTTAAGGACACTTTAAAGTTCTTAATGAAGCTTTATTGGTAACTTTCAAAGTGTGCATTCCCTTCTGGAAGTTGGTGCCAGCAATTTGAGTGGGTTTACTGTAGATCTTGGAATAGAAAACTAAGTCACAGGTTGAAGGTAAAGAAGAAATACTAAGTTCAACCTCTAGAACATCGCAGCATACCTAGCACCTTCATCTTCACGTGTATCAGTACTTGAATGTAGCTGGAACTTCATGATTCGAGTCACTCAAGTTACACAAACAAGGTTTTTGGGAAAAGTAACTTTTTACTCCCAAGTTCTGTTTTCTGAAAACTTGTTATAGTTTTTCATCAAAAGAAGGGAGAAAAATGGGGGCAAAGAAAGAGTTGTTGCTCTGTACAAAAGCTAGCTGCAGCTTTTGGCATAGGTTACTGTGAATTTTCAAGTAAGATCATTCAGTTGACTTGAAGTTAATGAATGTTTGGGCTCCTAAGGGAGAAAGTGACCCATTTTAGTGGCTCTTTGCACATGATAATATTGTAAACAAATGTGAAAGTCATTACATTACACAAGTTTTTTAAAACCCAAGGTGAACTGTAGATTGTAAACCACAATACTGCTTTAGTCAAATCATAGTGCATCTCCGTGGCACCACTGAGAATAAAACATATCCTAGTTGATTTTAGTGAGGAACAGTTGAATGCCTGCTTTTTCAAAGGTTCCCTGCACCTCGTCAGGCTGAAGGGGACATTGTGCTGCCACCAGATGGCACAGGAGAGCTAAACAGTCTGTGAGGGTTACAGTGTCACTGGCAGTTAGAGAGACATGCAAGACCCCTGCAGGAGGAAATTAAATTTATAAACATGGAATTAAGTTGAAAAGGAAATTCCTTACCTCTCTTATTCCATCGTTCCAAAATATTTGTAATTGTAAAGTTGACTTTTAATTCACGTTGTCTGTAGTGCATGACAATTTAGTTTTAAATTATTTGGGGTTTTTTTCTTAAATGTTTCTCTGTTTTATGTTTTTCTTTCTATTCCGTATGTAAAGCTTTTCATAAGCATTCTGTAACGCTGAATATTTTCTGCTCATCTATCCCGGTTCTTTTCCTTCTTACATTTTCATTCTGCTCTGGTGAGTGTAAGGAATCTTTCTTCTTAAGAGAACACTTTTGAATGCTATGTGTATATGGATAAAGTTCAAAGGGGTTGGGGTTCCTTTTCCCCCTCATTCGTGCTTTACGGCATTTGTATTTGTATTTGTCTCGTTTCTGGTTTTTATTCAAGCCTTTTGGAGAGCACACATGCAAAACAATGTGCGTTTGAGCACAGTTGTTCAGGATACAGAACACACGCAACTTGTAAACTGTTACACATAATAAAACATTGGGGTAATGGCTAGTTACTCAGTAGATTTCGGTTTCTGTAAGCTCTAGAGATATGTTAAAATATGTTAAATAACCCTCAGGGGTAGAGCCTTTCCTCCTTTCTTAGAAATGTCGATTCCTCCTCTCTTAGAAATACTTCTCTATTACTATGCTAAAATGAAATGTTTTGTGTAGTGGTCTCACCAGCATCCTGACTTCCAGAGAGATTCCCACCAGGGGCTCAACACTTTCAGGCTAATATCCTTTAAGAATATTGCTATTTCCCCTTGACTTCATGTTGAGACAGGATTTTTGCTTTGACCTCACACAGTGAAAAAAAATAGGTGAAACTCTCTGATGGTAGATGAAACTCAGCAATAAAAATAAAATCCAATAAAGGCAAACCCTGAGGGAACCTGCTTCCCATCCCCTTTCCTAACTGCCCATACATGCAGATAAATTTTCTACATGAGAAGAAAGTTGCTGAGTCATTAAAAGTAGTCAGAGAAAAAGAGGGTTGTGAGTGTAAATTCACAGGGACAGAAAACAGTTGTGATAGCTTTGCAAACATACAGCAGTGCTCGGTTCATCTTACAGCCAAGGCAGTGTTTATGGAAAGACTTGGGAGGATCATACAGGATAAATGGAAATTTCACTTGAAACTTATCTTCTAGCAGCTAGTTGTCTTCATACCACAGAAATAGGTACAAAGGGACTGTTGAGAAAATGTATTGTGCATGATTTCTGAAGAGATTGGGGGGTTGTGTGTGTCAGTGCTTCATCTTCTTAAATAACAGATTCCAAACCCCATTTTCTTTATTCTTTAGATGAAACAGCTGGAGCCAAGACACTACGGCCTACAACTCAGAAGACTGGTTGATGAAAATACTGAATACTGTGCTCCTGAACCATACGAGTACATAGTAGACCAGGAAAGTGTGATTCCTTTTAGAATAAGCTACAGTTGTATTATCACCTATGAATGTGTGATTTAGATCTAAAATAAGGCTTTAAAGCTGTTTCTAGATTAGAAACATAGAATCATGAAGACTGCAAAAGATCTTCAAGATCATCAAGTAGAAACATCTGCCCCACAACCCTGAACCATTAACTCATCTCCTGAAGCACTATGTCTGGCTGTTTACTGAACCCATCCAGGGACAGTACCTCCGTCCCTTCCCTGGGCAGTCTTCCCAAGATCTCTCCACTCTTTCTGGGAAAAAGCTTTACCTAATATCCAATGTGAGCCTCCCCTGGCACAACTTGACCCCATTTTCTCTTGTCCTATTGCTAGTCACTATGGAGAAGGGGTCAACACCTGTCTTGTAACAACCTCCCTTCAGGTAGTTGTAGAGAGCAATGAGGTCCTCCCCTCAGCCTCCTCATCTCCAGGCTGAACAACCTCAGCTCCCTCAGCTTCTCCTCATTGAACCTGTTCTCCAAACCCCTAACCAGCCCAGCTACCCTTCTTTGCCCCCTCTCCAGCACCTCAGTATCCTTCCTGTAATGGGGTGCCCTCTGCTGTCCACATTCACATGGCCATGCCTTTGGTTGGCCAGGCAATGCAAACATTCTCTTCAAGAATCATTTGAGGATGTAAGTGGTATGAAAGCCAAGTGTGAGTCTCTAATGCAGACTGGGTCTTCTGTCTTCAGCTTGGTCTGCACTCAATCCTACTGGTGGTACCAATGGTGCTTGTTTGCTCCCTGGTGGCAAGTGATAGAACCAGAAGAAATGGTTGCAAGCTGCACCACGGGAGTTTTGGGCTGGTTGTTAGGAAGGATTTCCTTACCAAAATGTTTATCAATCACTGGAATAGGCTGCTTGAGGCAGTGGAGAAGTCACCATCCCTGGAGATACTTAAAAGACAGACAGATTCAGTGCTGAGGGAGAGGCATAGTTATAGGTGACCTGGCAGTGCTGGGGTGAAGTTTGGGCTTAATGACCTTAAAGGTCTCTTCCAGCCAAAGATATTCTGTGATTCTTTAGCACAGTTGTCTATGTAGAGAGAGAAAGCATTGGTTCTTTATTGATGCAAGAATATTGTGCTTATTTTTCATGCTGTACCTTTGGGTTTTGAAGCTTGCAATTTCATAATTTGATTATTTCTACTACTGTTTCTTTCCAACAGGTATATGATGAGATAGAAATCTGTCCGTTAAATGTTTATCACGTTCATCTCACAAAGACTGAAAATATAAGTGATTTTGGTAAGCTTTCAGGAATTTTTTATCCTACTCATTCCTTACTTTCTGTCTTCGGAACTTTTCTGTCTCTAAGAGCTTGGAGTATCTAGGAGATGGAAAAGCCATCCTTGATGCCTCAAAGTTGGAGTCTGCAAAGGGCACAAGGAATTAGAACCACCCACCCAAACTGGATCCTGAAGCACAGAACTTTTGTTTGGGAAGGGTCTACTTTCTAATTCTGTTGCTCTGGTCAAGTAATTCCAGTATGGAATTGTTAGGAAGCAAATTGGTTTTGCTAGGAACAATACAATCGGTTTCAGTCAGACCATAGTCTAGGTCTGTCCTCCTTTGGCACTGGGATCCTCTGCTGGCACAGAACTAGGAGTTTCCCTTGGTAAAAATTCTGACAGGTTTTTTATCTGTGGGATGCAGTTGCACCTAGGACTATCTCTATACCTTGCAAAGCTACTTTTGTAAGGTAGCTCTGTGCTGTTCTTCATCTGCAAGTCTGTTGGCATAAACGATTCCTGTCTGTGCTGTTTGGTGCACTGGTCTATATGGATTTGCTGTGTTACAGTTTGGGTTTAGATATCTCTGTGTGACGGACACACTGCAGAGCTCTTACCGTAATGCTGAGCTGGGTTATTGAAATGTCATGAGGGGCTGAGGTAGAAAATAGTATTTTGAAATGTAATCTGGGGTTTTTTTTACAGCACAGCATGACTTTTCCTGGAAGTTGAAAAGTCCTGCTAGCTTTAACAGGCCTTACAGTCACTGAGAAACAGTGTGGTAATTTTTGTGCACTCTGTGGGTGTATTCTCACAAGAAACATCCTCCCTCTGATTACATAGAGTCTACTAACTACTCAAAATAAAAAGGAAATGTTTCCAAGAAAGTTTATTTGATGTAAAACTCTTGTACTTCAGGCTTCGCTGTCACAGCACAAGTTGATGAAAACCAGCATCTCACCCGTATATTTGTCAGTGATGTTCTTCCTGATGGGCTGGCACACAAGGAAGGTATTGTATCATAATTATGTTTTAAACTGTACTTTATTATCTTTTTAAAACCCCAAAACATGCAGGAGCTTTAGTACTGCTGTCTGAAATGGTTCTTGGCTTTTACTACTCATCATTTTCTTTCCTCAAGACCATGGAAAGTATGCGATATTAGGAAAGATAATGTACATAGAGCAACTGAATAATCCTCTTAATATAGCATGGAGAGTTCTGTTCACCCTGAAGACAAAGTCTGCATTCAGCCATCCAACCAAGTGCCTTTGCACAGGCAAACAGGCTGGAGAAAGAGTTCATCTCACACTGGGGAACCTCATAGGGCTTGGTCAGTCTCCAAAACCCATCATTTCCACTTTTGCTGACAATGAAAAGCAGCCTCACTCTGCAGAACAGCTTTCTGTGTGTGTGTTTCTGTGGGCGCCATCACTGCTGCTCTGCTCACAACCCATGCCACTCGTCATCAGCACAGTAGAGGCACTGAGTTCTACTCTCTGAAAAATAGAGACAGACCCAGAAAAAGAAGGTTTCAGTTGCTACCTAAGGGTAATGACCACTTTGTGGTTGCTAACTTCGAAAGGCACTGTTGTTGAAGGCTTCATCTGCTCTTACAGTTTTATAGATATTATTTGATCAGTGTGGTTCATGTCTTGTTCGTCCTCGATAATGAATTCTGTGTTATGGTACTGTACACTTGTGGTGCCAGAGTTGTGAGAGGTGCTTCTGTTCCAATCTCCTTTAAAGTTGTGCTGCCCTCCCACCCACCTGATTTTGTAGCCCTTTTACAGCAAAACAACACCGTTTCTGTGCTGTGGTTAACACCTCTCAAAGGAAGCACAAGGTCCATCTCTATAAATACTGCACAAATAAAGCTCCTGTCGACTCTTGGCAGGGTTAGGCTATTTGAATTAAAACCACAAAAGGTAAATCAGCATGGGGTATGGGTTGTGTCCCTTTGTGTTTTATATTCCCTTTGTTTTCTTCTTCTTTTTTTCTTTTCACATGCCCCAGGGCTTCGGGTAGGCAATGAAATCCTGAGCATAAATGGAGAAGCTGTTTCTAATCTTGACCTCAGGCAGATGGAGTTACTGTTTTCAGAGAGAAGTGTAATGCTTACTCTGAGAATGCAGCATCATGGGACCCAGCAACCCTTGTGTACGTCTTGGTCAGATGGTGACATTTCCAGGGACCCAAAGACTTTGTTGCCACCTCCAAACCAGTCACAGCTCCTGGAAGAGTTTCTAGATAACTTCAAAAAGAACACAGCAAATGGTAAGAGGTTGACAATAATTCCTTTACTTTCACCTCGCTTACAATGCCACGCTTTTTCAAATCTCATTATGTTTGAAATTCTGTGCTTGACCTACTGAGAAAACCTGTTACAATTTAAGTTCCATCTATGCTCTACAAGTCCCTGTTATTTTATTGTTTTCTAGAAAGTACAAATGAAACAGATGATAATTCTTGCAGAGAAATGATGTTCTTTTAATCTGGCTGCATTGTCCAGGATGATCAGGTGCTCTATTAACTGTTCTCTGCTATCTTGGCTACCTCAAATACATCCATTTCCAGGCATCAGCGGATTAAGTGCTGTTAAGAAGTATTTTTCCACATTTGCCATGCTTTGTATCTGATAAAGTAGCGCATACATTAGTGTACCTTCAATGCACTGATCATCATTATCCCTGAGAGGGGTCATTCTGCTCTGCTTCCACCCGCTGTTACCACGTTCCCACTGGATACAGTGGCCTGTGAAAGTAGCTTTCTTTAGGATTGTTTTGCTGCTATCTGCATATAGATTTTACTCAATGCAGTACTACTGTATTAAGCAGCAGAGGACATATCCCAAGAGTACTGCATCAGGTAAGATCCTGATGGATTTCATAGAACCATAGAATCATTAGGGATTGGAAGGGACCTCGAAAGATCATCCAGTCCAATCCCCCTGCCACAGCAGGATCATCTAGACCAAGTTACACAGGAACACATCAAGGCAGTCTTGAACATCTCCAGAGAAGGAGATTCCACAACCCCCCTGGGCAGCCTGTTCCAAAGCTCCGTTACCCTCACTGGGAAGAAGTTCCTTCTGATATTTATATGGAACCTCCTCTGTTCCAGCTTGCATCCATTGCCCTTTGTCCTATCCCTAGATGACCTTGTAAAGAGCCTGGCTCCATCCTCCTGACACCCACCTCTCACATATTTAGAGACATTAATTTCCATACGAGGGGCACCAAGCAGACAAAGTGCCAAAAGCCTAAATGGTAAGGACTGCTCCTGGGTGATGCCAAGTATCCCCAGGCCTGAAGGAGATGGCAGTGCTCACCTTTGGGTCCCCTTTTCAACAGGAGAAGGAGGTGGCACTTACAGGATCTCTACCATGCTGGGTGGAGGAGAGCTGTCATCGCCCTTCCCTTCTTTTAGCTGATCTTGTGGTATTAGAACACTTGTAAATGCCTGTCTGAAATAGCGAATATGTGGGGATTTACTCCCTTTCCTTCCCACACCCTGACTATTTTTTTCAAACAAGCTAGAACAACTTTAGCTCATTTCTGGAGTGTTCTTCACTGCACCTCCAAGGGATGCTGGTAAAATTCTGCAGGCAATTCAGCCAGGGTGCACTGCTGGGAAAGGAGAGCTGCAAGAGGGACAAAAAGAGATGGCTGATTTTTGTGTATAATGTAGTGACAGCAAGCATTTTCTGATTGGATTTTTTTTTCTTAATTAAAAATGGTAGAAGTAAAAGAATCACATAGGAGAGAGGTTGTTAGAGCGGATTTAATTATAAAGTGATTTTATTAGGTCATCTTTGGAAATTAAAAGAAACCTGAAGACAGAATTTGTGATAAAGTAAGTAGCATCTCTCTCCGGGGCCTTATTTCAATTTAGAATGCCATTAAATTGACTGGTGGCACATAAAACTATCATAAACCAAAAATTATGGTAGAGCTAATTAATTACATAATTATACCAGGGCTATCATTCAGTTTGTTGGCTTGATACCATAGGCCAGCGTTACCTGGAGTATTCAGTATAATAAATGTTCGTGTCCATTCACTCCTTACTCCTCCTGGGTAAATTTGCAACCTGTGCAAATATTCCATAAAAATAAGAAATGACTTGTGTGTATCTATTGTACTCTAAGCACTAGTAGGTAAAGGAACATGCTGTATTTGCATTTCTGCTTGAAAACAGCTACGGAAAACTTACTTTGATATGAAAGAGAACTGGGAGAAGGACTGTGGTGTTTGTTGGATTCAGTGCTTAGTTGGGAGTCAAATAGAAACAGAAGAACATGTCATTCCTTTGAATTAATAGGTAATCATAAAGGGTTTAACTGTTCTGTGTCTTGTTAGTCTCTCGGAATTGAATAAGAATTTAGATAAAAAAAGGGGATATTTAATCATCTGAACAGGGATTTGGAGACCAGAGATGCTTACATTCGCATCCAGTGTTTAATGCTCTTCTGTCTTCCTTGGGAGAGTTGCAAAGGTCACTCCTAAGACCACAGTTTTCAAAAGTAATTTCAGACATTTGCTTGTCCACGTTGAGCCCATTCTTCCAAGCCAGGTAGTGCCAGCAGAGGGGACCTCTTCCAAAAATCAGGCACAGTTTGGCTCAAGGTACATAGCTGGAGTCAAAACCCTGAATGTTTTTAAAGAATTAAGTAACTCTATATATCTTTCTAGAGTGTTATGAGGAATAATGAGCTAAAATTAGCAAAGTGTGTGGAAAACGGAAATTTTCAGCACTGAGTCATGCAGTAATACCCTGTGTGGTGCTTGATGACAACCACCACGCAAAAACAAATCGGAGTTTACTTTAAATCGCTGGCTTCATGTAGCTTGGGTGGTAACAGTTTGTGCACATTTGTTTGCAGGTTTGTAACTGCTTTGCATAACTCTGACAAATACCTTTTCCTACGTATTCTGCCAGGCTTGAGGATACCCAATTATATCTTGTGGCAAACTTTGGCAGCCTTTACTGTACAGAAGGGAAGAGATTGACTTTCTCCAAAGCCACTAACTCCACCGCTCCCAAAAGTCATTCCCGGGCAATTTTCTGTGAGAGTGATTCATTTTCTCCAAGAGGTTGCTATACCCTTGTAGCTGTGTTTTGGACCTGCTATGGTCATATCGTTTGATCTTCCATGTGGCAACACTACGTGCTTACTGCTTGGCTGCTTGGCTAGTACTTAGTTTATCCTGGAAAAGAAATGAGATGAAATACTTTGAAAAAACTGTGGAAAACCAAATAACAGCACAGCTCCGTTTGCTCCAAGCTCCAATGCTAAGGAAATGAAACAAACATTTGTGTCGAATTAAAAAGTGAGGGAAGTGGACTGGAATTCTTTGAACTGTGGAGGAAGAAAATGCCTCATTTAAAGCTGGCCTAGGTGTTTGAGGAAAAACACCAGAGAAGGCAGAAGAACCAAACTGTATATTTAGGGCAACCCCATGTGGGTCAATGAGATAGCTACAGGGTGCTGAGGCAGGAGACAGAAGCAGTAGCTGTGTGAAGAACCACAGCAGCGTGTGAGTTGCTATCTGAGTTGGGAAGTTTTTATTTTTTCTGAGCGAGTGGGATTTTGCCAAAAAAGCTGTTGTTTCTGGTTAACTGACACTGAAGTCAACCCTAGTTTGTAAATAGATCTCTGAAATGAAAAGGAAAAAAAAAGCAAGTAGCACTTTGAATATGTGCTCCATCAAGTTACCGTGAAGAGACCTGAGTAGGTTAGAGAGAGAAATTGGAAGGAAAGCATTAAAAAACAGAAAAGAAAAAAAAATGAAGATAAGCATAATGTTCTTCTGCTCCCTTTTGTACTCTTTGTCTTTGGGGTAGGGCACTTACCTTCAGTGCAGGGCCTGTGTTCCACTCTGGCCTATGTTTTTAAGAGAGGTTTGGTCCCAGAAGCAGTGAAGAAGGCTTGGGTGCTGCTGAGAATGGTGAGTCTTGCTCCTCCTCCTCTGCACTGCCTTAGCCCTCCCTTCCTGCCCCATATCACCTCTACCCCGGTGCTCCACCAGCATTTGCTGGAGCCCTTGGTGTGAAGCTAATGAAACGGAACATTTTTTTATCCACACTGGAAACCCAGTGGGTTAAACCAGCGGCTGACAAGGGCCAGAGCCAGGTAAGCAGGAGGAGGAGCAGCAAGCAGGCAGGTGCTGGAGGAGACCTGGTTGCAAGGAGAGTTACTGTCTGAGGCATCAAGCTTTCTTTCAGCCATTCTTCCCACACAGCACCTCTTCAGACCTTTTGGAGCATGAGTTCTGCCCAAGGTTCTTGCTGTTTGACAGGTAGCTGGGTTCTGTGCTAGGGAGGAGCAATGGTGTTTCAGTTCCTGACCTGTTGAGCTTTGAGATATTTTTGCAAAATGTAACTGCTTCAGGAGAAAGATAGGTGGTTGGTATCCTTGTGTATGCAGGGGCTCTTCTGTTTCCTGAGACATGAGCCACTTGTGCTTTTAACCTTAGTAAACACACATAGCAGCAAAGCACATCAATTAGCCATACATTGCATTTTCATTTGAGTAAAGAGGCTTTCTAATGTCATAATGATTGGTTTGGCTTCAGTTCTAAGGTACTTGCTGTTTTGAATACACTTTGCTAGATGGTTTAGATGAGTCTGTGTAGTGTAATTGCAGCTCACAGCTTCTTCAGAAGACTTTGTTCCATGTAGCTTCATCAAATAGGAACAAGTTGAGCGTGGAAACAGGAGAAAGAGGATGGCTCTGCAGTCAGCTAGCAGAATGCCTGTTGCTGTGCATGCTTCTTCCTGTAGCTCCCTGCATCCTCTTCCAGCCCCAACTCAACCAGAAAGACCTGTGTGTCCCTATTAAATATAAAGTCAGGAGAATGGGAAACTAAGATGTCTGTGGTCTCCAGCAGCTGGGGGCTTTGTTTGGAGCAACTGTTCTGCTGGTTGTTGTTTGCACATAGTTTTTCAGCATTTTGTAAGCATCCTCTAATGTAACAGTCACACATTTTGTAAACAAAAGTAAAACTAAAACCTAACTGAAAAGCATTTCTACACTAACTCCTAGTTTTAGTTGTTTGCTAATCAGGTTCTGTTTGTTTGCCTGGCTTCATCATGTGCCATATGTGTGAGGAATCAAAGAAATTTATTCCTTCACAGGAACAACTTCTAAGCTCAGAAGCTGTGAATGTTGCTTGTTAGCTTCCTGCGTTCTGAGGACACCCATAGTCTTGTTGGGCCCTGATCTGTTAGTTGTGCAAGTCTGCACACATCGCTCTCTCTTGCCTCATGGGAGTAATACCTGGTGGTTTTTCATGGCACAAGGCAACTCACTAGAAAAGTATTGCCTCCTCTTAATGTGGACATGGTGCTGTCTATGCAGCGTGAGTGCTGATCTACCTGACGTTCAGAGAGACCTCTGGGTTTTCATTTTTTCACTCCTCACCCAGTTTAGTTCAGCTGGAAGATACATAGATGTGATAGGACTCACAGTGGCTGTTCATGTAAGCAAGCTCAAAGGTGAGGTGTACTTCATGGTCTGTCACATCCGTGGTGGGTTCGCTTCCACTCCAGCTGTTGATGTGCCATTCACACAAGCTCTCTTGTCTTGCTCTCTTGTGGATCACTGGGGAAAGACTAAAGCTGGCTAGTGACACTGCTTGGGCTGCTAGCAGTGTAGATGTGAGTTCATAGGAAGCTCTTTCCTCTTCAGAAGCTGGATCCACAGGAGCACTTGTTGCCAACTGCAGGTTTTGCAATGCAGAGTGTTTCCCAAGAGTGGTGGTTTAATGAGCTCTTGACAAACTATCCTGCTTACTTCCTGCTAGAAGTATACACTTCAGGCTGGGCGATCATTTATGCCATGAAATGGGACAGCCTGTACTGCTCTTCATTGTGCTTTTCTGCTGATAGTGCTCTGTTCTGCTTTGCTATATGCTGCTGAGATTTAATCCCTGTGAAGTCACTGAGCCAAGTTGTGTTTTCCCCCGGTATAAACTCTGTTAAACCCCATGAGCTGTGTCTTCTGGTTCAATGGTAAGATGCTGAAATCACTGAATTGCCCATCCTGCTGAGTTCTGTAGTGACAATATGGGCAGCAAGAGATCTATTAATGATGATAAAGTTAGAGGCATCCACATGCAGACCAGTGCCTTAGGCTTAAGTTCTGTGTTTCACAGAGGTAAGGTAGGTTGAGTAATCATAACAACTGTCTAAGTTAGCCACAAGTTCTTGATGAACTGTGAAGTAACTACTTGTTTTCCTCAATTTTCCTTTCTGTTTTTACTGCTTGTCCTTATGAATTTGAGATGGTGAAGAAAATGTACCACTTGGTGCCTGGGCAGGGCCAGCTCCATTTGCTCTCCAGCTATCCTGGAATGGCTGAAGTTGTCCTGTGTGAACAATGCCACAGTAGTAGTAGAAACCAGGATAAGAGCCACTGACAGCACCACTGCACGTTCAGGAGCTCCAGCCTGGAAGACCTAACGGCAGCAGTGGCCTGTAGCTGTTGCTGAAACTTGTGGAGTGTGGTGGCTACCCAGCATGGGTTCTGCTGTGTCTTCATCTTCCACACTGCAGTTACACATCTCCAGCTGTTGAACAGAAGGGTGGTGTGCTAGCCATGGCTGACACTGGCCTCCAGTGAGACTGTATCTAAGGCATTTGTTATGCACTTAGAAAATGTCCGTATTTAGATAACAATTTGAGAAGCCGGAGTGAAGTATTAAGCTTAAAACTGGAAATCCTGAATAACAACCGGCTGGCACTTGGACAGAGAAAGTTAGCAAGTTAAATAACCCTATAAAAAGCTGCCGTTGACTGCTGGGGCCAGCTGGGCATTATTACGGAAGGGCAGGCAGCTTACTCCTATTAGGTTCCCAATTAGTATCTGCTGTTGATTACTGACTTAGCAAATGAGTCAAATTACTGTGCTTCATGATGAACAGTTAACTGACAAAGGAACTCCCAAGGGAATAAAAAAGACTTGGCTCCAGATTGAAAATGGACATTTATGCAGGTATTTAGAAAGAAAAAGTAAAAGCGAGTGTACAGCAGCCTACAGAAAGTCACATTTGTGGTAGCAGGTGGCTGACTGGAGCTAAGCCACTCTTCAGCCTGTGGCCCAACTTGTCTTCAGCAAGCTGTATGATACCCGAGTATTTGCATGAACATACTGGCTCTTTTTAAACATGAAAATGTGGAGGATTTAACAATGAAGTGTCTTTGCAAAAGGATAAGAATAAAGCAGAGAGAGCTGTCATGCTCGAGCATTTCAGACCCTGGCCAGAAGTACAAGTTTCTCTGTGTCGAGGCAGGATTCCGTCTGCAAAAAGAAACAGCCTGATTGTGTGGTCCTTCAGGAAGCCTCTTGCCTGGCCTGTAATTGAGTGTCTTGTTTGGTAACAATTAGTCTTGTCAGTGACAGGTATCTAATAGCTCTGTGTTTAAGCACACTGCCTCAGAAGACTGGCATTATGACAGCAGTATACGCTAATTTTTTTACAGAGTTAACATCTTGGATGGATTCCTGAATGCTGTTTCAGTTGAAACTGAAGGATCAGTTGTTATGGTCCTGGGACT
This sequence comes from Upupa epops, assembly GCA_013397515.1. Taxonomy (NCBI): domain Eukaryota; kingdom Metazoa; phylum Chordata; class Aves; order Bucerotiformes; family Upupidae; genus Upupa; species Upupa epops. The sequence continues at coordinate 228,545 of VZRI01000453.1, forward strand.
AAGCTGAGAAATGTACCTTCCAGGCCATTCTGAGACAGGTTACAGAATGGCTAGGACAACGATAAAACCTAAAATATCTTACGGAGATCAAAACACTTCTGCATTACTAAAATCCAGGGCACTGTGTTTTTCTAACATGTGGTAGTAGTAGACTCAAGTCATGTTAAATGAGCAGTAAGAACCTGAGCCTGTTCGTATCTGAAGCTAGGTCAAAAGGCTTCAGAATAACTTGGATATTTGGAACATGCTGCCCACAGGGGTCGTGGAGTCTCCTTCGCTGGAGACATTCGAGACCGGCCTGGATGTGTTCCTGTGCAACCTGGTCTAGGTGATCCTGCTGTGGCAGGGGGATTGGACTAGATGAACTTTTGAGGTCCCTTTCGATCCCTAATGATTCTATCTATGATTCTATGATTTTCTAGGCAAAAAGAGGTTTTTGAACTGGTGATAAGTTTACTGTTTCACTGGTTTGTTTCCACTGTTGATTGGTTAAAGCAGTGTGAAAGCTGGAAACCACTGTACAGTTCATAACCAAATTTACTGCCCCAGAAGTGTTTGGAACTTACTCTAGCATTGGAGTATCAGTGCATAGGTCATGATTTTTGCCTGAGAGAACCAGCTGCGAGGAACCAACTGGACTGCCACTGTGCAACAGTTAAAAACTTACATAAACTTCAGTTAGAATGACTGAATTGAGCTAATATGAACATTCCTGTAAAGCTTAATTGGACATTAATCGGAATCTGCACTTCCTGCTACCACAGGCATTTGCCTAGATGAAAGGTGAATCAGATTGCTTTGTCTTTCATCCTGAAGTGGTGGAGGACATGATGTGTTTCAGTGGCCATTGATCATCTACCTGCTTTCTCTTAGATCTGTTACCTTAGTGCAGAAGCTGCCTGCAGACAGCTTTTGGCATAGAAATCAAATACAGCCGTGAAACCTCCTCATGAACAAGCTCAGTGTGTAGCAGCCTTTTTTCATGTGTTGAGGCTTGTACTGGCAGGACACAGGAGTGCAAGAGGTTTGTTTATTTATTTGCTGCTGAGACATGCAGAGGAAACAGATCAACAGCTTGAGGTAATATAGGACCTTTCAGTGCACTTTTTCTAGATGGAAATCAGCTCTACAGATGTCTAAGTGGTCCTGCTGTGGCAGGGGGATTGGACTAGATGATCTTTCGAGGTCTCTTCTGATCCCTAATGATTCTGTCACTTGAGCGGGACCATCTCCCAGACTGACCTCACTTTTTTTACTAGAAATTTCTCCAGTAACAATGGCTGTTGTTGGACAGCTAATGAGTTTGTCTTCTCCCCCCTAGAACTTCTTTCATCTTCCTGACCACGGTTAATATGCTCTTTGTAACTTGGACAGAAATCTGAAAGGCTGCAGAGATCGCATGGGCTCTGTCCGGGATGCCAGTTGCCATGGGAGGGATCATGTGAGCCAAAGGGCTGAATTGTCTGATCCTCGCATAAGCAGGACATACAAGTTATTCATAACTGAACTAGTGAACTCAGAACTTTTCATATCTCTATCATAAAATTTGGATGCCTTCTTTAACAAAAGGTTGTGAGAACATCCCTTGAAACCTTTTCAATAAATTCCTTTGGATCAAGTGTTACTTTTTGATAGATATTTATTGAAGTCTTTCAGAAAAGAGAAGGGCACAGAAGGAAATGCTTACATGCCTTTTTCAAAACTTCATTACAAAAGAGTAAATACAGAGTTGAAAACCCAAATTATATTCAGTTGTATTGAACCAAAGGAAATAAGCACATGTTTGCTACCTGCCAGCCTGAACCTTTTAACTGAAGTTACCACTATTAGTCTCCAGGGGAGCCTTTTTAGAGTTCACCACTGTGATGTTTCTCTTCTCCAGGCAGTGCTGGAATGCTTCATCTACCACTCCCTGTTTTTCAGTACATCTCAAGGCATTAGGACCACCAAGGCTTTGTACCTTTCTGAGAGTTGGCTTAGTCTTTAGTATTAATTGCACCAGGGATTTTGGAGATATCTGTTGTCTTTTCTTGGAAGATTACCTTCCTCTTGATAGTAAGATTGACTAGAAAAATATGGGAACTGCAAGATTATTGTAATGAACTGATCGGTTTGGAGAAATCACACAGTGATGAAAAATGCAGCTTTCCATACACCTGGTTTAACTTTATTACCCAAAAGTACTACCTCATTTCCATCTAAACCATCAGCCATGGAACAGGGAGAGAGAGAATACCCTACGTGCTGAATATTGGCTGCATTGTGTTTTATTGACAGATTCTAGAGCATTTGGGGCTTAGTGAAAATGCTGAATAAATTCATTCCTAGTGGATAGATTGGATGTCCTAATAATTCCTTATATTAGGCATCCTAATGTGATTCAAACTCCTACTCATATTCTCAGCACTAAGTTGATGCCTGTTACTTGCTGCTTTACAATACCTATCTGAAACCGCTGGACAATACCAGTGTTTAAAAATGCTGCTAATTGCTCTGATCTGAGAGCAGTCTTTTACAGACTGGACCAGGCCCATCATAACTGCTTGAAGCTCTGTGGTGCCATATCTGAAGGGTGTAACTACTGCACATTAAAAGGTGCAGCAGAGAGGATGGGAAATGAGAGCCCCGTTTCCCTCTCAAGTGCCAGAGAACTGCAAAAAGAGAAAGATTGTTCTGTACCAGAATGACCACTGGAGCTAATGAACACCTGAGCTGGAATCAGCAAACCACTGGGGGTGTAGGACAACTGTCAGAGCTTCTTCACCAGTGCACATTTGTGATCTAAGTGTTCTTTTAGTCATAAACACTCTTTGCAAGGATCTTTACACACCAGCACTATTGAAACCAATTATTTCTTGTGCTGTACTGCCAGAGGCTTCTGGCCATCCATTTGCGTGTGCTGTTGTATTTAGGCTTCATGTTGTATTTGTACTCCTCTGTGTTGGTGACAGAAGAACCTAGATTGGGAATCTCCAGGCTCTGTGGGTCCAGTTCACTGCTTTGAGGCTTTCAACAACCCTACTGCTAACATGTAAAGTATAATGTATTCCATGATTGCCAGCAGGCACGTATTCCTGGCCAATGTTATAACTGATGGGTATCTACTGGCTGTAATCACTGTTTCCTACATTAGATTTCCTCAGCATTCTCTTTCCTTCTTCAAACACAGCTATTGCTTGCTATTTACAAGCTGCATAGCATCATCCTCGTTTCCCCATCATCACTTGAACCATTAATTAAAATCCTTGCTCTTGAGTTCCTATTTCATATGCCAGGTTTTTAATGTTGTGAGCTAAAGAAAGTTTAATGCTCTGCTGAGTTCATGAGTTTAGTTCAGCTTGCACCTCTCTGAGATGAGGTCATTTTCTGGTCACTATTTACTGTTGTGCCTCACTCTTCCCTGTTGACAATAGACAGATTTGTGCCAGAGTCAGTTGTGCCGTGACCTGTGGTGTCTGAATGTATTTGTTGTCATGAGTGTTTGGTGATACAGCAAGTGGATTGAGTGAGGTTGTGGATATCAGGAAAGACACACAGCTACTAGCTGTTAACTGAGCACCATACCTTAGCTGAGACAGACCAAGGATCGGTTTCCTCACCTGAGTATGGCACAGCAGGAAGACTTCATCCCTCTCTTACATCACAGATGAATGTCCTGTTGTTAGGCCACTTCTTTTTGCTCTGTCACGTCTCTTTCTCAATGTTTTGGCAAAAATAAAGTAGCATAATGAAAAGGACACGGTTTCACTTTCATACAGACAATTTTTGCAGTCTCAGAAATGCTGTTCAACAGAAGGCTGGTTCTCTGTATTGGTGTAGCCACCAGACCTTTACCAAGGTCAGGACTGTCTGCTTCTTTACTTGCTGAGGATAGTTATCAAGTGATGCACAGAACTGCTGCTCCTGAGAGATCAGAAAATGATGCCTTGCAGTGGTCTTAGTTTGTCTTGGAGACTGGGTACGTTTAATTTTGCTGTGTTTTCTTCTTGTGTAGAGCTCGAAGGAATTTTTTGTTCAATTTATTATTGTCAGGAGAGTGACAGGTGGAAACACACCCTCTTGCTGTAGTTTGAAGAAGGGGGTGGTTACACCACCTACATGGTGCTTGGCATTCGATAACACTTGACACGCTTGTGATGACTGTTTGGCGTTTTTTGGAATTGGTGAGAAAACTCTAAACCAGGACAAGTTCTGAAGTATTATGTAAAAATCCCATCGATATAAAAGACAGAAACCTCAGCTCCTACTTCATCTCCTGGAAGTTTTGCCTCTGCAATCAGTGGCCAAAATTATTAAATAATTAAACTGAAAAAATAGATATCTAAGTAATATTTGCATTTGTTGATGGCTTCTTGCTGTTAAATGAATTGCCGGATGGATGATGTTGATGTTTTTCAGTTAATTTCCTTTGATTTCTTGGCTGGAACTGTATCACAGATTATTATTGTCTCACACATCTGCTAGAGGATGTGTCCTCATTGTACCTCACTACTCACAAACATGTGAACAGATTCCATATTGCCCATTTGTACCTGTGTGACTGCAGTGACGTGGCAGGAGACATTCCTGTAGGCGTGCAGAGCTCTTGGACATGCTCTGGGTGTTTGTTTTAATTGCCCAGCTGTCCCTTCTGAGTGCTTTGCACCTACTTTTAGTTGAAGATGAGTAGTGAGGACCATGACGTGGGAAGCATGCTTTGTTTCCATTTTCAGTGCTTCTGTTTCCTTGAATGAGTGTGAGTCAAGTACCTGCCTGCCATCAGGACACAACACTGCAAGAGTAGTGACTTCTTTGGTGAAGGTCTGGGTAGCTGAAGAGGTTCATCTCTTTCCCAGATTGAAGTGACACATGCTTTAACTCGTCTTCCTAAATATGTGTCTCTGTGTAAAAAGGACAGAGGTGTGCTAGCATTAGGGAAAACCAATGTCAGAATAGTTAAACCAATGTTATCAGTCCCTGTTTTCTTTCAGACAGGTTTCTCTCATGTGTGTCAACAGAAGAATTCAAGTGTACTCCTGTGATGGAGCAGTATAGGCACACTTAGCCTTCATGTGCTCACCATTACTATGCTGGAAAGCTTCTGAAGCAAGGTTTCTAGCAAAGTGGTCTGTGTTTTCTAGTCAGAAGTATAACTGACATAGTGTTGACTTGACTTTGCATTTGGATGAGTTTTAGGAACGTGCATCTCCTTGCATTCATTGCTGTCCTCATTTCCAGCAAAGATCCAGAACATTATGTGTTGGAACAATGTTGCACTTGCAAAACTCTCTTTATCCTGTGTATATTCTCTACACTTTTCTTTCTTCTTCTTTTCTTCTTTTCTTCTTTTCCTGCCTTCTTTTTATTTTTCTCTTCTTCCTCTCTCTTTCTTTCTTTTTCTTCCTGCCCTCCTGCCTCACTTCCTCCCTCCCTCCCTTCCTTCCGTCCTCCCCCCCATGTTAGTTTGGCATACAACGTGCAGTAGGATATCCTTTTTCACCTTGCATCCTGTCAACCTTGCATTATCTTTTTTTTTAGTTCTTACTATTTTAAACCGCATTTTCTTTTGCCTACCCTAACTACCATCAGCAACACATTCGCCTAGTAGCAAACACTGTACAAACAATCACCACCATATGGACCTAAAACTCTGACAGTCCTATAGGATACAAAGGAAAAACAAAGAAAAGGGTGAAAGAGAAGAGAAGGTCCATCATTTGGACAAAGGAGTGTAATATTCTCTTTGCCTCTTTGGGTAGTTTTGTTCTGGTTTCTTCTGCTCAGTTTTCTACTGATGGTATTGTCTTACTTTCCTCTTCCTAAATCTGTGCCTTCTCTAGATTGCCTGTGTGGGTTAGATGTACTTCCCGTTTTGTAAAGGACTTTTGTAAAGTGTAACGGCTGCTTTATAAATTCATAGAGATATTATTTTTTTCCTCCTTAGAAAGCTACTCGAGGTCAAACTCTAGATCCTTTGTGCCACCGCACCATTTGTCTCAGGTGTGTGCTGTTCAGCGGGATGGTGGAGAAATGCACTAGAAGTGCCAGTAACTGAGATACAATGGGAATTCATATACTTGGCATTACCTCACAGCCAAGCAAATGTTATTTACAAGTTTTAGGGGTTGGTGTACCTTTTGTATACCCAGGAGTTGACAGTGGTGGCGGTCAGTGGGCAGCCATGTGTACCCACACATGGAAGAGAGACTGGAGATCATTTTAAAAGCCCAGAGGGCAGGAGAAAATTATGGCACCTGGTGACAGATTGGTGTAAAAGTATAATAAAATAAATAGACCAGACTCCTCTGGTCTATTTAAGAACTTCAGGCTCCTCCTGAAGTTCTTAAAGAAGATGCATGGCTGCTTGGTGGAGTTTTTCTGCAAAGGTTTAACTCCTGTGGTATTGCCTGTAATGCAGGCTCTGAGGCATTGGGAGCCACACCTGACTGGGAGAAGGTAAAAAACCTTGAGGGAACAAAAGCAATAGGATCTTGGTTCTGCATGGACAGGGAAAAGACAGAAGGGTCAAGTCTTTGCCATCTGGATGGAAAGTGTCAGGATCAAGTTTAAGTTTGGCATAGGCACCTTAATAACATATGGAAAAATAAAACGTCTAGATGACACTGTGCTGAGTTATTTGCATCTGTCTCACTGACTTTCCTGTGGAGTCTGTCTGCCACATCTTGTCTTCCTGGGAAGGTTTTTCATAGTCTTCACAGGTGCTCTTTCTGGCCTAAAATGCCCATTTCTCTCCCTGCTTCAGTCTGTGTATATCAGTTCTTGCTGAGTAGTGGACAGGACAACAGCAACACCTGGGCTCAGAGACAGTGTTCTTCACATTTCATTATTGCTAGTTCTCAGGATTTTACTGCAAGATGAGTGATATTTGTTTTAACTACAACTTCAGTTGTTGGAGCCAGTAATTAAAACAATCTCAGCTCTCATTGAAAAGTAAATATTCAGCATTTCTGGGTGTTGAGAAAGTGTTTGAAAAGGTGGTGCTACGGTGTGAATTATACCCCAGAGGCTTAAAGGCTGGGGAATAAAGCAGCAAATGAAAAAAGGAAACAACACCTTAATTTGATTAGAATTTTATCACCTGAGGTGGATAAAAAAAAGCCCTCGTTTTTGTATCTTTGGTGATTGCTTTATGATGTTCAGGTACTATAATGCTGGCAGATTAAAAAGGACTTTGTCACTTCTAGGAGTTTCATTTACAATTCTGAAGTAAACTTCTCTGCAAATTTGAAGCAGCTAATTGAGGAAATGTAAAGAGAAAAAACACAGACATCTTTTATGAATGTTCAGCATCGTTGGATAGATCTTGAGTTTACACGTGAATGTTATTGAAAGCTACAGCTTGTCTGTAAGCAGAGTGATCAGTGCTGCTTCTGGTGTTTCCATTATGCCAACTGCTCTATATCTGGACTCCAGGCTTCATAAAACTAATCAAATGCTAGGAATGAGAAAGGATTTTGAATTGTGGGGTTTGTTCCAAGACAAAATTCAATCCCTCAAAGATTTTAAGCAGAGAAGAGAAGACATAAGTTGTGTTCAACAATAGTGTGTTCATCCAAGAATTAGGGAGGGCATTTAATTGTTCTCAGTGTCTGTGTCACCACAATGTGCTGATTATACAGAACACTGCTGCCTTCGAAAGCACATTGTTTGCAAGAGCATTGGGCTGGTTCTGGTAGATCAAACATGCACGTTGCTTCAGATGCTCTTAGAAGTCTAGCTCCTGTTTTGAAAACAGTTTCCTGGCATAGTTACTTCTTGCTTTGACTTCTAGCATTATTTTCTGGGGGTTTTGTGTTCCTTTACTCCCCCTTTAGTAATTCTACTGGACGCCAAAAGCATTTGCAGGTTAAAACAAATACTTTTCCTGTTCTTGTCTGTAACCCTCTCATTTCTTTGTTGTCTTCTGAATGCAGATTTTAGCAATGTACCTGATGCCACATCCAGCTTGAAAAGGAGCAGTACTGATGGCACTCTGGACCAAGTGCCACACAGGGAGAAGACAGATCCACCTTTCAGGGTAAGAACATGCTTGACATAACAATCCTTATGAATAAAAAGGCAGGGTTGGAATGTTAATGCTCTGCACTATATGGGAAAGAATTCAACGTATGTCGCCAATTTGGAACATTTTTAATGCATATTAGCTGTACTTAGTGTTTTATTATCTTGAGTCACACTGATGGGTCAGCATCTCCAGCACAGCTGCTGGTTCTCCAAAAGCCATGTGATGGGACAAATGGCAAACAGGTGGACACTTGTCAAATCCATCTTCATGTGTTCCTTGAGGCTACTTCTGCAAACAGTAAAGCTGCTACGGCTTTCTAGCAGATTCAGTCTGTTTTCTTTGTGCTGATATTTGTAGGGCTTGTTAAGATTGCAGTGAGCCTAGCAACACTCACTTATCGTTAGTAGTTTTAGACTAGACTGAAGACCTGGTGTTTGAGAGCCACTGACTCCCATTGTCTCACTTGAAGAACCTTAATGTGCTTGCATTGGCTTCAGCTGGAGTAGTGCATGTCCAGATCTCCTCTCTGTCAGGATTTTAGAGTCTAAGCAGAAACCCTCAAAGTTAGTGTCCACCTCTGAATGTGTTGGTCTTGAAAGAGCGATTTTTGTTCCATTCTGCTGAGTCAGTCAACTGCATGCTGCTTCCACCTCAGGTATCCATTTGCGTGAACACTCTGCTGGCGTGGGTAGTGTGTTTGTATTGGTGGCCATGATTTCACCAGGTGTTGCCATTCCAATAGCAGGAAGTTGTTTGCTACTTCTGTCAATGAGTTTGTTGTATCTCCAAGCAAATTCTTGATGATGTTTGCATTACACATGTACATTACAGAAATGAAGTTGGGAGCTTTTATGGTTTTGGTATTTATTTCTATCTTGTGCTAGATTGTATGGAAAATTGATAGTGATAAAAAGTCAGAACACCAGAAAGGGGAAGATATATTGAGACATATCCACTGAGAGGACCTGATCTTTACTTTTGGAATGACTTTGTAAGCTGCTTCAATCAAATGTAGTTGTTAGCCAGTTTTCCTAGAGAATAAGAAGCAGCCTGGTGATGGGTCTTCAGCCCACCTTCTGCACTGGAGGTTCCCCCAGAGGTAATCTATAACCTGCGTAATGCGTCACTTACATTGCCAAAAAGGCTTTGCAACAAGAATAAAATGGGGTTTTCTCCCCTTTGGGCACATAGTTCCTCTGGAAGTTCTAGTGTGGATTTCTCTACTGTCCTGTTCTCTCTACTGTTCTGCAGTCAGCATTTCAGGGGTAAGGATCTTTGCAGGAGCACTGTGGAGGCAATGCCAAGGCTTAGGATGCCTCGGTGGCTGGCTGCACCATCTAACCAGTGCTTGACCATGATCCTCTGGGTTCACCTGGGGTATGTGCTGATGCCCGCATGCAGACATACACAGCTGAGCTCTCACCCTGCTGCAGGGGAGGAGATTCTGGGGCAGGAGTTTTGCTTTAGCAGAACAAAGCCAGTACTGATCGTCTGTGCTGAATGCACCAGATGACATAAAATTAGGGAGAGTTCAATAGGATTTAAGTGCACAGAGAACTATTCATGTGCACTAGTTATTGCTCTGAAGACCCTACATTTGCTCCAGGGCTCTAAATTATATGCTGCAATTAAGGCTAAAAACGAGGGGAAACCAGACAGGTCTGCTCCCCCTCCAGCCTCAATTCTGTCCCATCTATCAGTATTAATGGCCTGGGCACAATTTGCTGAAGTTACTGCTGGTTCCATACTGCAGTTGCTCCTTGGCTTGGCATGTAAGGCTGCTAGTGTAATTTTTAAAATTATCTGAAGCTGTCCTACTTTTGTAGATACAGGGTGAGGGAAACGGTTTAGCAATCAGAAGTAGTCTGACTTGAACTGCAGCTGTAAACGAGTCTGTGACAGCTCTACAATTTCTGCAAATGGTTTGTAATTGATTGCTGTCTTTCTGTTGGAGGGTGCCTATTACTGTCAGGGCTTTTTGTCTGACCCTTTTGAGTTCTTCAGTGGAATTAAAAAAAGCAACTAGACCTCACAGTAAATTTAGACAGCGTGTATTTTGTGTGCTTCTGGTTGTAAAAGGAATTAAAATGATTTCTGGTTTTGTAGCTGTGATGTGGGGCAGCTCATCAGCTGAACAATGGCTATTGCTATTAAAAGTTAGTCTAAGGAAATCGTGCAGCCTCCAAAAGCATAGCATCTGGATTCGGGTTTAGTTTTTTTCCCGTTTGCCTTCTGTTTCCTGCATGTGCTAAACTCAAACGAAGCCTGTGGGAGAGCAGCAGCTCAGACACCTCAGCATTAGGCAACACTGCACAAGTATGAGAGGAGGTCTCTTAAGCACAAGTCCATGGAAAAGACGTTGGTGGCGCTAAGAGGTTCTGAGCACAGCCTGGAACAGGCAGCTTGGGAATACTTCAGGGGAGAGACAGCTAGAGATGCTCAGATCCCAGCTGAGAGCAACTGTGGATGTAATTACTTGGCTCTAAGGGGAGCAGACTCCTTTGAAGTTTGGTTATTTTTGTCCTGTAACGTGTAAGTAATTTGAAGAAAGCAGTCTTAGAGCTCTGGATTTAACTGTGGTATGTCTGCTTTTCTACATTTCATGTTTCTTGTCTGGAGGAATTTCTTGTTTGTTTTTTAATATTATTTTCTTCATCTCATACCAAGCTAAGGTTGGACATCAACTTACCTGAAGGCATTCCTGAAGTGCCTCGTAGTCTCAAGGAGCAAGTTGTTTATCGCATGTGTACTACGTTCAAATGTGCACTCAGTCAGTCATTCATTTTTTTGTAGTCGAGGAAATGAATGACATTGGAATTGTTGTATGTTTGTCTTTCATCTGAGAGCTAACAAATGAGCTAGAAGGGCAGTAGATTATTGTTTCATTTCACAAATGGAAGCTGTTCCTTAAGTTATAAATTATTCTTGAAAGCATATGGATATCAAGAGCCATCCATTCCAGATGTGCGTTAGTTTTGTCAGCTCTGTGTTGTCTGGGATGTTCCATATATACCTTTCCTGCCTTTAACTTCATTTTCTATTTTACTTAACAGGGATAGATGTTATATTTCTAACACATTCTGCTGCGGTACCTTTTCAGACTGTGTTAAAGTACTGTTTATGTGGCAGCAGCATGTCACCCTCACAATTGTTGGTTCTGAAGTGCGTAGGTGTACTGTTGACAGAAGAATTAGAGGACCTCCAAAAAATCTTGGGATTAAGAATGCCTGTCAGTGCAATTAGATTTAGCTCTGTTCAGTCATTTTGAGAACTAAGTGTCTGTGCTCTTGGTGCTCAGTTAAATCCTGGTATGCTGACAGTTGCCAAGGATCAAACTCTCCGTACATCAAAGTAGTGCAAAGCTGAATAAATGCAGAAAGGAACTTTCCCTTTAGCTCCCTGTGATTTATAATTGCAAACTCTATTGGTTACAGATGTTTCCTCTAGCCTATGGATTCTTTCAAATTGAAGTTCAGTAGCCTGTTACTAACTTACATATCTTTGTATTTTCAAGGTATTGAAAATACCTTTTAATGAGAGATGAATATAGCTAAAACCCCATGTGTGTAGCTACTATTCTAAGGTCTCTTGTAAGACTGCTGTGGTCTGACTTTTGGTTGCTCTGATTCTTTTTACGATCATCAGAGATTAGTACTTTCAAAAGAATATTACATTTTAACAGAAAGAAGGAAGGAACTGCATATGAATGCATGTGAGAGGGAGAAGGTGCATTTTCACCGTAAGTATTTTTCAGGTCATAAGAAAAATCCTTAGTGTGAACTCTGTGCAGATATTTCACATAACTGAGCTATATTCTCAGCCTTTCCTTAAGAAACCTGGTAAAAATAGCTAGAGTGATGCTTTATAGTCACAGTAAAAATAGTTGATAAATGCTAGATGGTTTTATACTGGCATCTTCATAAATTAACACTACAGATTCAGGAACGGAAGCCACTCTGATGAGAAACTTATAATGTTAACAAGAATTTTCTTGCTAAAGAATAGCCAATCGGGTTGATTTTGTGATGCTTTCAAAGTGGTGCTGCTTTTTGTTCAAACCATGAAGTCAAACTGATTCTGGGAATAAATTATATATAGGTTACAGAAATTGCCTTTGCTTTGCTGCTGACTCTTAAACTAGTCAATCCACTCTCAGAGCAGGTTATTGATCAGATGTCAGCATGTGTATATGAGGGCAAGCCTATCCCTGATGCTTCTTAATAAAAAATAAATAAAAATTACTACATGCTGCAGAGGGAGAAAACTGTTTTTCTTCAGAACACCATTCCTAATGCGATGAACAGAAACCACCATTAAAAATCTCAGAACAACTTTCCCTACTGTGGGCTGCTTTAAATTAGTGCAACCTGTTCCTCTGCCACTGTTTGCCAACCACGTTCACTTGCCCTCTGCCTAGTGAGAAAATGAAGGACTTGCTACATGTCTGGTCAGCAGAGCACAAGGCGTCTTTGGCAGCCTCTGCCCTAGCAAGGCCACACCTGGATACTGGGTCCAGTTCTGAACTGCTCTGTTCCAGAGAGACAGGAACTCTGGAGAGAGTCCAGTGGAGGGGTCAGAAGTTGATGAGAGGACTGAAGCATCTTTCTTGTGGGGGAAGTGTGAGAACCTTGTGTGTCTGTTCAGCCTGGAGACTGAGAGGGGATCTCATCAATGCTTGTAAGTATCTGAAGGGCAGGTGTCAGGGCCAGCTGCTTTTTAGTGACAGAAAAAGGAGCAACTGCCACAAACTAGAAAATAGGAAGTTCCACCTAAATATCAGGAAAACATCTTTATTTTGAGGCTGACAGAGCACTGAAATGGGCTTCCAAGAGAAGTGCTAGAGTCTCTTTATCTAAAGACATTCAAAACCCTCATGGACATGTTCCAGTGTGATCTGCTATAGGAGGTCTTGCTCAAGCAAGGGGATTGGACTAGATGATGTCCAGAGGTCCCTTCTAAGCCCTTCCGTTCTGTGATTCTGTACCACAAGAAGCTTTCAAAACCAGTGCTTTCAACAGATGGAAAACGTGTTATCGTTTCAGAAAGGAATCCTCATGTTGCCCATTAGCTGTTTCACACAACATTATTTGTGTAAGGAAAACCACCGAGTGTTGTAAAGAGTTTGCTGCGTTTCTTCTACATACAGCATAGCCATATACTGGGGGGATGGTTTTCCTAAGGTGAGGATATGAAAACTGCCTCAAATAAGTTTTGAAGCCCCCAGACATCCCCAAAGAAACATTAGCATCAAACTAAAACTGTGGGAAATAAACAAATAAATAAGTGAATGTATATATGTGAAATAATTTTGTTAAGCAAAGGCTAGAAATCAAGACTCTTACAAGGTGATTGTTATTATTCATCAGGTAGACACCAGTTGTTGAGCAATTAAAAGAAAGCCAAGCAGAAATGACCAGAAGCTCAACAGAGGTTCCCTCTGGGAAGAGTAAAACAAGCGAAAGGAAAAACTCCTGGTATGGCCATATGGTCCCAAACCTATTTCTTGCAAGGAGGCAATCTCAGTTAAATGGCGTTTGTGTTGATAGCTTCTTATTAGCTCTATTTAGCATTGCCCTGGCAGTTCTCAATTGCACAGCATGTAATTAATTGCAGGAGAGCTGCCTGCCTGAAGATTTACTCAGTATCCATAGGACATTGAGGATCTTTCTTTTATTTTAATCATGAGAACTTATCTTCAGCAGTTGATGAGATCCAAAAGCTTGGGGAGTAGTCTGCAATTAGTATCCTTTCTTTCTGTCCTTTGTAGGAAGGGGATTAACAATGCAGTACTCTCAAAATCGTACATACAACCCTCTGCAATCCAAGTGTCATTTCCTTCCAGATGTGAGCGTCTCACATTTAGGGAGTCTGAGAGCTAGCATGAGAAAAGAGCATTGTCCTCAGCAGAGATTTTCCTTGATTCAGTTGTGCCTGAAGGGGACAACTCTGTATCAAAAGTGTGACAGAAGCCTGTGGGGAGCTCTGCTAATTACTGTGCTTCCCTTGCAGGCAGTTAGTTCAGCCTGTGGTGAACCCAACCAGAGTTGCTGACTCTCGTGCTGTGGAGCTGTGGCTGAATCGCTGCTGTCACCGTATGCTGTTTGAGAAGGGTTTCAGCAATAGGAGTGAAACTGTTGCCTGTTAAAGTCTGTAGGGGTTTTGCTGACTACTTTAAGTTTCAGTATTTTATTCCACCCCTCAGAGAAGGCATCAAAACAGATTACAGCAGGCTTGCTGTGAACCTACCTGTGAGTGCTTGTTGCTGGTCCCAGTCATGGTTTTCACTTGGTCACACTAATCCTGGAGTTCTTTAAATGCAGCCTGTGGATGGTCCAACATTGAAATACAACGTTTTGTCTGACATAGTGAGGAGCCTTGAAAGCTTAAAGCATGAAAGATGCTGTATTTAGAGTGAGTCTGTAAACAGACACTAGGTCGAGCTGTAGATGGAGACCTGCATGCATAGCTAGTGGTGGGAAGGTGCAAGAATGGCAGGAATGAAGACCAAAGGGAGACTGTGCAGTCCTTGCGTGCTGAGGTGTGAATGTGTGTTGCTGTTTTATGCTATTACATTGTGTTGCTGGGGTTTGGGAGGGGGAGGTGGCATTTGTTGGCTTTCTTCTGACTGAAAGAAATGTCCTCGGTGTAACATGTGCAGATGGTTTTGATCAGGAGAAAAGAATGATGTAGTGCTGATGCTTGCAAATGGAAGGACCCAGTGGGAGATGACTTACAACGCAGCTGTTCTTTGTAGTCTTCTGGGAGACATCCATGAGGCTTACCTGCAGGTGAAAAGAGAAACATGTGACAACAGCCCTGGTTCATTAAAACGGGATGTACTTATCAACATCTCTGGAGACGCTTGCAGCTACTCTGATGAAGGGCAGGAAGCTGCCTGGGAGTCCACCACTCTGGGCCTCATGTCACTTGTGGTGCAGGATATGACAGCAGCGTTTCACTTTGCAATGAAAGGCAGAGATAGCTAATCACACTTCTGACAGGGATCTGGGTACCCTCCCTGCTATCTGTAGATTGCTTGGTGAGGGTTTTTAACACACAGATACTGTCCAGTTGCAGTGCTGACAATAACCTACACATTTTTTCCTTGTGATACACAAGCTTTTAAGCACTGCTTTAATGCATGCTGAGGGATGGTACATGCCCTGCAGTCACCCACAGGACACAAAGTCACTTTGAAATTGCATAAGGTTGCAATGCAAGGTTCTGCACAGACTATGTTCTCAGTACCACTAAATACTTCAGAAAGGCTTTGCTTCCTATTTTGTGTTGTCAGGTACGTGTGAGGCCAAAGGTAGACCTGAAATGCCACAACTGAGAAAAGTCTGCAGCTTGTGCTAAATCAGAGATAACAAAAAGATACCTGGCAAGAAGGAAAAGGGAGGAAAATTAAAAAGGCAAGGGGCAAGTTGAGTTGCCCAGATGTTTGTGTGTTTCTACCTGTTGTGCACAGCATCGTATGTCTCTGTCTCTACTTGTTAATATACTGTGGGCAGACACAGACCTTCAGTGATGTGATTCTGAGACACTAGAATCCTTCTGAAATGTCTAAACAAAACCCTCTCCAAAATCAGGGGAGGGATTGAAGTGTATTTGTCTTTACTGGGGGTTGCTGCATCTTTTAACATTTGCAATGCAGTATGCCCACTGCTAACAAGAAGAGGGAAGGGTTGCCCTTTTAGCCTCCAGGGAAGCACAGTGCAAAAATACATTGTGAAGGATGAACACAAGTGCAAAGATAGTGTCTCTGTGGTTGCCATAGTTTCCAGTTCAGCACTTGAGGAAAGTTCTTGCATTCAGCACACAACACTTTGGATGAGATATCACAAGCAGTATTAAAGAAGCTTGAAATTAAAAATTAAGCAAGAATTAGCTAACATTCAAGATATTTAAAACTGATTTGTTTTAGCACTGAAATCGAAGTAAATGTCTCCACCACAGTCAATTATGCTTTGAAAATGCATTTCAAAGGCACTTTGAAAACATGCTGTTAGGATAGTAAGTGTTATAGAAACTATTCAGAAAAATCATCCACCCATGATGATAAAACGTGAAAATCAGGTTCCTTCTAGATCACATTAGAGATCTGGAGACCAACCTGAGCTTTAGAGACCACTTGAATCACAGAGCTGCCATTAGTTCAGGGGCCATCTGTACGTACGGTGTGTTTTTATTCACACGTGTATACAAATTACGCTTCTGCTTCACTGGTGGTCCATAAGTGCTCAGAGTTGTCCCAGAGACAAACTGCTGTTTCCTTTCATTCAAAGCCATTCATCCAGACAGAGCAAAATTAGCCCTTTACCTTCGTGGCTTAAGGGCAAAAGCAGGATGGGAAATGAACTCGCTGTAGATAAGTGCACCTTGATGTATCGGGACAATAGGGGGAAGCCTGTATTATGAAGGATGTTACTGTTATGGTGACTATCAAGGCTGGTGCCACTGCAATGGAAAGATGAAAACCAGATGTCTGTAAATGGAATGTGTGTGACTCCAGTTGCACAGGAACAAACAACAAGGCTGTCTCATTTTTCCATTAATCTTACAAGTATTTCCAAGTGATTGATTATTTTTATGTGCAGTTTTTACATAGGAGACGTAGCCTCATGCGTTTGTTGTGCGCTCGTGAGAAAAAGAAAGGCTGAAGAAAATGCTTTCATTCGCTTGTTTTATTTTAGTTTATGTTTTTAACTTCTTTGGTTTCTCCGAGTTCCTCAATAGGAGTTGGAAGGCTTACTCAAACGTAGTTGGGGGTTTTTCCTAATGAATACACATTAAAAAAAGCTGTTAATTGGTAACATCTTTTAGCTGGCATATGGCTAGCTAATAACTCAGGCTTAATTAGCAAATCTGGGGAAGAATAACTTCCTAATAAGGAAGTAGAAAGGCCTGTCACTGTTTTTCATCAAGATTGATGACATAGTTTGGACCTGAAATTTAGCAGCTTTTTTTGGTTTTGCCCCAGTCGCAGCGAGTGAGCGGTGTTTTAGCACATCAGCCACACAAACAGAGCAAGAAATTGCCACGGGGTGCTGACGGGAAACAAAGCAATGGGATCTTTCCAGAAAGTATAGTTATACTCTAAAAATGTGGAGCGGGTGACTTCAGTTGTGTTGTGTTTAAGATGCTATATGAGGTACTACTTTTATTTCCCCAGACTAGAGAGATGGTGTTTTTTCCTTCTCCTCAGACATCTTCTGGATCCCTAGGGTCTGTAGACTACTGCAGAAGCAACCAGTGACAGTGCTTAAGTAGCTCTGCGTGTACTGCATTGGAGTCCATACAGTTTAAAATGTTTAAAGCAGGCTGTGCATCCACTGACAACAAAATGTTAGGGAACAGCAAACTCCCCCTCAAGTCCTCGAGACCATTCGTTCAGTTTTCTCTTAGTGTCTTCTCACACCATGAACCAGATATCTGTCTCCAGAAGAAAGAAAGGGCATGGTATGTCAGCTAAAGCACATGTTCCTACTGCTGGGATCAGTTCTGTGGGTCTTATCAGCAGTGTGTTGTTTCAGGGCTCCAGCATTGTCATTCCTCTGATAGGCAGCTGCTCGGCAACTGAGCAGTTCCATTTGGCAAATGCTGAGCTGTCAAGTTGTGCTAATGATGTGGAAAGAGATGGATGGAAGTTTAATTGCAGTAATCAAAGGAGAAGACTGCACTTACAAAATCATCAAGGGTAGAAAAGACCTTCAAGATCATCAAGTCCAACTGTCCGCCCTCCAATCCCAAACCACTAAACCATCTGCTGAAACACCATGTCTGCCTGTTTTTTGAATCCCTACAGCAACAGTACCTCCACCCCCTTCCTGGGCAGCCTGGTCCAAGGCCTCCCCACTCTTTCTAGGAAGAAGTTTTTCCTAAGATCCAATCTGAACCTCCCCTGGCACATCTTGACCCCATTTCCTTTTGTTCTGTCACTAGTCACTAGGGCGAAAAAGCCAATACCCACCGCACTACAACCTCCCATCAGACAGTTGTAGAGACAAGTGAGGTCTCCCCTCAGCCTTATTACCTTGTTTATATGAAGGTGGATATCCTTGAAGTCTCTGAAGCAGCACACTCATAGGATAGCTATAATCCTATGCTCGGTGTGTCTTTGGGGTTCAAGAGAAGGATTTGCCAGAGAGCAAGAGGTAGTGGCATGGACTGTGTTGAATGAAGCCTTGTAGCTCAGTTTCATTGTTCTCCTTTTAACATGAATTGTATTAACGAATTGCTTGTCAGTCATATAACCCTTCAGGTCAGTGGTGTGACATCCAATGATTTTATTTAAAGTTATATTGCTATTGAAGTCTCTCTAGACTTAATTGGTTTAGTGTAAATAGATCTACATAGGGACTTTTACTTTCAAGCCTGAATTTATTACTGAGCACAGTTTAGATTTCTTTTTATTGATGTAATTACAACTAAAAAGTTCAAGCAAAGGACAAGAACAATTATGTAAAGAAATCACCCGGAGAGCTGCCTGTTTGTATTTCATTTTATCGCTGTAAGAGCATTTGTATGCCACACCGTTTAGCATCACTTACCCTTGACAGAGCATCAGTGCCATTGAAAATTCATGCTGACCTTCAGGGCAGTCAGCACCCTCTAGATATTTTTAGGCAATTGGCTAATTTTCTCAAAGCACCTGATGTTTTGTTTATGCAGTACATTTCACTGGCATAGAGGCAGGTATATTTCTGGGGAGATAAACCCCACCTTCTCTTGCCGTAACTGCACTTTGTCTAGCTTCACTACATCAAGCTATGTTTAAAAAGCCAACTTCTGACACATTTTCTCTGCGACTGGATTACTAAAGGGACAACGGCAGGTCTGCCTGAGCTCTTGTACGCTGCTTAGCCCCATCATGCTGGGACCTTGACAGTGTCTGATTTTCCTGCATTAGCTCAAAGGAGAACCTTGTGCAGCTGAGCTCTGAGGGAAGGTGTGTGCCGGGTGGGATCGTGGTGTCCGTGGCTTCCTTCCCTACAAGAGGTCTTTTCCTTTGGCAAAGTTTGTGTTTGCACACCACAATGCCCGCCTTCAGGAGGAGTAAAACCAGAGCCAAGAGCCTAGCACTGGCTCGCAAAACGCAGCAGCAGGCAGCGGCAGCTTACGGCTCCCTGCACAGGATGTTTTCTGTGGTGAGTTCTGCAGCTGCGTGGGCCGGGCTGGGGGATGCTGCTTCATTAGGTTAAGGGAGGTGATGGAGCAGCATGAGCACACCAGGCTGGCTCTGCCTCATAAATAGCGACTGTCCCAGCATTAATCACCAAATAATGGATTCTGGTAACGTGTAATTGCTGGGTGAGTTTATACCAGTAGGCTGCATGAGAAAAGGTTCGGGCTTTTGGAAGTTTTGAGGGAGGGAAGGGTGGGTTGGTTGCCTGCAGTGTTTGTGGCCAGCTCAAGCAAAACAGTTATTACTTAATCTCTCGGAGAAAGGATTAAGTCATGATCCAGATTTTGACAAGGAGTGGTGTGGTTTTAAGAAGATTCCTCAGGGAAATTTGGAAATAACTGCAGCGTGGATGTTTCAACTAGTTATCCACTTCCCACAAATAACTTAGGATTGTGGAAGCAGGAAGGAAAAAAATAAAGAGCTGCAATTAGAGTATTCCTGGGGGAATACGAGGCAACTGGAAATACATTACACAGGTGATGGAAAAATACATGAGCCCTCTGCATTACAAACTGACAACATCAGAATAAGGACATGGGAAAGAATGCCAATAATTCCAGGAGGTCAGGGTTTTAGGAAAATATGCAGTGTGTGCTTTAGTATCACCTGACGGGAGTCTCTTTCGTGTGTCCTGGGCTGTCAGGATTCCTCTCTGTTTTCGCAATGGTCTTGCTTGTAAGTTTTAAATGGTTAGGATTTAACATTCTGTGATGGAAATGACTTGTGTTTCACCTTTGACTTTTGTGTGTGTTGGGTCAGATGGCTTTGGAGACTGATTTTAGAGAAGCTGAGCAGCACATCTGTTTAGTGAGTCCTTGGGACCTGGTTGATGCAGACTCTTGGACCCAGGTCTTGTGATATGATGTAGTTTATTTGGTCACCAGTGGTTCTTCCTCTATACCCAAGTTAAAAAGGTGGGCATCTGTCTGGCAAGTGAGAGGGTAGACTTTCCACCATGCAGTTCGTGTTGACAGCTCTGGCATCAAATCTGGTGGGTTGCATCCTAGCTGTTTTACACAGCTGTCTGATCAGCCCTCCTTCAGTCCTTGACCTGCACGTACTGTCAGGAAAGAGTTACCAAGTCATCATCCCACCTTCTTACTCTATTTGTGTTTTATACAGGCTGACTTTGCTAAGGTAAATCTCCTTGAAAAGGGGAAATTCTGACTCAGAAACAAAGGTTTGCTGTGAATTCCTCCTCTGTTGTCTGCCTGGCGATCAGGCAGGGCAGCTTTTCATGGCGCGGCATAGAGGCATGGCTGCTCTTGCTTTAAAGCATAGCTGTGCTACAAGGGATCTGGAGTGGTTGCTTGCAGAAAAGCCCACCTCTCCTTTAGCAATGTTTATAACATTTTCATTAGGGGACATACAAGAGGCACTGTGACCCCTGCCATTTCAGCTGTCAGTCAGGAACAGTGTCATGTTTTGAGCAGCCTTGAAGTTGAGGAGAAAAGGGAGAAGGTAAGTTACGACTGAGGCTACTGCTTTGTTTCAGCTTCTGTTTCTTAAAGCTGAGCAGCAAAATTCTGCTGATATTTTTCAGTCTTCATAAACAGTTTAGAGGAATGCACCTCCTGTATCGGTGTGTAACACAAAGGAAGATCTCAGTGGCCTTTAAAGAAACTGAGACCTGCTACTTTATCACTCTTTACATTGCTTGATTACAGAGTACTTTCCAGCCTGAGGATGACAAAGAAGTCTGTAGAGTGGTGAACCCAAAAAATTAGGGCTGTCTTTGTTCTGGAGAGAAGCATCTTCTAACATGAAGGAAAAATGATGGACATCTCCAAAAGCTTTCTTTTTCATAGACTGGGGGATGTAGAGAGGTGTCTGGAGAGTTGTTCATTTCTTAAAACCCCATGTAATTGTATTTGTTCCTACTGACGGGTGCATTCAGACTTCCAGGAAACACATCCATCAAGCAGAGCTGAGCTGTTGGCTGTTTGGTTTCAGAAGGGACAAGACGAATCTGTTTCTGCAGGATGTTTTCTGGGCATGCTTCCTCTTTTGATACGGAATTCAAAGGACTCGTAATGTGGTCAGTGTCCTGCACCAAGGGTACAGAAATCTGAAAACTCATCGAAGGACAGGTGTGGTTGTAACCCATCCAAGGAGTCTTCCTTAGGATGCCAAGTGTTCCAAGTCCTACTGAAAAGATGCCTTTCCATCATTTTTTTCCAAACAAACCCTGACCAACTGACAAAGGACAAGGTGTATAAATGAGAGTAAACTAATAGCAGTGAACAGTGACATCATATCACTGGTTGACCATGCGCACTGCTCAGTCGGTGTCGTTCAGTAGAAAGTCACAGGGTAGCCATGAAATTGTGCTAATGCCTAACCACTGCTGATTAATGTCTTCCGCTCTCTCACCAGCTAATTTCTTTAAGATTTTTAATACTGATAGGGATAAAGCAGCCTCAAATGATTCTATGCTTGTCACAGTATGGGCAGGAGGTCACTTCTCCTGGTCACTAGGTTAGGACTTTGGAAGGATATATGCAGTTCCTTTGGAGAATGTGTGACAGTGGCCAGTAAAGTGGCACAGTGCTGCCTTCGTTCATTCTCCTCGGAATGCAGATACCTGTTTTTCCTGTAGACCCTTCCTAAGAGCCAGTTGCCTTTTCCTAGTCTGCCATTCAAACCAAGCACTGCTCGTCTAGAGTTTTTGATTTGTAGCCTCATCTGTCTGCTGTTCAGTGCCAAAGTTAAGCTGAAGCTGCTTGCGTTCTCCTGTCAGTGCTGCTGAAAGCAGCTCACATGGTGGATTTTGGAGAAAGTTTGTTGCTTCCACTGTACACTTTTCTCTGCACCCTGCCCTTGCAGCCTTGACCACAGTCAGGCATCTGAGCTTTGCTTTTCACCAGGTGAGCTGTTTTTATGCTAAGGAGATTTACACTGTAAAGCTTGGCATCAATAATTACTTTAAGGCCTTTCTCAGATGTAAGATTGAGTTTCAGCTGTGTCAGCGTTAGCCATCACAATGCCATTGTCAGAGCAGTTTCAGGCTTTGAAATTCTAGCTGCAATCAGTACCTGGGCAGAGGTTGTCCCTCTCCTGCTCAAACATAAAAGATACGAGGGAAATGCTCATCGGGATCGGCACCAGAGACTTTCTAGAAAAAGATCTGTTTCAAATAGCAAAAATAATGAAGAGCAGTGTGGAAAAAGGCTGGAGATCCTGACCTGAGTGGTAAGGGAGTTCTGCAAAGAAATGTGAAGCAAGAATAACTTTTATTCTTTTATGTATTAATTACAAAGTTTCTCAGGAGTACATACATAGAGAATTACAGAATCATTTAGGATGGGAAAGACCTTCAACATCATTGACTCCAACCTGTTGAGCCAGACATCACAAGGCCACCCCTAAACCATGTCCCTAAACTCCTGATCTACCCAGCTTTTAAACACCCCCTCCCTAGGCAGCCTGTTCCAAGGCCTTATGACCCTATCAATTAAGCTTTTCCTAATGTGTAACTTCTCCTGGCACAGCTGTCTCTCTCTGTTTTTGCAGTCTGATAATTGAACACAACCAGATAAGGAGAAAAGAGATGGATCTAAAGGCTTATGGCTTAACTTGTGGATAACATTGTTCTACCATTTCTCTTATCTTACTGAAGCCAGCTTTGTGGTTAACAGACAAGCCTGGTCTCTTTTTCCAGAATCTGATCTACACTTTGCGGTTTCACCAGCAAAATGTGTTCCTACATCCCTGATGGCCCATGCAGTCTGTAGGAGGCCAGTCCCTCTGCAATGAGCAGGGACAGCCTCAACTGGATATGTTTGCCCAGAGTTTTGTCCAGCCTTCCCTTGAAGACCTCCAGGGATGGGAGCCTCAACTCCATCCCTGGGTACCCTGTTCCAGTGTTCAACACATCTCCTGCTAAGGAACTTCTTCCAGACAGCCCATTTCAATCTGCCCTTCTCTAATGCCCCTTGTCCCTTGTCCTATTGCTTCAGGTCTTTGTAAACAGTCCCTCTCCAGTGTTCTTGTAGGCCTCTCCAGGGACTGGAAGGTCACTATCAGGTCTCCTCCAGTGCCTTCTCTTCTCCAGGCTGAACAACCCCAGCTCCATCAGCCTGGCCTCACAGATTTAATCTTGTTTGTGCAGTTAGCTTCCACCCTACAGAAGGCTTTGTATAGCTCAGTTCAGTTTCAGGATAACTTGGGCACTTAATGTCCTGCTGTATTGGTGAACCAAGCTACACAGATAGTGGTAAATCAGGAGATCCAAAGGAGCGCAGGTTAAGACACTTCTGAAATGCTCTCGTGTCCCGATTTCTTCACTGGAGGAAGATCACTGAAACAATGCCTTCCCGCTTGAGATAAGGCAGCAGTTGTGCCATCACCTGAATGCACTCACTACGCAGAAGCTAACGTGGCACGGTGTGCACAGCTGTGCACTGCCTTGGAGCGTCTGATGGACAGAAGCCCTTAGGAATTATTCCATGTAGTATAAAGTGATGGGTCCCGTCAGCTGCTAAGGTAGGATTGGGTCATGGCACCAATTCTGTAGCTTCCAGGAAAATGTCATATGAGAACAGTGGAATAACTTTCAAATTAAGCATTAATGATTACTGCCTGCAAAAGTTGTTCTTGGATGTTAGTGGCGGTCATGCAAGAGCAAACTACGCGTCCATTTCTTTTTCCATCTTTGCCTGACAAGATTAACTGTTGTTCCATCTCCAATTCCCATCCTGCTTGAAAATTTTATGGCATTTTTTTTCATATTTAACATTGTAAAGAATCTCAAAAGATTTAGCTTTCTAACAGCTGGTTTTGAAAACAAATGCTCTTGATCCATAGTTGTCTCTCTGGTGAGAAAGCATCTAAGCACCTTTTGACAACCCATGGGATGTGAACCCTCAGCTCCAGATTGCACTGTCTGTAAAGAACCCCACCCCACACAGTGCAGTAGCAGGTGACAGGTATTTTGGATGCTTAATAGATCTTTACCCAGCAACTCTGTCTATGCTGATGCAGTGACTGTTGTAAAATAAGGGAAATGGGAAATACTGAGATGATAGTGTCGTGAGAATAGAAGTTATGCTGTGTCTGAGGGCTCTCATCTTTTGCATCCCATGAGCCTGTATCCAAAGACTGAAAATAATTTGCTCTGGAAAATCAGTATAAAATTTTCATTTCACGTTATTGCTGTGATCTGGGTCTGCTAAAAACTCAAAGCAATCAGGATACAGATTTGATGACGTCGTAGCGAGCTCTGGCCCTTGAATTTGGAACAAGAGCAAAATTTCAGGAATTTAAATCAGTTGCAGTTCAGCTTGTCATCTTAAACATCGGCGCTTGCCTGTCCTCTCACTTCACAGAGTGCAGAACAGATCACTGCGTTGTGCCGAAACTTCCAAGAAGTCCAAGCAAACAGTATGGAAGGACAGAAGGGCAACCATGATCCACCTCCACGCCCACTGGCTCGCCATCTTTCTGATGCAGATAGATTGAGAAAGGTCATCCAAGAACTCATGGACACTGAGAAATCGTACGTCAAGGTAAACAGAAACTGACATCTGACTTCCTACGGCTTTGTTTTTGAGGCTGACCAGGATGTGTGTATGGCCCTAGCGTATTCCACGCTTACCTTTGTGTAACCAGCCCTCTACAAGGACCATAACCTACCTAATTGTTCATGTTGTTTTCAGCAAGCTTTCTCCTGCAATAGAGGCTGTAGGATTTCATCCAGCAGCTTTAATTCCAGTCACTTCTCCAGGCTTGACAACCCCAACTCCCTTAGCCTGTCCTCGTAGCAGAGGTGCTCCAGCCCTCTGAGCAATTTTTTGCCTCCTCTGGACCTGCTGCAACAGGTCCTTGTCCTTCTTATATTGGGGGCTCCAGCACGGAACAGAGGACTCCAGGTGAGGTCTCCCCAGAGCAGAGCAGAGGGGCAGAATCCCCTCTCAATCTGCTGGCTGTCCCTCTGATGCAGCCCAGGATGCAATTGGCCTTCTAGGCTGCAAGCACACACTGCTCATGACCAACTTCTTGTCCACCAGCACCCCTAAACCCTTTTCCTCAGGGCTGCCTCCTATCACTTTCTCCCCCAGCCTGCATTATCTGTTTTCTCCTTGTACTATGCAAAAATATAACCAAGCTGTAAACAAAAACAGGCACTGCAATAAACTTGCATCTAATTCTAGAGTCCCTTCAGTGCTACCAGCACACTGGGGGGTCTGTAACGGCTTTGTGTCTGGAAGTCAGTCCCAAAAATTAACTCTATCCTGCAGCTGTTGCACGAAGAGCAATTTCATACTGTTACATGAAAAGTGAATGAATTCTCTTTCTTGCAGGACTTGAGCTGCCTCTTCGAGCTGTACTTGGAGCCCCTTCAAAATGAAACCTTCCTTACGCAGGACGAGGTGAGGGAGTAACTGAAAAATGTGCTTTTCCTTCTTTGATGGGTTAAGACCCTGGCACTTGGGTTTTTCATTGCAGAGAGAATGACAGGAGAAGCAAACAACAACTGTAACAGTAGAAGCTACAGATATTTCTGTAGCCATGGGTGCTACTTCTTTTTTTAAAGGGTAATTGTTCTGACCTGGCTGCTGAGAAATCTCCCTGCAATTTCTCTAAGGAATTTATGTATAAAGCCCATTTTAAATGTATTAGTGCAGGCATTGCTGGCCTTTACAACCTCTCGGTGTCTCCTGTAAGCTTAGTGGACTGTTCTCTCCAGACCACTGCTGGGAACATGCAGCACTATACTTCACAGTCTGATGTTTTTCACAGATGGAATCCTTGTTCGGCAGCCTGCCAGAAATGCTGGATTTCCAGAAGGTCTTTTTGGAGACCCTTGAAGATGGAATATCTTCTTCTTCAGATTTTAATACACTGGAAACACCATCCCAGTTCCGGGTAAACATTTCATCACTGACTACTTTGTAGTGTTCCTGGGTTTTTTTTGTGAAAACCTGAATGTACACACGAGGTTTTTGTGTGTGGAGCTGTGCTGTGGACCACAGGTAACTGATAGAGTGAAAGATAAGGGCTGTTTTCTAGGATTTTGTCTTCCTGTTTCCCACGGCAGTAGACACATCAGGGAAGACACACAGCAGACACGGAGTGTGCTGCACACTAGCCTGCTTTTGATGCCCAACTCCTTTGTATAAAGGTTCTTGTTGCTTTGTCCTGCCTTGTGCTCTTCCCTGCTGTGCCCAACTCACTTGCTGTAGAGTGGGAGCTTATTCCATTGAAAGCCATGAGTTTCCCATGCTGTGAGGTCCAGGGACCTAGAGCAGCCTTCCAGTGTGACAGGAAGACTAGAGAGGGACTTTTTATGAGGGACTCTAGTGGTAGAAAAAGGGGAGATTGAGATTAGATGTTAGGAAGAAATTCCTCCCTGTGAGGGTGCTGTGGCACTGAAACAGGTCGCCTAGGAAGATTGTGGCTGCTCCATCCCTGGAAACATTCAAGACCAGGTTGGATGGGGGTTTGGGCAGCCTGGTCTGGTGAGAGGTGTCCCTGCCCATGGCAAGGAGTCTGAAACTAGGTGATCTCTGAGGTTCCTTCCAACCCAGACCATTCTATGATTCTACATGTCATGTAAACAGCTGTAGACTGCCACAGTGGCACCTGCCCTACCTGGAGGAAGTAGGTTTCCTGGTGATGGAGTCACTTGCTCAGAACCAGGTGAGACTGCTGGCAGGTCTTCCAGACACTTGCTGCCACTTGTGGAGCAAACACTGATTAAAAAGAGAGGAAAGAGCAGCCCTCCCCTGTTCCTTCTCCTCCTCCCTCACTACTCCTCTTTGCCATGAGAAGCATTTTTCTAAACATGTCCCTCCTGATTCAGTCCCTCCCACATCTTCCCAACCTCCCTTTAATCCAGGAAGATCAGAGGTGCCCTGTAATTGCCATCTGCCTGAAAGAAAGAAAACAGTTGCAAAGCAATCCTTGGTGTTTGTTTTACACCATCCTTCCTAGCTCGGGCACTTCATGTCTTGCTTCCGACTGCTCAAGTGTTTTTCCCAGCAGAACGTGCCCTGCTACACGTCTGTTGAGTTTTGTTCCTGTGCTTCCTGAAAAACACAGAACACTTTAGGCAGCTGTGATTTGGCAGGGGGGTTGGATGTTATGACCTCCGGAGGTCCTCTCCAGCTCCAACAATTCTGTGAAACCCATATAAATAAATAGGAACTGAATATATATAAATATATATAGGATATGTGTCTGTATATCAGTATAAATAGGGTATGTACAGAAATACAGCAGATAATCATGCTGCTGAGTCTGCCTGTTACGTGCCTGAGTACTGAATTAATGTTTTGATTGTACTGATTTCAGAAATTGCTTTTTTCCCTCGGAGGCTCCTTCCTCTATTATGCTGACCACTTCAAACTGTACAGTGGCTTCTGTGCAAACCACATCAAAGTTCAGAAAGTTCTCGAGAGAGGTAATTTATTGTCGTCATTGCTGTAATTCATTTGCGTGAGTGTAAACTGCAGTGAACTAATTCAAAATGGATCAGTACTGTGCCCTTGCGGTCAGGGTCAATAGGGTGTTGGGCTGGATCAAGAGGAGTGTGTCTAGTAGATCATGGGAAGTTACTCTACACCTTTATTCTGCTTGTGGGGCTGCACATGAAATACTGTGTCCAGTTCCGGTCTCGCTGATTAAAGAGGGATAGAGAATTAATTGAGAGAGTTCAACACAGAGCTATGAGGATGACTGGGGGTCTGGAACAACTGCCTTATGAAGGGACTTTAGTTTGGACAAAAAAAGGCTACAAGGGAATTTAATTACTGTCTATAAATCCATGAGGGCTGGTGGTCAAGAAGAAGGAAGACTCTTTTCATTTGCCTCAGACAGGACAAGGAGTAGTGGATGCAAGCTTGAACACAGCAAGTTTCACCTCAGTACGAGGAAAAACTTTACAGTAAGGGTTACTGAACATTGGAACAAGTTGCCCAGGGAAGCTGTGGAGTCCACATCTCTGGAGTTGTTTCAGACCCATCTGGATGAGGTTTTGTGTAGTTTGAATTAGGCTTTTTATGCTTTTCAGCAGTTTGTATCCTTCTTGAACAGGATGGCCTGATGGCCTCTGAAGGCTCCTTCCAACCCTAATAGACTGTGTAATCTGTGTAAAAGTAACAATCCTTGATGACTTGCAGAGGATACTGGTATAAAGCTAGGACTAACCAGGTAGCTTTCAAGAGGGATACATCTGCAGGTCTGCTGGAGTGTGATGTAGAAGTGTGAAGGGAAAGATTCCTTTTGCAACATCTGGACAGTAGCCTGAATAGCTACAGAAACATCCTCCACGAGTTCACACTGCCTGCAGATCCAGCTTACACACCAAAAGGAGTTAGGAGTTACTTCCTCTGTGGTGCAGTCGTAAAATTACACTGAGGAATAATTTTACCTTGCTATACACTGCTCTCTTAGCTCTTATGCCTGTTACTCAGTGAAGAGATTTCTCTGAGTAATGTAACTGCTTTGTGAACCATCTGTTGCAAAGGGTGAGAATTTTGGTTACAGATGCAATTCTGTGCTTTTGAGTTACTGTGGCTTCTATTGCTTCTGTGTTTAACTGACCAACTCTTTTATTTGTCTCTAGCCAAAACAGACAGCGCCTTTAAGGCCTTTCTGGATGCTCGAAATCCCACAAAGCAACACTCTTCTACCCTGGAGTCGTATCTCATAAAGCCAGTTCAGAGAGTGCTGAAATACCCTTTGCTTTTAAAAGAGCTGGTGTCTCTGACGGACAACGAGAGTGAGGAGCACTATCATTTGACAGGTAACTGCCTCCTTTCTTCTACAGGACTAAATGGGAGTAAGGTTTGTGTCCAGCCCTTTCTGAAGATGCAGGTAGCCATTCTGATAGATAGCACAGAATTTGTCAAAACCCATACAGAGCTCCTCCCTCTCTTTAAAAATAACGAGCAGCTGTTTCATACTTTTAGCAAAAGATTCTATTTAATTTGTCTGAGTCCCTCTGAGAAGTAGATAAGCGCAGAGTTTGCCATAGCAAGAAGACGGAGGTCTCTCTCCTCAATTCCCACACAGGAGCTTGTCAGGTCCCAGTGCTTTTTTGTCTCTTCCCATAAAGGAAACACTGACCAAAGCTCTGGCTTGTAGTTAGTATAGATTTGTTGAAATACATCTAAGTTTGAGTGACACAGGAGGAAATGTTGGTTGTGTGGGGCTTGGCTGTGTCTCTTGCTTGCGTAGAAGAGATGTGTCAAAGACTGGCAGTCTTCTTGTGTGGACAAACCTGTCTATGTAACATCTATACAGTAGATTGCTTTTGTAGTCTGGGACCTCACCCTGACAAATTGCAGTTGAAGTCTGTCAGCACCTGGTGGATGAGGGTCTACAGATTTGTTTTATGGATTATTTGTCATTTTAACAAAATAGATTCAGGCAAAGCACATTGTCAGCAAAAAGTCATGAGGCTGTTCCTGACAGCAGAGGGAGCCTGTAGCACTGTTCCCGTGCCCTTACAGCCAGTGAGGGTCACTTGCAGATCAGGATGGATGGCAGACAACTGAAAGGCTGCACCATTAAGAGCTGGCAGGAATGGAGAAACAAAATGCCCTTCTTCTGTCTCTTTCTGAATGAACACAAAGATCTAATGCAATCCAGTGTCGTTCTTGCTTGGAAAACAAAACTTAAAACAAAAACCTGAGCACCAGCGTTTAATTCCATGGCTACAACCCACGAGGAACTTGTACAACCTCCAGCTATATTTTGTTGTCCATTCTGTGAAGAGACAAATGCAATTTATCTTAAAGTTCATCAGGCAACCTACTGCAGCAGATTAGAGAACCAGTGGCCCTACAAATACCTGACTCAAGGCTGGTTATTATCATGTTGCTGTAAATACTCACTCTGGGAACTTATCTCTAGAAAGCTATTGCAGCCTTCTCTGGCAGCACTTTGGACACCAAACAAGCATTTTTCACTTCCTCTGATTAGGATCTGTTCCCTCGCTTGCTGCTGTCAGAAAGCACTGATATAAAGCTAGAATTTTGTCCCCCAAGCCTTATGGGACCCTGCCTCCGGTGCAATTCAATAAACATCATGTGTAGAAAAGACAACTGACCTATGGCACTGTCTGTGACCTTTTTAAACCTTACAGAAGCGCTGAAGGCGATGGAGAAAGTAGCCAGTCACATAAACGAGATGCAGAAGATATATGAAGATTATGGCACTGTGTTTGACCAGCTGGTTGCAGATCAAAGTGGAACAGAGAAGGAGGTAAGAGAAGGAAAACCACGTTGTATTCACTCAAGAAGCATTATCCTGCAGGCTGTTGGGTCTATATCTCTTCCTGAGCTAATTTTGGGAACTTATTTGTCCTGGGCTTCCTCTGTTCTTCTTTAATATTTTGACTTGCGTTTCATATCTGCCTGTCAAGTTTCTTTTTGTCAAGTAGGTTATGGTAAAATTTTCAGACAGCTGCTGCAGCCGTCTCCCAAACTGACAAGAATTGCAAGCAGGAGTAGGCATAGTTCTCAGCAGGAAAATTCCTCCTCTGCTTCGATGTCTCAGAGATTATCTATGCCCCAAAGCACTCCAATTTTATCTTACAGACTTAAGTTTTTCAGATTTTTTTCACCCATATAAATGAAGATGGCATTCAAGGGGTTTCACGGTAAAGTCTGTTACACTCATTCTCTACACTTGCAGTGCTGAGGCGCCCATGGGGATCTCTTAGAGCAAAACCCATTAAACCGTGTGCACACGTCTCCCAGAACTGGGGCAGCAAGGATTCCACTTAGCCATTTGCATCAACCAGCCGCTAAGCAGACAAAATCTTTAAAGGTTGGGATCATAGATGAGAGATGGTGCCTCAGCCGTTCTATTTCCTTCCAGTAAAGGCCCCGATGGCTGCCTGATTTATCATTGTTTATGGGGCAACAAAACTTGACTCTAAAAGACAGCTAGTAAATCAGTGAGATCCCAACTGGCTATACTAAGATCATCAGATCAAGTTCTTACTCTTTTAAGTTGTTAATAGTGAGAACTTCTATCCAGCTTCTGTAACTGAGGGGCTACAATTAGTTTTCATCATCGTTACCTACTGTAAAAATGGAAATGCTCACACTTTTCCTGACAGAGAGCAGGTGTCTTTACCCTTCTGTACTGTACACACGCACAGAAAACAACATCCCTCGTGTTGCTGCTGTGTATGTGCTCAGTATCATTTCACACGTGTGGATCGCAGCATCACTGCGTGCTGTTTGCTTATATGATCTACTCTGTAATGCAGGTGACGGAGCTGTCAATGGGAGAACTGCTGATGCACTCCACAGTTTCCTGGCTGAATCCTTTCCCCTCACTGGGCAAAGCAAGAAAAGACCTTGAACTGACAGTGTTTGGTAAATGGCCTTCCTCAAAGACTCTCTGTTCTTTCAGATCTAAAGATTGCCAGATTACATTCCCTCACAAGGTGAAAGCCACCATTGCCTTTCCCTGTAGTGATACCTAGGGCAGATTTACACCTGAAAAAATACCCAGCTGTTTCCTAATCCGAGAGAAATTTCCATGTGTTTGTTTGCTGTTGCCATTTGCTCTGTGACCCAGCCTCAGCTGCTCTCCTGCCTCTCTAACCTATGGAAATCATTTTCCAGAAGCAATATTCTCATTCAAACAATCTGCTAAACCAGGCTGTCAGAAGAGGCTGGTAGGAAAACCGTGATGTGTTCTGCTCTGGTGAATTCAGGCTAACTTGTGATTTACAGCTGCTGCCTCAAAACCCACACCCAGGTCACTTTAACCTGAAGAATGGATGCGGAAAGGAGCGCATACAAATTAATAGCGTACTACACTATTAGTCATTTATAATTGCCTATGTCATTAAATCTTGCAGTGAGACGTGTTAAGCACTTGCTCATTTCTTGAACAGACAGTATTCTTTCCCATCATCCTCTCTTACTAGAGGCCCTTCACCTGAAAACATTCACTGACTACAAAAATGAGATCTGAACCTTTACACCTAACCTGCATCTGTTGTTTCGTGTTTGTGTGAGGGCTTAGAGCAGACAATTTACTGGTAGTTCCAGCATAAATGTGCAGAATGGCTTCAGCCTAAATGTTGACAGCAGAATCTGAGGCAAAATACTGTTGTTGCAAGAAAAAGCATAGAGGAAAAATTCAGCTGTCATCTTTATATGGGGAAGCTGCTTTTTAGTTAGTTTACCTCTTTTTCACATTCCTGTGACTACAATAATAAGCTTCTCCAAGATAAGATTATAATTGAACAGTACACCTGTAATTAACAGCTCTCCTTTTTTGCATTCTTTTCCAGTTTTTAAGAGGGCTGTGATACTGGTGTACAAGGAGAACTACAAACTGAAGAAGAAAATGGTAAGTCTGCCATCAGTGAAGGTTGTGGGTGTTTACAGACAAGATCCGACTGCAGTATGAGGTGGATCATAACGGTGTCACTGTGTTGCAACACCACATTCCCTTGCTAGGCTGGAGTTCTGTCTATTGCAGCTACAATGATTGCTCAATAATAAACGTATCTAATTCTCAAGCAGTAAGCAGTAGCATCTTCTACATGTGAGCCCCATGCTAGCTAGTTTCATCAGGTGAAATGAAACATTGCCTTGTAGGAATGATTGAATCTTCCTGATAGCCCACCTTGGTATAGTGTGGAGGCTTGGTACAGTGTGGATGTTGTCTCTGTTCTGGTCACTCTGGAAAGGAACATGGGTATTAAAAATTTCACCTGCTCTGTTCCCCTTGGAAAACCAGGATGCTGAAGCCACATAACAAGGTGTGTATCCTGAGTCCCCATGCTGAAGTACAGCACCACTCTTCTCATAACACAAGGAGGGGATCTAAAAGCAGCAGCCGCAGCAGCCTCTTGATTAATGTATTCTGCTCCTGATCTACAGTCTGCAGGCTCCTCGATGGGAAAGTTGTTCTCCAGCAGCACTTACATGCAAAGTATTATTTTCATCCATTAAAAACAAGTGCTCTTTAAAGTTGAAGCAATTACAAATTTCAAAGGTTGTGTCTATCACCACTCTAACTACATTTATAAGCATGTATTAGGGGACCAGAGGGAAACG
Source organism: Upupa epops (assembly GCA_013397515.1). Taxonomy (NCBI): domain Eukaryota; kingdom Metazoa; phylum Chordata; class Aves; order Bucerotiformes; family Upupidae; genus Upupa; species Upupa epops. The sequence continues at coordinate 261,774 of VZRI01000453.1, forward strand.
GTGATGAATTTAGTTTCTTTTCAGAGGTAGGTCTTTGAAGAATAACACAAAAACCTTCCCACTTTTTCACTTCTTGGAAATACCCCTATTTTCTTTTTACAGCCTGCTAATGCTCGTGCCGCACATAATTATGGTGACCTGGACCCATTTAAATTTCGTTGGCTGATACCTTTATCTGCTCTTCAAGTTCGACTGGGGAACACAGCAGGTAATTCCCTTGCACTGAATAGTTCAGGACTGAATGCTTTTCTGGAACTCTGTAATACTGCTTCTTTCATGTGTCCTTCTGGAGTATCTGGAAGCAGGCAGCTGTGGAACATACAGTATTGTTGTCTCTGTTCTTGGGGGGTACAGGCTTGAAATGCTGACAGGCTCTCCATTTGGTATGTTGGCCTCTTCCGTGAGTTTAGGGAGGTGATGCATGATGTGAAGGAATGATGGACTGTAGCTCCCCAATGAGAAGATCCCCTGAGTGGGACGGTCATTTACCACAGCTGACATCCTGGTGGTGCCCCTTGCTCTGTGCCTGCTGGCCCTTGTGTGTTTCCAAATGAGGGGACTCTGTAATTTCTGGTAGTAGAGGGCCGTGTTTTTATTTTCCCTTGGAGTCAACCTTTATGATCCTTTCCAGTCTGAATCTTCTGTAAAGTTAAATGCTTTGCATGCCTGGGGAAGGCCTTTAAAAGCTGAAAGATGGTGAGAAGCCATTAAGAACGGGAGAAAGCAACTCTCCAAGAGAGTTAGACAGCACTAGGCTGGTGTAAGAGCTTTGTTCAGAGGACTCTTCCTTTGGGTTCCATCTTGGATAAGATCTGTGGAGCTATCCAGAGATGCTAACAAGGCCTCCAGGAGGCAAGGAACTCTGCACTGATTTTTCTAATGCTGAAGATGTTGTGAAGTAACGTAACACTTCTTTCCTCAAACAGGAACAGAGAACAGCTGCATCTGGGAACTGATTCACACCAAGTCAGAATTAGAAGGCAGGCCAGAAACAACTTTTCAGTTGTGCAGCAGGTGAGTTTTACATGGAGGCTGTGTCTGACAAATCACATCAATGGAAATAACATAACCTTTGCATCAGCACTTCCACTGCAGCTCCTCCTCTTTGAATCCAGGCACCATGCCAGTGTTTAACTGTAAAGTCCAACAGTTGTAAATGGGAGTGAGTTGATGCTACGATTCAGTGTCAGAAATGTGCACAGACACATGATGTGGTATGATGTGGGCAAAGTAACTGTAGCTGGTTAGGAGAAATTTCTTTATGATAAAGACTACTTAAGGGGTGATCCTTTGATACAGAAGTTACCCTTCAGGTCATTTTTCTAAGGGGAAGCAAGCAAGATCTCCAAACACTAGGTGTGTGAAATACCTAGTAATATGTAAAGGCATTAGCTGTATGACCCCTGTCATGTCCTGATGGATGACAGAAGGGAGTGACTCAGTTCCTCAATTTGCTCAGGATGAATTAAGGAAATTTATACCTTAGAGCTGCACAGAGATCAAGTTTACTACAGTTCCCAGATCTCAAACTCACAGGAGTAGAGAAAATGAAGGAGAGAAGACAGCCCTCCCTGCTCACAATGCCTGAGTCATTCCACTTGTTGCTAATCAGAGTCTGACAAGTGTTACTCAAGCAAGTTACCAAAAAAAGCCCTCTGCCCTCCACCAGATTGTCAGAAATGAGGCAGGTAGATGTTATCCCAACACCGTCATACTTCAGAGGGGAAAACTAGGTTATCTGCTTTCTTCAACTTACAGTGACTGTGAGAACAAGACCAACATCGTTAAAGTGATCCGGTCCATTTTGCGGGAGAATTTCAGACGTCACATCAAATGTGAGCTCCCGTTGGAGAAAACATCTAGAGATCGCCTTGTCCCACTCAAGAACCGTGTACCTGCCACAGCCAAACTGGGTAAGAAACATGATTTCAAAGTGAGAAATGGAGTTGGGACTCCAGCACTGGCAGAAGGTTCCTAACTCTTGCCATGACTGCAGTGTGTCGTGCTGGAGCCACAAAAGCCATTTCTTTTTTTGGCTAGGGAGGTGGTAGAGGTTCTCCATATCTTGCTGCATGACAAAGGCTAAAAGGAGATGAGCAAGCGTGCCATGGCCCCTCACACTGTGATGTGTCATTAGCTCTCTCAAAAGAAGACTTAATAGGGCACCAATTAATTTTGCAGGGCAGAAACAGACTGCTTTGACAGTGTTAGCATTCTTGTCCCTGGGTTCCCTTTAGTAACTCAGCCCTAATAACACTTAAATCTAAACCAACTGGCAAAAGGTAGGGGTCTTGCTTCTTTCAATGGACTAAATATTCCAGCAGATACCCTAATTAAGTACAGGCTTTGAATATTTAAGTTAAATCAGTAGCTGCTAGTTTTTCAAGTTCTCATTCCATGTAAAATCCTCTTAACATCACAGAAACTGAACAGTTCAACTGCTGCCTGCAACCCGGCCCTCCCGTGGTTGAGGTGCCTGAATCAGTCTAACTTTCTTGCAGGTGTGTGTAGAGCTTTACGACAATTTTGGGAGGATTTTGTGTGTTACACATAAACACAAACATACAGCTCTGGCGTAGGTGGGATGAACACTGGCAGGGGGCTGCACTATTAGTATCAGCATGTTGACACATCTGAGCTGAGATGATTACCAGAGGAGATAACACGCACTGTAATGAGAAGTGTCCTATGAAGGCAGGTGGGGTAACCAGCTGTTTTGCCTTCTTCTCCTGGACAGCTTCCACAAGGTCCCTGAAAGTACTGAAGAATTCACGCAGTAGTGAGTGGAACAGTGACATGGGGAAAGGCACCTTCCCGGATTCTGATGAGTGCAGCCTGAGCAGCAGCACTCAGAGCAGCAGCTGCCACACCAGCGAGAGCATCCAGGAGCCCAAGAATGAATCTCCTGATAAAAATGTACAGACCTGTGCAACTGACTTTTCCAATGCTCTTGTCAAAGAATCCGATATTCTTAGTGATGATGATGACAATGATGACTATCAGAGCCTAAAGAAGAACAGTCCTACAAAAGACATTGAAATACAGTTCCAACGGCTGAAGATTTCAGAGGAACCAAGTACTGACTCTGAACGGGATCAGGCTGCTGAAAATGAGGAAGGAGACGGCTTCGAGATAAGAGAGCATCCAAAGCTAGTGCGTGCTCATTTCTGCCCAGTGAAAAGAAAAGCAAACAGCACCAAACATAGTAGAGGAACATTAACGGCAATGCAGGAACGTCACCAGTCCCTTGACAGTCACTCTGATGCTACAAACCTGGATTTGAACTCCATTTTAGAGAGAGAATTTAGTGTTCAGAGTTTAACATCTGTAGTTAATGAGGACTGCTTTTATGAAGCTGTGGAGAGGCATGGGAAGTGCTAGCTTTCTAAAGACTCTATTTAGAATACTTATTTGAAGTCCACATAAAATTCAACAAACCTTTCTTTCTTGAAAACCAGTAAATTCATGGAAGCTGCAGGAAAACTACTCTCTATCTGATTTAGTGCACTAAGACATTTTTTCCCACAAAAACACCTGTAAAGGATACTTAAGTTATTTTAATTTATTGTGGATCAAAAATAGATTAAGTTGGCCAAGGTCTGTAAATTAGTTAATCCTTTTCAAGCAGTTGAGATGATGTGCTGTTTGTAGGGAGGGGGGAAGTCAGGGAAGGACTCATTAGTACTGAACTTGGAAAAGTTGCGGTGAGTGGCAGCAGGGATTACAAGGGAAGGCAGCATTGCAAAACGGATCTCTCGATACCTTGGGCATTTTATCTCTTTGGTTTTCATTTTTTGCTTTATTTAAAGCAGAATTAAGTTATTTTAATGTGTTTTAGTGCACGGCAGTGCAGAAATGTCATTTTTGTATGGTTGGAGATGCTGTTTATACTTTATACATACGTGTAAATACAAAAACAAAGCTTGTCCTGTAATCTTAAATTTGACTCTGTTTTTTATTTTCTCAACAGCCTGTATATTAAATGACAAGTATGTATTGTACTCAGCCATGTTTTCTACTTCTTATCATGCTGTTTTTCTCTCTAGTTGGAGCTTTAAACCCCAAATTCTTTGCTTTTGCGTAAATGAGAGGAGAATTAGTAGACCCTGAGGCAGTCGGTACAGTTTATCCTCCTTTAAGCAGGTCACTTGAGTATATTTATGCAAGAGTTGTGGCTTTTGTCTTTTATATTACTCTGCACAGCAGCAGGATGTTCCAGGATAAAAAGTGCACAAAGCCCCAAACACTCTGTTACTTTCATTATTAACAGGTATTTTTATTACCATTCCATGACTTTCATTCATAGAAACACTCAGTTATTTCAGATGTATGCCAACTTACTTTCACGTCTCACAACAGATCTGCTTCTCACCATGTGTTGTAGCTGTTTCCCTGAAAGAAAGAATCTGTAGGCACCTTCTAACTGGACTACCTTTTCCCTTTTGTCTGCAGCTGAATGGAATGAATAAATAAAATGGTAAAGCCTCTTCTCTCCACCACTTTCTCAAAAGCAGTTCTTCATACCTGCACAGATGTAAGAATAAATGAATCTCTGTTTACTGAGTCCATACCTCTAGATCAAAGAGTTAAAACTAATAAAAACACCAGTCTGCTGTAATTACAGCTGATTTTCCTCATCAGTCTCTTCAGGCTTATGGTCACTTTTAAGTGAATTCCTCTTGGCCTTCTTCTGCCTTAGTTCTTCTCTATAGTTGTAGACAAAAAGACTGGGGTCTTCATCACACATTTTCCTGTAGGTATTGCACAGATTTCTAAACTGTGACATGGTGAGCTGAAAAGGACGTAGTGTTGGATCAACATTTGCTGTCATCATCAGATGTTCTGTTCTTTTCAAACACCCACTCTCAGGAAACAAGATTCTAAAAGGAGAAGACAAACAGATTCAAACAATTCTGACAGGCAATTAGTTTACTCTCAGTTCAGGTTTGTCTTGGGAATTTACTTATGTAAGTTTACTACTAAGTATGGAAGTCTGGCTCTGGCACTCTTGATATACCTTCTTAGCTGTCTACACACAGGGAAACCTCCAGCTTTTCCTGTGTGCAAATTATGACAACATAGGAATAATGTACACAGATCAGATCCAGGCTCTCTGACCACTTGCCACCGTTCTGTTCTGGGAAGCTCTTGTTATCACTTGTCATTAGCACCGTGGAATAAAAGGAGTCTCTGTGAATAGTCACAGCAGTTCAATTACTCTGTAGCCAGATGCATTAGAACCTCTCTCACAAACACTGGCCAAATTTGAATGTATAGTACTAGTTCAAGTGTTTCTAAAGTCTCAGGGAAGCATTAAGTAACAACAATTCAAAGTACTACTGCTTGGTGTACAATGGGTCAGGTAGGTCTCAAAATTGTATGTGGTTGATGGGCATGTCTCTATTTTCAGATTATCTGCTCCTGTCATATAGCAGTAGGAACCTCTGTAACTAAACAATGGTGGACTCTTGTTGGACAGACAGACCACAAACTTTAAAATTACAAGATAAGACTGGAACTTCTGGGAATAACCTGATTTCAAGTATTTGCTACTCCAAGTTGAAAACATCTGGGTCAGTAAGGTTAAACTGGATGAAACCTTATTTTGATAACTCTCCTTAAGTTATTCTCTCATTTCATTCATTAGTTCAAAGATGTACTTGGACCCAAAAATATTTAGCCACGTATTAAATACAGACTGTGAACCAGCTTGTAAACATCTGTGAACAGCAACGTTAACAATGCTTCACAGACTTAACAGTTTGCTCTTAATTGCCATGGTTTCTCAGATCCCAGAACTCACACTCAAATATAAACAGTTCTAGTAATGTGTTTCTATGCAGTAGGCAAGTAGATAATGAACCTCACAGCTGCCTTATTACACAACAAAATCTGGTACTCTTTCAGGTCAGCTAAAAAGTAAGAGGATTGTGTTCCTTAGCTGCACACTAGGGCTAAAGTAAGGTAAGCTGCTAGGGGTTATGTGACACTCAGTAGTCCAATGTTCCCCTCCTTGACTCAGAAGAATGTAGAGCAGTTATTAGCAGTTTGAGATTACTCAGTAGTTGGCACTTCTTTCTGAAATTTGCCAAAAATATTCCACATAATTTCAAACTCCTGACTGCTTTCTGCACACGCTGGCAACCACAATGGTTAGGGCACAAAAAACAGCAACCCATCACTCTGGAAGGTAAATACAAATCTATCTGTATCGAGTTCAGATACCTCAGCTTTTAAGAACTTCCACATTCCAAAACCTTACCATGGGTAAACCTGTACTTATTTAGGATCCAATATCTGCATCCCAGACATCCATGGCATTCAGTGCCTCAATCCAAAAAATAAAGCCCCAAACTGAGAGGCAAAAGTCTGTGTTCAACTTTAAAATAGCAATATACAAAGCCTGTAGTTCAGTAAGGTGCCATGCACCCTAAGTCTATACTGCGTCAGGGTCAAAACCATGCTGGACTACATTCAGCTAGCCCAAGCTGCAGTGGCATGCTGCTAGTCCTAACAGCTGCTCCATCATACACCCTACAACGCTGACTGTGCTGGGTTCTTCCTGTGCCAAGTCAGACACGCGGCTATGCTGGCACTTCAACAAGCCAACAGACTGTAGGTTTTTCACATCACTTACAAGAACTCAGTGAATTTCCTGTATAAGACACAGGGATTTTAAAGAATCAGTAAAAACTCTATAAATGTCCAAGAATTTGACTGTTTCATATTATCCCCAAATAAGCAAAAATTTCCCACAGACAATGTTCTCATTCTTCATACTGCTCCATCTTTGGTTCTGAATGCAAATCCTTTTTATAACCAACACATGATGTAAGTTTTGTTGGTATTTATTTGAGATAGAATAACTACTGGAAAGGTCTCCAGTTTATCCTAGGAATTTTAACTACTTCAGCTGCACTAATGAAAACGCACCGTAATTACATAATGAATTACAGCAGAAAAAGCTTCATCTCAGACCTCTGTCTCACTAAACTTCTGAAAGATCTGATTAGCTACACTGACTAATTTAAATTGTGAGGAATGAAATCTAATGCAGAGCTACAATTGTTTCGCAGCTGATTTAGTAGCTGACACATTTACACAAACATTGAAGAGACTTACTCAAGTCCGCGGAAGCAGTGTTTTCTTCTAAACTGAAAAACACTCTGAACCACTTTTTCTACTAACTCGAACGGCTGCTGTATCTTTGGTTCCACCAATGGAGTGAAATGCACCACTGCCACATCTACCTGTATGGAAAAGAAAGGTAAATATGAGTAGGTACCCAAGAGCTAGCTAAGCTGCTCTCCATCATTTATCACCAGTCTTGAATAACTGGGGAGGTCCTAGACGACTGGAGGTTGGCCAATGTGGTGCCTTATCACTCTCTGTAACCATGTGAAGGGAAGTTGTACTCAGGTGGGGGTTTGGCTCTTCTCCCAGGCAACTAGTGATAGGACTAGTGCATGGCCTGAAGCTGCACCAAGGAAGATTTAGGTTGGATGTTAGGAAGCACTTGCTCATAGAGAGGGTGGTTAGACACCTGGTTAGACATTGGAATGGACTGCCCAGAGCAGTGGTGGAGTCCCCATCCCTGAAGGTGTTTAAGGACAGACTGGATGTAGCCCTTAGTGCCACAGTCTAGCTCATGTAGTGATGTTAGGTCATAGGCTGGACTTGATGATCTCCGAGATCTTTTCAAGCCTCAACAATTCTGTGCTTCTGTGATCTGAGGCACATTATTGCTAAGTTAGCAGGCTAGATAACAGCAACCAGGCAGAACATAGGACAACATTATTGTGACAGGCCACATAGCTGTGCAATGACTGCTTTTAAATAGCACAGCACTTGAATATAAAGATTTGCCTTAACTTTCATGACCCTACAGAAATTTAGTCTTAGTTATCATTATCTCTGTATTTCCAATTAATTCACACGCCATTAGTACTTTTTTCCCCCAAGGCACTTCCTCCATCTAGAACAACTTCCATGTAATCTGTAAAGTAATTAGCACTTCTTTCTTCAGATCCTTCCACAAGGCAATTCTGACATGATACAGAAATTAGACAATATTTGACAAACAGGATGAAAGGCAGATGGACAAAACTGCTTTTATAATTAGAAACCAAACCCATTCCCTACTCTACAGCCTTTCTGCTCCAGGGCTTTTCTAAAATGTAAGGCAAGGAACAACTTTCCAACATTAAGCTTTTTAAAATCTAGTCTGTCTAAAGGGATGATAGGTAGAAATAAGTTTGCATTCAGTTTAAGTGACCATGCATATCCATGCAACACAGTTCATCCACAGTTATATTTGAGTGATTCTACAGATTTTTTTCAAGCTTGTTTTCATCTTTTAACATTCTAAAAGCAGCATCCTTCACAGAGAGGCCACTTACCCTGTGTCTAAATACACAGCAAGATCCTCCCTTCCATGTACACACACATACATGTAGAACCCACAGAATATGTCAGAGATACTGTGTGACACAGAAAAGCCCCAAATTCAAACTTCTGCACTAAAAACATACAGAGTGGGCTGCAGATCCAATTCTGTACAACATTCACCAAAGCAGTTCATCTTCCGAACTTGTTAACAACAAAACTGAAGCATTTCTGTGGAGAAGCATACTGAGAACTCATACAAATTGCACAACTACTACACAGCTTTTATGTGCCAGGCATTGAAAAATATCCAGGTTCTTATTAAACAGTCTGGTCACATGACAGACAATCATCTGTATTTTTAAAAGAAACACAGAACAGACTCTATGTAACATTAAATTGAAGACACACTAGTTCTGACTGGAATAACAAACTCAGGCCAAAGAACAGCTTCTGCTCTAAGCACACCCTCTATGTACTAACTGCCTGAGAAAAGCCATGGCAACAGAGTATGTAAAAAAAAGGGGGGGTGTCTTCTTTTCTACTGCTTTGACAAAAACTGCTCCAAGTTCGTGGTGGTTTTAAAAAAATCAATTAAATCATAGCCACCTCTGATCTGGGCATACAGCACAGAGCTGCCATGCATCCTAGCTCTACTTTCAGTGGGAACAGCTCAGCTATCAAGTCCATCTGTCCAGTTCAAATGCCTCAGCAGCAGAAGTATTCACTTTCAACACTTAGAGGAAATTCACACACTTAAGTTTGTACAACAAACAAACCTGAACGAAAACAGTGGCTACAGAAGGGGAAGAAAATACAGTTGCTGATGAAAAAAACCCCACAGCAAGTTTCCACCATTAGCACTGTGATGTCAGTGTATATTACAGGTAGTGTTTGTGTCTCTACTCTTCCACCTTCTCTAAATTAACAGCAAGACAGAAAAAAATACTTAAATTGCTAAAATGCAAAACCATGGATATTTACTTAAAAACGAGGTGGCAAATAAAACTTGGAATTTGCAGTGAAATGTGCATAAATGTATTTTCAAAGGCAGTTTCTGAATTCCCTAAGTGCTGAGAGCCACAGGTTGCTGCCACCTGTCAGGCAGACCACAGGAATGCAGCAAACACTTGTGTTCATACAGCATGTCAGGAAAGTTTACCTTTTCCATCAGGGCAAATACACACGCACATGACCCACTAGTTCCTTGCACTGAAATACTAAAGGCTTAGTCACACACATACATGTTTGCTTATGATTTTTCAAAGACTTAAACCAAGATATTTCCCTTACAAAATCAGGGGTAAGAAGGCTACCAGAAACCATTTAGGATCCCCAAGTCACTTCAATTTTCCACTAGTCCTTGTAAGTGGGATATGAGGGCTCTGTGGGAGTGGGAGCTGCATATTTAATAAAGATTTCTGAAGGAAAAGAAAACCCCACAATGTAGATACAGTGTAGAGTTTAAGAGGAAAAACAGCTCAATTTGCAATCTCAAGGCCAGTGGGCAATAATTTCTGAAACAAAACACAGCACTTCTCAGCATTTGTTCCATTATAGACTCTGTTTTCTTTGGACCCCAGGAAAGCTGCCTGGTTACTATAGCAACAGATACAGGGAAAAACGTTTCACTTGTAATTGGCTACTCTTTGAAAATTATACACGCTGCTTTTCCCTAACCTTTTTAATATGCATACAATAGAGAGCAGAATTATGAAAGCCAATAGAGTGCACAAGAGCACTTAAAATACACCATTCACCACTAGTTTTATTAGTAAGGCTATTTTTTCACCCCCCCAAGCAGTCAGATATATTAGTAACCGTTATTATTATTAAAAGTTATTAACAAGTATTATTTATTATTCTTAACAAAATAATATTTATTATAAAATAATAAATATGAGAAGCATTCAACTGACACACCCTGAAGTACACCAATTATTTAACCCTTGCAGGTTTAGCGTGTCTGCACAATGAAGGTTCTGCAGGGCAGAATTAACATATGACTCTACTATTTAATTCAGAGAAGGCTACTGCATAATGATAAAATCAGGGCCGTAAATCAGAAGATGCATAGGTGAGACAACTTTTACTGACAATAAAGGTCTCATAATATGCCATACATGCATCTTGCACCAGCTGAATTAAAAGCAAACCCACATATCCTTTTCAAGCTGTTACTTACTCATGGGGAACTGAAATCTCAACAGAACGTACTACAGCTTCACTAACACAGACTGCTTGAGATCAAAGTAAGATAGTTCTAAGCTAGCACTTTCATCAACTAAGTGTTAACCACAAGCATTTTATCTGTCTGCTATGGGCAAATGTTAGGTTTAACACCACACATATGTATGTCATAGCAATCTTGTTCCTTTTAGCAGAAAAGAACTACGCCACTGCACTAACAGATATAATGTAAGCTCTGTGTAAGAACAGCTTTATAGTTACTCCATTCAAACCAGGCTCCAAAACAGGATCACAGGAAACCCAAATTCAGAACCTATGGGGATATCAACAAGACTTTTATTCTAACTCCTTGATTTCAGAGACTACCTTGTCAAGGCCACTTCTCTGATGTGCTGCACTTCCCAGGGTTATTACCAGCTTTATTCCTTCATTCTTTACGCACTCACACAAAGGTAACAAGTTACAGGGTAACCTACAGAAGGCTAGGGCTATCATGAAGAGAGAAGCACATCTCTTAGTAGTATATAGTGCAGTTATAGAAATGTTCTATTGTTCCCATTAGAAATCAGAACAAACTGCATAGTTATTTCCTCAGAAATTTAAACTCTTAATAAGATTATCTGTGATGAAAAAAACCCAACCCCAAACAACCACCAAAAATCAACAAAACCCTCTAGCTCTCAGCTAAATTTAAATGAATCCCACCCTAACCCCCCTCCCCAAAATCCCAAAATCTATACTGTTTCTAGATTCTCAAGATTTTATTCCTTTTAATCTCTGTTCATAGTTTTCATCACAGGCCCCGGGTATCATTATGTATTTAGGACTAAGGGCCTTCATGTGTTTTCCTCCATAATCTCTTTGCTTTCCCTCGCTGAGTGTTTGTCAAACACAACTCATTAAACAAAGTACTCCTTTATTCTTGGGTAGATGGAACTAAGAGAGCTAGCAAACAGCAGTAATGCACTTGCTGTAGGGAAGAGGGGAGAAAAACCCAACATTCCAAGAAATTTTTTTAACGCCAATGCAGTTTTATATGAGAAGGGATAGCTCCATTCAAGAGAAACAACATTTTTCCAGGACATCTGCAGTGAAGAAAGCAACTCAGACCTCACATTCAGCAGTAAGTGCAACACAAACAAAAATGAAACATAACTGTATTTTTGTATGACACTTGCAGCCCTTATCCTTGGATTTATCCTGCCTTTAATGTGGTACATCCCATTAAATGTAATGTACAACAGGCATTTGTACTGGATTGTGTTTACGTGCGCATGTTTGCATATGCTGAAATCTTAAATAGGAAGCAATGATAAAGACTCCCAATTAGCTGTTCAGAATATGTTTTTTGAATGGGTGCTGGGCTAGGCAGACATTTCAGTTCCTTCTGTAAAAGGCAGTCAAGCCACCTTTCTCACAGGTCAGATACAGCAAATGATACCTATTTGCCAAAGCAGCTCTTCAGAGTCTGAACAAACTGAAGGGAAACAGGAAGGTCTCTGAAATAAGATTTTAAAATTTAGTAGCTGTTAACATTTTTACCTTATTGATAAGCATTTTAAGATATATCTACACACACATATATATACATATATATATATATATATATGTTGGACAGGGTTACCATTTCTCATCTGCATCACAGAGGTTTCAAATCATTGGTTCCTCATCTGCTATCCCAATAGTACACCTGACGGAACAGCAACAGCTCTGTCTTCCCTGGTGCACAGTTCTACCTAAAATGTTCTCCTCTGTCAAATGAAACTATGCAAGAAGAGCAGGAAGGTCTTGTACTGACTTTTTAAGACTGCCACGTCACAGAAAATTTAAAAATTATTTCAGACAGTTAACTGATCAAAAATAGTTCACTGCCAGAACTGAGTTGCTTCATATCGGTGTTAGAGGAGTATTCTAATTTATAGACAAAAGCAGATCATATTTACTCCTCTGACTTGCTCCATACTACTGCTCTAAGTCAAGGACTGAGAGTTACTGACTGAAAATAAAATACTTAGAAAAGTCATATGTGATTTAATTCTGAAAATACTGTTGAAAGTAAAGCATAGCTCATTTTCATTAAAAACATGAATTTGTCTATCAGCTACTGAACAAAAGAACACACATTATTTAAATGACTGAAATAACCAACACAGGGTTACTTTTAACCACATTTTAAATAAGATATATTATCAATATTCACTGATATAAAATAGTCAGCAGGAGCTGAACACAGCTATCAACACCCTGAAAGAAGCAGTTCTTCACAATGCCTTCTCATTGGCAAGTTTCTAACATTCCATTCACAATGCTTCTTTGTCTAGTCAGCCTGCCATCTGTATACTGCTACCAAAAACAATTCCAGCAAAAAGTTAAGTTGTGCTTGATGTCTTGCAATCATATATGGAAGGCCAGAATCTTCTTACAAGCAATTCTGAAGCACTGTCCATCATTTATGTTAAAGTACCTAGTGTACAGCTGCTCAGCTGCTCTCATCTGCTGCAGGGTCAGGTTCAGATACTCATTCAGATAGGTCTAATTTTAAATGCAAGCTTTTGTTATTTGCTGATTTATTTTTCTTTCCTCTTTGCACTTCTCCTCCCCTCCACCACCCCTCCCTTCCTCCCTACTACAGAGAGGGCTACAGCCTCGGCTTCGGAACTACGGGGACCAGTTACACTCATAAGTGAGAAAAGCGCAGGCAGAAGGTAAAAGCAGATAATCATCATGGCATCAGCAAGTCTGCAGTTCTTTGCTTTTATTCTGGCTCTGCTTGGTTTTTTTGGAGATATCATTGCCACCTTGCTCCCAAACTGGAAAGTTAATGCAGATGTTGGTTCAAATATCATAACAGCTATAACACAGATGCAAGGTCTTTGGATGGACTGCACATGGTACAGCACCGGGATGTTTAGCTGTACCTTGAAATACTCCGTTCTCTCTCTCCCTGTCTACATCCAGGCTGCTCGGACCACCATGGTACTGTCCTGTATTCTATCAGCCTTTGGGATCTGTATCACTATAGTTGGAATGAAATGCACGAAGTTGGGAGGGGCTGCTGACAGCAAAGGTCACGCTTCTTTTGCTGGAGGAGTCTGTTTCATTCTTGCAGGAATCTCTGGATTAGTACCAACGTCCTGGTACACGAGAGAAATTATTTCCAATTTTCTGGACCAGACCATTCCAGAGAGCAGTAAACATGAACCAGGAGGAGCGGTTTACACCGGATTCATTTCTGCAGGGCTCCTGCTTATCGCAGGAGGGATCTTCTGCACTTCCTGTTTTAAAAAGCAGCAACGAGCATGGATTTACCCTCCAAAGCAGCCCCAGTTCCCATCCACCGACCAGGACAGCAATGCAGGTTACAGCCTGAAGGACTACGTGTAAATACCTCTACCCATTGAGGCTGGGTGGTTTTTGTTGTGCTAAAAGTAGTTTGATTATTGCAAAGAAAATATAACATAGCCATTTGCTCTTTTGACATCTGGGTTGCAGTTATGTTTAAGTGAAGTATTTCATTTATAGTGGCATCTACAAAGACAGTAAGTAGAAATCAATGCTCTTTTTTTGCTGATTTTTCAAACTATACTGTGCTTAACTTTCCAACAACGAGCATTTATTGAAGAAAAAGGAACTATTTTAAACCATGACTGGCAGTAATGTACTGTGGCTTGTTACAAAGACGATGCTTAGAAATGAACTGCTTTCTACCTAGCAAATCAGGCTTTCAGTAAGCGATAGTATTTTACAAGATACTTTACATTTTTATCTTCATTTTAATCAAGATGCAGAGGAAAAAATATGCAAGCACCCTTTGTCCAAGAATCCTAATTCAATTGTTTTTAAATAGCAGGCACATATGCCTTTCATTTTCAGTTCTAAATTGCCTTGGTAACTAGATTACTGAAAAAAATAAATGAAAAAACAAACACAAACCCCTAAAGAATAAACTCCCAAAACACACATACACAAATGCAACCAAAAAAATAAAAAACCACAACAAAACCGCAATGCCCCAAACCTTAGCTGCATTGTATGTTCTATCAGGCCAAGGAATTAGCAGGACCATTCAGATCTTGCCAAAAATATTACACCCATCCCAAACTGCCACCTGCTGTGGGTTTCCTTTATTATCCTTACAGAAAACGGTCAGCATTCATCAACTGCTACTCATCGCAGTACAAAGAACATTAGATTCGAAGAGCAGTATGGCATAAGAAATGTAATCGTGGCTAGGAAAACATTTACGAACTGTAACATGCAGGATATAAACTAAATTATCTATATTCATGAAAAGCTTGGGAGCATTCTGGCATACACTTGCTCAAAAGTGGCATTTAACAGCACAAATAATTTCATTACCATTTATCGTCTTCTACATTTCTGGCCTTGTGAAAGAACTCTTGTTAGATCTTTCACTTATTCCTGTAGGGTCTGTTTCATGCCCAGTTCCTTATATTCTGTTACTGTAAAAATCACCAGTGCAATGGTGATGAAGAGAATTTCTTTATTGACATTTATTTTAACTCCCTTATTTTGATTTATAATCCTTGATACTCTAACCTTTTCTTTCAGCGCACAGACTTTGGTTTGCATTTGCTGTTGGGAGAGGGTGTTCAATTTAAATGCTTCCCTAAGAGAGCATCAAAATGATGTTAATTTCCTAGTACAGACAAAGGAGTGACAATGTATGCGGTACAGGCCTTTACATTCAGGGGTATGATAATGCTGGCCAAGTTTTTTCTCAAAAACAGCTCCTATTTATTTTGCATATTTATATACAACTTTAATTTCCTGTATTATTGGCAAAAATTCACTGAAACAGTATGAAAGGACCTCACCACATACTCCTTATTAGAAAGAGCAAGATGATCAGCATTTAAGAAAGTGGAATGCTTTGTTCATTAAATACATAAAATCTTTAATCTACACAGAATGGAATTATCCTGCTTAGATTACTGTCATGTAGCCACTTTGAGTTTCCCATGTATTCTTCAAAGAGTTTGCTTTGGGCTACTCATAATGCTAGTGTCAGCTGTTATTCACACTATTGTGAAGACTTAACTATGTCCAAACCGCCAAATTTTCTTTGCTTAGACACAATATCATGCAGCACCCTACCTTACCCTACCCTGAACTGTCTCATATGCCTCAACATTTAGAGTACTGTTGAAATATTAATTCACTAGGTAATGCATTCCCCAAAAGCTCAATGTTCACCGTTAACAAGGGGTTTGAGATGAGCCAAAGCTGTGATCATGGCTGTCTATGCCAATTTAAATGAACATTTGTAAAATAAGAACCAAAGATTTCTATGGGAAGGCACATGAAAAAGGTAGTATTTGCATACTATGAGCAAAATTATGCATTCATTGGTTACATAAGCAGGGAATATTTTCTCCTAAAACTTTTAATAAAGTATGTGAGCTTCTTCATATACCTAAGAAACAAAAAACAAGCTCTGAGCCACTTCTCAAAACACACTGTAAGTGCTTTCCAAGCAAATAAAGACTCCATCAGAAACAGCATGATCTAAAAACAGGAGACATCTTACGGCTAAAAGAACAGCAGCAAAACAGAGGATCAATCTACACCAAGTTTGAGGGAAACAACAGAATTCAACAGAACACCATCTGATTGCTAATTTGCTTATGCCAAGATATTTGACACAACTCTTGAGTTACCTCTCAGTTAACTATGGCCTTTTCAGCAAAGGAAAATGAGTATCAGTTACAGCTTCCACAATTCTGAGACACAGTCTGCACAAGACTTTTGGCTACTTTAGCTCTACTATGCCCTCAAACTGTATCTGCCACTGAGAAACCAGCATCATCAAGCTTGAATTGTCTCCTTACCAAACTATTTCATGTACTGAGCAGTGAAATGACATCCTGAAATTACTCTTCATTGATCTAAAAGACAGGGAAAAAATCCAAATAAAATCCAACCCAAACCCACAAGGCAATAAATGTCTTAAACATCGTAATGTTTCTTCACAATAGACTGCTGTCACAACTAATAACTGAACGCGTTTGAACAGTTACTTGCTTGAGAAATACTAACAACATTTTAAACTGACATCAGAATATGCCCAGATACAGGCCTTAAGATTCATTATGATAAAAGAGAGACTGCCCTTCCAAAAGTTCCCAAAAGATAATTCTGAAGAGCATTAAGACCAAGAGAGAGACTGTGATAAGGGGAAGGGAGATGTATTGATGAGTGGAACCAACCAGTTTAAAGGAACTTGGAGAAGCCACGAGTCTGTAAAACAGACTTTCTAGGCACATTTTTCAATCTGTTTACAAAAGCCAGCTGTTAACACAGCACACCTTCCATGCTACAGTCTCAGCAAACTACCCTCATTACATCCTGAAGTGTCTCTCCAAAAACATCCAAAGAAGTACACTGATGTTGCAGAGAGGCTTGAGGTCAAAGTCAGTTTCTGAGGAAGGAAAAAAAGCACCTTTCTCAAGCAAGTATTCATTTATAGGAATATGACATCACTGTGCTTTGTGCTATGGAGACACTGAACTTCAGCACCCAACTGTGGTCCTTACTCAAAATCAGATACAATTGCTTGACTGAGAAATACACAAAAACCCATCAAAACTTACCTCTGGCTGTGGAACAAAGGCTTGACCTGGAATTACAAAACAGTTTTCAACAGTGCAGAGATGCTGAGACATGATGGACAGTCTGCTACGTTGCTTGCCTCCTGCGTTAGCTGTAAGCCTCTATTGAAGAATTAAAACACATGAATCAGTGAAAATTAACTGCCCAAATGGTCAGTTACATGAAAACTTGATTTTCATCACAATCAAAGCCAAAGACAAATTAAAAACAAAAAAGCAAAGACTTCTGAAAAGCGTATATAGAAGTTTATGCCCAGTTCATCTGGAATATTTTTCTCCATTGTTAGAAAGCAGCATTTTACTAAGATACTGTGCTAATTCACAACCTCAGCCCTGAAACAAAACACACATTAAACAGGAGCAACTTGCACTTCTGTAGAACTTAAAGGAAGTCAGATGAATTTTGTATTGGCTAATGGACTCCAAACAAACATAACACCATTCAGAGTATTCTCACATTCTGTCCTTCCACTGGTTTTATATCAAACATTAGTATTCTTTCTCCTTCAAGATTAAGCAAAGCTCTACAATATCAAGATCAGACAGAACCTGACATTTCTTTACTATCCACTGGTCTATGCTTACAATATATGCAACGAAGCAACATCAACTTTACATACATTTAGGATATCTAACAGTAAAAGCATTTAATACTTTCACTTCAATGTTGTAAGAAATGCCCCATGAAAATCAAAGAATGACTAAGCCTTATGAGGAAAGGCTGAGGGAGCTGGGTCTCTTATGCTGGAGGAGACTGAGGGGTGACCTCATTAATGTCTGTAAATGTGTGAAGGGTGAGCATCAGGAAAATGGAGCCAGGCTCTCCTCAGTGGTCCAGTGATAGGACAAGGGGCAACTGGTGCAAGCTGGAGCACAGCAGGTTCCTTACAAACATTAGGAAAAATTTCTCACTGTGAAGCTGACAGAGCCCTGAAACAGGTTGCCCTGAGAGGTCATGTTGTCTCTCTGGAGATGTTTAAAACCTATCTGGATGTGTTCCGGTGTGACCTGATCTAGGGGTTCCTGCTCGGGCAGAGTGTTGGACTAGATGATCTTTCAAGGTCACATGCAATCTCTAACCTTCCAGGACTGTATCAACATCAAAAAAGCAGCCTGGACAGAGGTTTTCTACACTTTCATGACCTGGCAAGAAACATACGCTATGTGTTTTGCTAGCATATCTGTTAACATCTGTATACCATGTTGCTTCAGATGAAAAGCCTACTCAAGAAATGCTGCCATTCTTAAGAAAACTATACCTGAAAAAGAAAATTGAAAAACCTATGGCTGAACTTTTATGTCTTTTTAAAATGACTCTCCTGAAAGGCACTTTAAGTATCAGCATTGAGCAAATAAAATAATTTTCAACATATTTTCAGAAAGGAAGCTCAGTGATTCTTTTTGCCTACATGAGCATTTAAAAATACTTTAATTATTGTTTTGAAGGAAACCTATTAAAAAGAAATAAATCTATCTGCCATTGTTACTATTCTCTAAAAAAAACCCGAACAGCCAGAAAACCAAAACAGGCTGTGAAGTCTAACAATGCAATCAGATATGCACTTCCTTAATCTCTGCAGTGGAAGTGAGGCAGACCTAATGGCAACACTCATGTCCTTCCAGTGCTGAATCAAACAAGACAGACTTTCCTTCACACAAAAACAATCTAACAAGCCTCAGGCAGTCAGTTCCTGCCTCTCAGCTACAGCTACCTTAACATGCACCTCCCAGCAGTCACATTTTAAACCACTGTAACCACGTCAGCAGGAACTTACTTGTGGCACTGTTCAAGTAACACAAAAATCCTAATGAATACACTCATAGAATGATTTCAGTTGGAAGGGATCTGTAAAGGTCCATCTAGTACAAAACCCCTGCAGTGAGCAGTGACCTCTTTAACTAGATCAGTTTGCACAGAACTCCATCAAACCTGACTTCGAATGCCTCCTGACATGGGACATCTACCACTTCTCTAGGCAACCTGTGCCTGTGTTGCACCAAGGGCACTGTAAAAGAATTGTCTTCCTTATATCTAGTTTAAATCTCCCCTCCCTTAGTTTAAAACTATCACCCCTTGTCCTGTCACAGCAGGCCCTGCTAAAAAGATTGTTCCTGTAATTGTGTAGCCAGACCTATTTTTGTAGCTTTTGTTTTCCCCACTTGGTTCCCCAAATTTTATTTGCTCTTACTTTTAAAACATGGGCACCATCTGAAACTGCACCAAGTGAAACATGCTGGAGTCCAGTTAACTAGGTAAGTAACATTCTGACATCTAATATTACCTTTCTAGCAAGGCATGAAGTAGACAAAGGATCTGAAACCTAACCTGGAATACAATCAAGGCAATACTAGACGTGTCTTCTTATGCTGCTCACTATCAAGCACTCCCAAAGACTACCTCAGGAACAACTATTTGCATTGTTCTTCAGTAAGCTCTGACATTGATTTTTAGAACATCAACTATTTATATGTACTTAACACCAGTTATGAAAACATGGTAGTTCTGCTAAAAAATCTGAGTTCTTTTCCACTTTAATAGCATTCTATTTAGAATGCTGGGCATTCTAAATAGACAGAAGTGTTAGATACAAAATGATTAAGTATTCTGCTCTTCTGCCATGGCTCTTTTCTATATATCTAAGAATTTAGCACCCCACCTCCCAGCTTGCAGATCATGTTGTCAGTTCAGGCAAACTATTCTCTGCCCAGTTTTATACAAAATTAGAGAGTGGTAAAGATCTTCTATTTAAACTCATGATATGACTCATCATAATGGAAGTGGGCCAGGAGGCACCCAGCCCAGGTGGCAGAATTGAGGTGAAGCACTGAGGAATTCGAGGCTAGATAAAAATTCTTATGCACAAAGTTAACAATTTTCTGGATTGAAACAATAGGGACAAAATGGTCAGTTCAACACTCAGAAGGCACATCTTACTGCTGTGCATATCTGGCCTTATCCTTCTTACCAGGCCTCAGAATTCAGTACATAACGTAACTGCTGGACTTCATCAGCAGTTTCAATACTTTTAATGAAATTAGATCAGAACAGAGTGGTCTGTATTGACATACATCATGACAATGCAGCTATGATTCAAGGACACTGAAAAGCCGGAAACTACCACCAGCCAAGAAGGGCAAAGGTATTTTCTATGTGCTGCACTAGCAAAAAATGCTTGACCACAAACTGCATGGCATGTCGCTTTACTTTCTTACTGTTAACATTAAGTCATTCCAATTGATTATACAAGACATGGTTTCATTCTATGGCACTCCAGGTGATCTTACAGAGTAAATCACAAGTTTTCTTTGAGATTTATGCTCTTAATCCAATGAGGACCTCAAACTCAAAACAATGCTCAAGTATAACATATTTTCCTTTCAAGTATATAAATCCATGGATACATAAAATATCAGTGGCAACGTATTTATTATCTGCATTATAATGTTCTCTATTTCCTAGTAGTGAGTATGCCTTGATATGCCAAATTACAAAGGTTAATTTCAGCAGATCCAGAGGGTCAGAGAAAAGGCAGATTTTGATCATCATCCTTTCCCCTAATTATTAAACAAAATAATCTCTTTCACCATGTCAAATCAATTATGGAAATGTCATCTAGAAACTATGAACAAAATTGTCTCCAGTGGCAGATCTGTGTTTAAGCATATACAAGAGCAAGAGTCAAGAAATCCCACAATGCAAACTCAACAACAATTAACATTGATGCACTCCATGACCTTGAACAACATACTGAATTTCGTTGTCTTTCTAACTTCTCAGTGTTCCAAGTACAAGGAACCTAAGAGTGCACGGTATTTTACATCTCATTGAGCTGTGCTGGGTGCAGAAGCACTATAATCTGCATGTCACCAGTGGCATTTGCAGCTGCTTACAGCTATATATAGAGTTCATTTATACTCTCACTCAGTGCTAGGCCAATTTTTCTCACTGCTGTCACTAAACTTTGCATCTTACCCATCATCACTTTGCATTTTATATCACAACCCTTTAGCCGTATTTTGAAAAAGTTTACATGAAAAACACTGAAAACAGACCTGGATTTTGTAATGCCTGAAACCATACCAGCTCAGAACAGAGTTACAAAATCCAGTTTATTTCAGACCAAGTACCAGCCCCTCATGTTCTCTAGAGCCATCTACTGGAAACACTTTAGTAGTTGTCTTCGAGCTTGCAATGAAAATACAGTGTGTCAAAAAAAACCCAACAGCAGACATACCATGTGCACGTATAATGATTACTGATGTACACATGATGTACATACTGTAAGAATCCCACAACCCACATCTAAAGATGCTAATTAGAATAGTTACTTTGAAAGATTAAAATTAAAACTCCACATTTGTTTAGATAGCAGGTATTTATAAACACTGGAGAAGTTAGATGGAAATTCAGCTTTCAGACTGATAGCTTTTCCTTTTTCTTGCTCTTTAAAACACAAGTGAGATGCTGATAAGAAGCCATACACTTTCATGAATACAAAGCATAAAGTCTTCCAGTCACTATGTTATGCTTGATGCGACAGCAACAGAAATAAGATGTGAAGTTGGAAAGCACTACAGAATAAGAGAACTGATGTAGAATTAACACCACTACATAGCAGATGAATTTGGTTGTCTTTGAGAATCTCACTATTGAGACAAAGTATAATCCAGATTTGCTTGGAGTCAGATTATGCCAGACAGGACTTTTTGAACAAGTGAGACTGGCAGTCATCCATTAATAATTCTTGTTACATCTGTCTGGTTCAAAACAGCCAGAATCAGTTTCCATGGTCATGACAAACACTGCTTGGAAATAATGTTGATCTTCCATTTTTGTTTATTTCATGGAGGGGGTCTTTATAAAAAAAAGGCATTTTGAATCAAGTGTGACAAGAAAATAACTCTGTATTTCTTGAGATGACTGAAAGGTAAAGAAAAACAGACTGATGAAACAGTGCATGAATGACTGCGCCACTAAGTCTGTTCGTGTTGAAGAAAGCAGACCAGAAAAGTACCACCTCAAATTTAACAAAAAAATTGCTCCTGTGCTGTGAATGGATCAGAGCAAATTTAATTCTGCATTTGAATTCATAAATTACAGCTAAATGAACTAAAAATTGAATTAATTATCTCCTCTATTGTTAAAGCTAACTAAGATTGGGTTTATACTTGGCACTGGAACCTGCATGTCACAGATTGATCGCATGTAAACAAATGTTTGCCAAATCTAGCATTTGTAGAAGTCCAGTGAGCTACTAACATCTTACCTCTGCAACTTCTTTCTGAAAAGTCAATGTCATCTGTGTCCTGCCATAAATAAAAGGCCCATCCTTTTTGGAAACGTTTGCAAGCCATCTGATGATTAGAGGAGTGGAAACATTGAAGGGCAGATTCCCAATAATATGCACATCTGGTGGCTCTTTCATTGGATAAAAAAAAACCAAAACAATGGTTAAAGTCTGTAAAATAACGTAAGAAAGAGGTGCATATAAACCTAGACTGGGAGCACAAATCAGTTTTTACTAGGCCATGCCAAAATTATGCCTTTTCATTTATACTGGGCTTACATTGACTAAATTGTTCCTATTCTCACTAATCAGTTGGAGAAAAGCAGTTAGGTTCAGTTCTCATTTGCATTTGAATGTATCAGTAGGTTTCAGATGATGGGTACATTGCAGAACAGCAAAACACGATTTTAAACTGTAACTACCGGCTCCAAACAAACAGCCTTAAGACTAACTCAGAAGCCTTAAAAATTAAATAAACCAACTCCAGATACTAACCGTCCTCCCAGTTCTTTATCAAATGCTTTGGAAAAGCATTCTCCAGCTTGTATGTCAGAATATCTCCATGAACAATGCGCACTTTTCCTGGAGCTGCTTCAGATAACATCTGTTTGTAAGCAAGCAAGAATTCACAGTTACTATTACCCATATCGATTTCCAGCTTCAGCCACAGCAGGAATTAAATCTTTACCATTTATTTACCTTCAATATCCCAAAAAAAGCACAACAGCAGTTGAGCTGAGCACACTATTACTTTCAAAAAACAAGCACAGAAAAAAAAAGTGTGATTTTGTATGGCTTACCATTCACTGCTGAAACCTGAAAAGACTGACAAGTCAAATTAATAAACCTCAGGCCTTTAATGCCAGGAGCTTGTTTAGAAACAGGTTTAAATCCACTACCTAAGGAAACAAGGCTCCTGTTGTTTATTCTGGCACCCCTGCAGCTGTAGGGTCTACTATCCAACTTCAGCTATACGTGATGCAAGGGAGCAGAAATAGTCAATTTTAATTTTTACATAAAAATCAGGGGAAAAGTTCTCTTAGGGACTCCCTGATTTTTAATGATATGAATTCACACTACTATAGGGAGAACTAAAAAATGAGTGAATGAGTATGTAACAGTAGAGAAAACCTCAACATATTTTATCTTTTTAGACATCACAAAACCTACTCTTTTGCCAACTACCTATCTCACTTCTGCATCTTCTCTGTTATTTAATAAAGACTGAAATGCAAACACTGAATTGGCTGTGGTCTGATGAACAGTTCTTTTATTTTTGGTTGTACAAACTGACATCAAAATGAGTAAAGTGTTTTAGTGCTTTACTAAATCTTTTCTCTTACAGTATAAACCTATGAACGAACAGCACAATTCTAAGGCAAAGTCACGATAATCACAGAATCACAGAATGTTAGGGTTTGGAAAGGACCTCGAAAGACCACCCAGTCCAATTCCCCTGCCACAGCAGGATCAGCTACATCAAGACACACAAGAACATGTGCAGGCAGCTTTTAAACATCTCCAGAGAAGGAGACTCCCTGGGTAACCTGTTCCAGTGCTCTGTCACCCTTACTGTGAAGAAGTTTCTTCTCATACTTATGTTCCAGCTGACACCCATTTCCCCTTGTCCTATCATTGGGTAACACTTGCTCCGTCCTCCTGACACTGACCTTTCACTTATTTGTAAACATTAATGGGGTCACTCATCAGTCTCATTTTTTCCAAGCAAAAGGGACCCAACTCCTTCAGCCCTTACTAATCGGGGAGATTCTCCACTCTCTTAACAACTTTTCTGGCTCTGCGCTGGACTGTCTCAAGCAGTTCTGTGTCCTTCTTGAGCTGAGGGGCCCACAACTGGAAACAATATTCCTGATGTGGTCTCATCAGGGCAGAGTAGAAGAGAAGGAGAACCTCTCTTGATCTACTAACCACACCCCTTCTAATTTACCACAGGATGCCACTGACCTTCTTGGCCACTGCCTTTTACTTTTGCACAGAAATCCAAATCCATACACAGTTGTCAGCAGCTTAACTGCTGAATTAATCTGCTCACCATCCTCAATATGAATCATGTTTATATGCTCAGGAGCATAAATTGCTTTCACAGGTATTTTAACATTAAGGAAATTGCTGCTTTCTCATACTGTTCTCAAAATAATTGCATGATTAATTTTTTTTTTTACTACAAGGTTATCTTACCCTCAAAACAGATGAATTTTGTGCAAAGTACTAAAAAAATCCCCCCAAAACCTAAACATTATGTATTTCTACATGCTTTAAGTACAATTATTTCCAAATAAAAAAAAATCTAACCTCAGCTCCAAACCACCTAACATATTTTCCAGCATAACACTAGCAATTATACGGCATACAAATTCAATAATCCACTACCATTTGTCAAATCTTTCTTTAAAGCTGTTACAAACGCTGTAATAAGATGAAAAATAATGTAATATCAATAAAGTTAGTAAATTACATAGGAAGAAGCAGACAGCTGTCTACACAATAATGGATTAACATATATTGGTTTTTAATAATGGTTTTCATGTCAAGAGTCTGGGGTTTTCTAAATATCACACTTAATAAGAACTCCATTTGGTTTGTGAGTAGAAAAATCACAGTTGAGTATTTGAAATTTGAAATAAAGATCTAGTAACCCACTGAAAAAGAACCACCTCCATTTTAAGGGCACTATGCAACAACTACCATAGTTCCAGGAACTCTCATGCACCGTGCACGTAAGATGAGTGATGCTCAGTCTTCCACTCAATACCATTTGATTTCATCCCATTTCAACCTGCCCTTCTCTAATGTGAAACCAATGCCCCTCCTCCTATCATTACTGGTTTTTGTAAACAGTCCCTCTGGAGCTGGAACCATTTTTATGTTCTTAAAATGTTCTTATTTCACTGTTGTGGACACATCTATACGAACTATTTTCCAATAGTACCTGCAATCCTGGAAGAAATCGAGTATCTTTTTCAACTAAAAGTAGTTGTTCAACATCGGCATTGAGAATGGATCTGGTAATTCCTCCTGGCCCAGGGCCCACTTCGCAAACATAGGCATTTTTTAGATTGCCAGCTTGTCTCACTATCTTGTCTGCAAGACACAAAGAACATATGAAGCCTTTATTTTCCAGGAGGTCCAGCTTTCTGAAGAAATAAACTTATTATTGTTAAAGCACAAGTGTGCATATCCCAGAACAAAAAGTGATACATCCCAGTTAAATGATTACACACCAGCTAGACTGCACACAATTCAGATTTCTTTCATACTACAAATGCTCTACACTACTATTTACAAACCACTATTTTCAGTTTTATGTCTTTAATGCAAATTGTTGCTTGTTCCAGAATCAACCAAGAAAGAGAATATTACTGGTCATCTGTAAGCAAGCACTAGTGTTCAACATCCTTGTCTCACTGCCTATATTCATAAAGGTATTTCACTACTGTACTTCTGTTTCAAAGACATTTAAGAAGTAAGATACAGTGAAGCTCTATCAAGATTACAGTGTGTATGGAATCATTTTATGAGGGAGGCGCTGGACTAAAGTAAGAATTGGAATACAAACAACTGGCAGTTATGGAAAGTCAGGCAGTTGAAAGGTGAGTAAGGAATACTTATACGTAAGTGGACGTGTACAGCACTGGAAGGTATTACAGACAGAAAAGATAGTATATTAATGATTAAAATAAGGATTAAAAACATAGCTAACAAAAAGATGGACAGGAGACAAGATGCTGTTCACTTCCACAATTTTTTAAAGTATGCAATAAAAAGAAGTAGCTGAAGACTTGTAAAGTTTAACTAAAAGCATGAATGAATTTTTATTCCAGGGTGAGAGCCCAGTTGTTCAGGAAGTGGAACTGAGTTTCAAACTCGTATCCCCGATCTTTATTAACCTGAATCATAGAATGGCCAGGGTTGAAAGGGACCTTAAAGATCATCTAGTTCTAAATCCACTGCATAGGCAGACCCTTCACTAGATCAGGTTACTCAGGATCCCATCAAACCCAGCCTTGAATGCTTCCATGGATAGGGCAATCACAACTTCCTTGGGCAACCTGTTCCAGCATCTCTCCACCCTCAAAGGAAAGAATCTTGAAAAAGATTTTCTTCATCAGCCACATGAAGCTGAACTGCATTTATTACCGTAAAACCCATCCACCACCACCAGGACAGTAAAGAAACCCATTTTTTTATACAGGAATATAGTTTCTATCTAAAAATTATTCAATTAAAAAAAAAAGATTTTCTAGGAATATAAAGTAAAAATAATTTCATCCAAGATAAACTACTACAGATGTCACCATGCAAACTTCATCTTCTAAGCTGGAATCTGGATTCTTAAGACAAATGCAACATGTTTCATAGTAGCTAAAATATTAGAATAAAATCTCTAACCTGTCAATCGCAAATTCAGTAGAAAGTTCTGGGAAAGCTGTTTCTGTGCTTTAAGGTTAAAGAGTTTAATAATCTCTCCAACAGTTGGCAGGGGAGGTAGACGGAAAGCTGCCGCCTTTCCTTGGACAGCCATGAGAAAAAAACCCTTGCTTGTTCCTCCTAGAGAAAGACATTGAAAAGGTGACTCTAGTATATGAAATGCATTCTGATAAACTTATCATTTTTAATGTGTATTAACCAAGACATGATTTCAAAGGGCTAAATTTAAAACACCAGTATATTGACTATCACAGAATGGTAGGGGTTGGAGGGGACTTGTGAAGATCATCTGGAGCAGGGTCACTTAGAGGAGACTGAACAGGAACACGCACGGCATCCTTGTGTGGGATTTGGGCAAGTCTCCTTACCCAGCTTGCCCGTAACACTGGATAAACTCTCTTACAAGAGTCCGTGTCAATTTCTTATTCAGGAAAGAACCATTACACTTGGATAGTACTGCATAAGGGCAGAATTTATTAGTGTCCCTCCACAAGAATTAAAATATGATTTTTAATTATCGAATCCCCTGCTTTTCTTAACCGGAGGTGAAGACAGGAATCCTAAGTGAAAACACGGCATTACCTGATTTTTAAACAGCTCGTTTATAGCAGGACAGGATGTTTCACCTCTCAGTATTCGCACCCACCAGGCCCGGCCTCACCAGCGGAGAACGGCGGGACAGCGCTGCCTGTGTGGGAGCGGGGAGAGCTCCAGATACCGTTGGCGGGGAACAGCCGGTGCGGGGAGAAGCTGCCCTCCTCCCTGCCGGCTCTCCGTGACCCCACACACGGGCTCAGCGACACGGCAGCACGGGCACAGGAGTCAGGGGAAGGGCGAGACAAGCGCACGGAGCCGGCGCAGGGGCTGAGTCGGAGGGCTCCGGTGAAGGAGTGGAGGGCTCCCTGTGGCCACGTTGGATACTTCTCCCTCTGCACCCGCGAACAGAGCACCCCAGGACAACGCGCAGGGTCCTCCAAACCGACGCAAACCATGAGCATGAGACGCAGCCGGAGCCGGAAGTGCGGCCGCCGTGGCTCCCCGGGGCGCTTGCGCATGCGCAGCGCCTCAAGTGCCTCCGTGTCCGGAGGGACGGGAGGGTGGCGAGGTTGGTTGCTGTGGGAAAAGTAGTCCCATGCAGTAAAGAGTGGGTGTCGTTGTGGGTTAAACTGCAGTTTATGTGTGTCTGTGGCAATTGATGTGTTAGCTGCAGGCTCCGGGAGCTGGCACACTCGTGGCACCGGGTGTTTCCAAAGGCACGGAAACCGGTGGTGCAAACACTTGCACAGCACTCTGGAATCATGGCATGGCCTGGGTTGGAAGGGACCTCCAAAGGACATCTAGTCCAACCCCCCTGCAGTCAGCAGGGACAGCCTCAACTAGATCAGGTTGCCCAGAGCCTTCTACAGCCTCCCCTTGAGTATCTCCAGGGATGGGGTCTCAATTCCCTCCCTGGTCAACCTGTTCCAGTGTTCAACCCCCCTTCTGCTAAAGAACTTCTTCCTAACACCCAGTTGGAAACTGCTGTTCTGTGATGGGAAGCCATTGCTCCTCATCTCGTCGCTACGGGCCTTTGTAAACTGAGCTGGAGGTCTGTGTTTACAACAGAGTTTTACTGTTTCTTAAAGTTTCAGTGAGCCACTTGCCAGGCCATTTTCACCCGTTCTAGTTACTCCACCAATGGCCAGCTTTCTCATTCCTGTGTTTTAGGATGTGGTCAGGACCTGTAGTTCTCTTTGTTCCCTTTGAAAGTACAAATGCCTCTGTGTTCCTGTATGCCTTCAGTTTTTCCAGTTGTAGCCATAGAACATGAGACTAGATCTGCATTGGAAATTAGCACTGAAGAAACAAATGTAGTAGTAGTAGTAGTAGTAGTAGTGCTCTTGTAATTACATTGTATTAACTGAGTAACTGCATGTAGCAGCAGAACAATTGCAGCACAGTACTACGTCGATGCAAGTACTTGTGCATATATATGTCTGTGGGTATTTTTATATCAGTGTATCTATTCTTAAAGCATTATCCCATGTTGCTCATCCCAAGATTCACTGGTAACATCAAAATCCATTCTGGCTGACCATTGGTATCACAGTAGAATAAGGAACTTCCCTTCTACACAGCACTTTGAAACAATTGTTAATTTCTGAGGATGCTTTTTTGATTTTGCATTTATAATTTTGTACTTGATGGCTATTATGATGGCACAAGTGAATGCCAAGAAAATGCTTCCAGAAAGCTGAACAGTTACTAGAAAGCCACAGATAATCAAGGATATTGTTAAGCAGATGTAAGAAAATGAAGACATTAAAGGATTTGCAGAATGTAATTCCACACTCAGGATAAATAACGGGTGTAATTCTAAATAGCTCTGCGCATTAGACATAGCTTCTGCCATCAATAGCCTGTTCTAGTTAAATAATAACAGCAGATGTTGTATTGTATTTTAGTGTTGTCCTGTGAAGAATTAAGTGGAAGAAGGTTGATATACAGTATTGGCGTCAATAAATCTTTACAGATGTGGGTTCAGCAGTGTTCCGAGATCAGCTGAGTTTATCACAGTTGAAACCTATGTATGTGTGATAAATAATATGTATGCAATTGTTTGAAGTGTCAAAGGAGATAATGCACACTGAAAGGGCCACATTTAAAGAACAACTAAAATGGATCTAATGATGCTGTCATTAAAAACACAGAGAACTTTGCAATTGATGTCATTAAGAAGGGGAGCTAGCCTAGGGTTGGCTCTTGGAGTAAAATGCAATAGCCCTAATCCTATATGAAACATGTGAGTTTTAAGTTTGTGAAGAATGAAGTATTTGCTTAATGAATTTAAATCAAAATAATATGTAATTAAAATGAAATATTAAATGCAAGTTTCACCAGTTGATAAAAATGAGGGATTGCACATTATATTTGTAACTTCATCTAATTTCAAAAGGTATGTACAAGAAAGCAATGCTAATTTTCTACATAAAATCTGAAAGAACGTAGTGTGGATTTGAAATACTGAGAATTAAAGCTGATACGTGAATGAATCTCGCGCCTAGGTGAAAGGACCAAGGCTGGCTAGACACCTCCTACCACAGTCAAGGGCAAGGCTGGGTTGGCCTCTGTTAGTTTTCCAGCAAGAAGAACCTTTAGCTCCACTGCTGGCTGCAACTCAGCAGGGGTTGAGTGGTGGGTACACATACCATACCTTAATATGAGGGATGGCCATCCAGGATGGAAGGCTGGGCTCCTAAGACGCTCTGGAGGATCCTTAACAGTACTAAGTGGCTGTACTTGAGCCCTGAGTGACCACCCCTGGTGCCCCTCTCACTATCAAAGCAGTTTGCAGAGGGAGTTGTGGATGTCCCTTGCTGAATATCTCTGACCTCTGGCAATTGGAGCTCCCAGTGACAGTGGGACAGTATTAATTGGACCACAGTGAGGAACTGGGTTATGCATTTCTCATATTTCTCTTGTGGTTTTTTTGGTGGTCTCTGTGTGGCTGTGGCAGGACATGGGCTGTGGCTGATCTTTCTGTTGTTGAATTTTTGGGTCAGTTTTCTTTCTGTCACACCTATGGTGAGTGGGTTTATCATTTCATTTGTGTCTTCAGTTATGCTATTTCATTTTTTGCACCTTCTAGAGATAGATGACAAAATCTACCTGTGTTTTCTGCTGATGGCTGCATCCCTTTTGTTAGGTTATGAAACAGGGTTTTAGGAGGAGAAAATGTGAAATGGGTATGGGATGAATCAACTTGATGATGAGCTGAGTCCTATAGACTTTTTAAACAGTACAATGAATTTAAAAAAATACCAATTCAGAAGT
The DNA here is from genome assembly GCA_013397515.1 of Upupa epops. Lineage (NCBI taxonomy): Eukaryota > Metazoa > Chordata > Aves > Bucerotiformes > Upupidae > Upupa > Upupa epops. The sequence continues at coordinate 292,531 of VZRI01000453.1, forward strand.
TTTTCTCAATACATTGAAAAAGTTATTTCAGAGTATTGTTTTAATAATGCATTTCATAGCTCGATTGTCACCAAAGCTAAGCTTTTTCATCTCACAACCTCAATTCTCCTCAGTTTTGAATACACATATTGTGCTGTCATAGCTAAAGTACAAGCTCTTTCCTGACTAGATGCACAAACAGAAGTTCCCAGATATTTAATGTGGCCGTAACTTCCTGTAATAATGAGAAGATAAAATAGATTCATACTTAAGTACTTCAAAGAAATACAGCACGCTGTGTGAGTCTGTGCTAAAAAGAATTATAGTAACACTGACCTAAAATGATTGTGTTGCTTGTGATTAGTGTTACTAGTTTTATGTTATGACATAGTGTTATAGGAAATCAGGTTTACATCATCCTTCTGAAATGCCACACTCCATTCAGAATCTGGGATGGAAAAATGCATTTGATAGTTATGTTACATGAACTTGAGGTAGATAGGATGACAAATTGTAAATGGCTAGATTGCATTGGAAAATGATAAGGAGACGTAACACCCAAAAGAGATTAGATACAGAAGATCTTCCAGCCCTCTGGCAGTATTTTGATGCCACAAGGCTTTCATTCTTCAGCTTGTTCTCAAAGACACTGTTTTCTATTGTTTGGTAAAATAAAATGTTTATTATTTCTATTGCACTACCTCATAAGGATCTTAAATAGATTTTAGGAGCCCATTGCACCAGGCACTGTACAAACAACACAGTAGTTCCCCTCCCTCAGGAAAACTTCTGTGACCAGATAAAATGTTGAAGAAAATAAATTAGCAAATGGGAAAAAGTTTAGGTAAGATAACAGCAGAGATGCATACATTTGCATAGTCACAGTAATTTTAGTAGCCACAGGGTGCAAAGAATTGCAAAACTATCTTGAAACATTTTCAGTACTAACTCTGTAGAGAATCTGTAAGATGTTTTTTCACTTTATGATGATGGAGGCGTGTGTTTTAGAATATTGTTCTTAACTCTGTTTTCTGCAGTGCAATGGTTACATTCAATGTGAAATAAACCAGGATATATTGTGCTACATCGGTGTCTTCCCCTAAAAATAATCCAGTCATGGGAAATATCTTCCTTTTTTGTCAGTTTGCTGCTGTGGATTGGTCAGGCCACATTACGATCAAGAACAGTATTTTCATTGTTACTGCTTCAGTGATATTGTGTAGCAAAAACTAAACACTCTGGGAACAAAGACTTCCTGTTAACAGAAAATCTGGCAGAAATTTCTGTCCAGACTGCTAGGTTCTTTTGTAACATAACTCAGGAGGCACAAAGATCCATGGCTTTCAGTATTGCCACAGCAGATGTCTAAAAATCACCCTATTTAGTTTAAAACATTAGAATTTCCTTTAAAGCTTGGCTTGCTCTCTGCTGTGCCTTTTGATCTGCGAGTTATTTGATCTACTTAGGTCAGATAGTCAAGCTCCAGTGGTAGCCATCCATACGAGAAAGTTTACTTTGAGTGGATAGTTTTGATTTCCACTTGCTCTTACTGTTCTGGGTGCTACGGCATTCTGAAGGAGTATCAGTTAATGTGAAGCTTGGGGTAAAATTTTAGGAAAGCTAGGAAGTAAAGAATCAAGACTACTCTCACATTACCTCTGGTCTCTGTAGAAATGGGGATTGTCACAGTGCAACTAGGAACCTCAAGTCACTGCACCATTGTCACCATTTATCACTGGGAATTTTACAGCATTGTGAGACAGGTGTTTTAGGGTAACAAGGTTGGCAAGAGCCTACAGAAATATTGTCAGGAGGAGCAGTTGAGGGAACTGGAGCTGTGTACTCTGAAGAAAAAGAGGCTGAGACATTGCTCTCTACAAGTACCTGAAAGAAGGTTGTAGAGAGGTGAGGGTTGGTCTATTCTCACAAGTAATAAATGACAGGGCAAGAGAAAATGGCCTCAAGTTGCAACAGGGGAGGTTTAGTTTAGCCACTAGGAAAACCTTCTTTATTGAGAGTCATCAGGCCTTGGAATAGGCTGCTCGGGGAGGGGCTTGAATCACCAATCCTGGACGTGTTTAAAAGCTGTGTAGATATGGAGCTTAGGGACATGGTTTAGCAGTGGCCTTGGGACAGTTGGGTTAATGGTTGGGCTTGCTGATCTTGAAGGTCTTTTGCGAGCTGTAAAATTATAAGATTCTGTGATGGGTCTCTCTGGCCACTGGGTGCCACTCTTGTTCCATGGCGAGTAAACTGCACCACCTTCAGCAAGGACGCAAGAGTTTACTGCCTTCACTGTGTCCTTACGTCGAGTCAGACTGCCAGAATACAAATGTTGCCTAGTCGAAATAAAAAAGTAGAAGGTCAATGATAGACGCTTACAGTAAACAAGAAAGGAAAAAGTAGCAAGTAAAATTCAAGCTGCAGAACTGGGAGGTACAAGTTTGCTGAATATACTTTATGAAAGGGTAGATTTGTTAGTCATAGTTGCTCTGGTTTTAGGGAATTCTTAAGTAGGTAAGACTGTATTTTGCTCAGAAAAGGCTAAAAAGACTGACTGAAAAAAACACACCTGCTTTTTAAAGACAGGATTTCATTAATTGTTGAATTTCAAGTCAGCTTTTCACATCTAATGCAGTTGACAAAATAGGTGTCCCTGACCTCATATCATTCTGGCTTTAGCTGCCACAGCATTGTGACCAAACACATCACTGCTGTAGTGAAGAGTATGCAAGAGTAAAGCTAACTGGAATGATTTCTCTGGCTACATTAAGGACATTGCTAAACTGGAGTGAAAAGTCATCAGCAAGAAACTGCTCCTCTAATCAGCAGGGAGGGTTTTTTTCTAAATACATTGTGCTGAGCCTGTACCTGGCACAAACTGCTACAATTCTGCTAAAGTCCGAGTGATTGTGCTGACTTCTAACAGGTGGGAATATTTTTTAACTTTGTCTAGTTAGCTTGATTTGGTTTTAAACCAAAATATTCTAACATCTTTGAAAATACAACAGTGAGCTGCTCACTTCCAGATATATTCTGTCATGCTGTGATCTGAAAATGAAGGTAGATGGAGGATAGACTGATTTCTTCATAGCTCTTTCAAAACTCTTGTTTGAAGTTAATTTGTAGCCACAGTTCTGCTCAGAATGCTGATGAATGTGTCTGATCCCAGTGTATTAAACAGACACTATTTAAAATGGAGTTTCTTCATTTTTAGTTACACACACAGCCTTCCAACAGATCTCTGGCGTGTCAGATATTGTACTAACACAGCAGAAGATAGGTCCTCTGTCAGGAAAACCTTGCTATGTGAGTCCAGAACAATAGGGAAAACTAGGGATAAGAACAATGGGGAAACAACAGGGATACTGACAGATAAAGAGAACAGGGAGGCACAGAGTTTAGTACTGGTCAGCATGACAGGCTGTGGTCTCAGCAAGACAGCGTTTTTCCTATACTGCCACTAAAGAAGGATCTGAAAGGTATAAGGGTGCATCACAGATGTTTACAGGGAGAGCAGAGGTGAAGAAAACCATCATGGTCTGGTGTCTCAACAATGAGTAGGTTTCCAAGAAGCAGAATTGGATATCTTTGTATAGGGGGCAAATGAATGTGAACGTTTGTAGCATGTGTTGCAATATAAAAGGTGAAGCAGTGGAAGATGTCAAAAGAGTAGGGAGGGCGCCAAAGCAAGAGGTAGACAGATTGTGATGAAAGATGTCTATGAGAATTGGGACAAGAAGACATTTATGAAGGCTGGAGAAAGTGGTTTCAATATGCAGGGTATGAAGAGATGAGATATATATATATATATATGTAGATAGATAGATGTATGAGTGGAAAAGTACTTTACACTGTAAGACACAGTTTGGCATGAGATGAAGTTAGAAGTCCAAGGTGGTAATCACAATCTGATTATCTGAGTAGATGGGAGGTCAGTGTTAATATTGTTGACAGGGATCAGAAAAAGTATTGCGAGGAATGTGCAGGAAAAATATTTGGTGTTATGCAGACGATTGCATCCCAGGCTTCATTCTGGACACATGGAAAAATGTTCATATACACCATAGCAGAAACAATTTAGAAAAGTATTTGAAGGACTACTAGGACTGAAGCTGTAAAGTCTATGTTCTTCTGTCTAAGTTGTTCTGTCTATGGTCGAGAAGGCCAGTTGAGTGTTAAGGAAGGTCATCCACCAAGACTATAAAGGTCTGTTGCTTTGAATACCTGAGAAACTTACTTTCTGTGTTTAAATGAAGTAAGAAGCCTTAAAAAGTGTATTTAAACAGCAGGAGTCCAAAGATATCTTCACCTCAGTAAGTAGATCACTGACTTGTAGAGTCAAATTACTGAACAAGAGATCATAAGAGTAGGAATAGGGTGCTGGGGGGACTTTTGGGGTGAAGATAAGCAGTGTATATTTGATGGGAGACAAATGGAGATTTTCTTTGATTTAACCCACGGGGTCTAAATACCTGTAACCTACAGTCAACTATGTGGTGCTGCTGGAGAAAAAAATTCTTAAGAGACTTGAGCTTTCTGTGCAAGGTCTTGGTTTGCAATGTGGTCTGTATCTCTAAATATCAGTAGTATCAAAGTACCTCATCAATTTATCAAACCATTCCATAGAGCCCTTAGCAGCAGAATGTGGAAGGGGTACAGATGATACACAGGGATTAGCATGGCAGATAATGTAACTCTTGGTTTTCAAGCACAACACAGCTTTCCAATACCCATTTATTAACTCAAGATTGTTCTTTCAGTGTCTATTCCCCGAGTCTCTTGCACTTCATCAGTCCAATACAACAGATTGGGTCAAATTCAGCTGCTTAGTTTTTTAGTACCCTTTTGGAAATGAATATGAAATGCAGACGTCTCAAAATGCTTAGGGGAACTATTTCCTTCACCTGTTTCTTGATTGTCTCCTTGCAAAGTGTTTCCTCACATATAGCTAGCCAGGTTAGACAAGAACTTTTCTATAAACACATGGTGACAACTTCTTAAGTCATGTAGCTTTGAAGCTCTTTGAAAACGATCTGTCATAGGTTTTGTCTAAGGAGTCATCTAGGTCTTCTACTGGGACACAGACAATTTTTACTTTGGACAGCACAGCCTTGAATTTAACACATCCTTCCCATTTCCCAGAATCACAGTAGATTATTATGGACATATTTCTCCACCAAACAAATGACATATTCAGCTTCCCAACTCACCCTGCTATCTCAAATGTGGCATCTCAATTACTGGCAATTTGATATTGTTTTTCATTGAGAGCACAATCTGAACAGCTTTCTGTTAAATAAAACTTCACACTGGGTTAAATCTAGAATACTGTTTGCGTTCTTGGCAAAGGAACCAGTTCTGTGCAACTTCTCCTTCAGAGGGTCTAGCAGACTACATTTTTACTTCCTGTTCCTGGCTTAGTTATTTTTCCCCAGGTTCAATACTCCCTGGTGCTACCTTATGTATAGTAATGGAAAGGGAGAAAATGCCATAGATATCCTGAGTTGTTAAATTACAAAAATTACTAAATCAAAATGTCTGTTTGTAATTTTCCTTAGGGCTAGGCACTCACTGGAAGCAAAACTATTTGCATGGTGCAAGAAAGAAAGTTATTGTTTCAAATTGAAGGGTAGGGTTAGGTTAGATCTTAGGATAAATTCCTCACCATGAGGGTGTCAACGCACTGGAATAAGTTGCTTGGAGAGGTTGTGAATGCCCCCTGCTTGAAAATCATTAACACCATGCTGGATGGGACTCTGAACAGCCTGGTCTATTGAGAGATGTCCCTACCCTTGGATGGGAAGATGGAACTATCTGAAGTTCTTTCCAACGTATGCTGTTCTGATTCTATGATGGTATTGCAAAATCAATGATCCAGCAGGGAATCGTGCTTATGGGGGAGCTGTGCCAGTGTCTGAGCTGCGGTGATGTCCTGAACATGATTCTGAAAATAGCATTTCCTGCTTAACTCTTCATCAGTAGACACCTTTACTCACATTGCTACCATCAAGAATTGCAGCCCCATGCCATGTGTAAGTTATGCCAATCACGGACAGCCTGTGCACACCCAGGGAATTTATGGGCCTTATTGAGCACTTGGAAGCCTCTCTAGGTGCTGCTGCTATATTAGCATTCCCTCTGCCTTGTGAGACGAATCTGAACTAAGTACATTGTACTCTGCTGGAAAGAGTTATTGTTGGCCCTCCAGTTCTTTACAGCCTCTTGCAGCTCCTGCTGCCTTACCTCCCATTCTGTTACTGATGGTGGCCTCATCATTCATGTTTGCTCCACCATGAGGCTAATCTTTATATCTTCTGGATATGACAAAGGTTTGTGTGAATCTCACAAACCGGCTTAGTTTGCATAAGTCAAAATAAATCCAAATACCAGGCATAACTTACCTTCTTTTAGGGCAGCATGAGGAAACCTTCCAGCTACTCTTGTTTGAGGGCAAAGCCATGCTTTAGTGAATGATGGTCTCCTCTGCCCCCTGTTATGCTTCCTCTCCTCTTCCTTTTCCTTTGGCTTCTTCCAAATTATGATGTGCTGTTTCTCAGCTCAACAAAAGGCCTCTAGCTCTGACATGGGTTAGTATTGAAAATACTGATCTATATATGTCACATATTTATGTCACCTAGATGCCTGCGTTGTATTGAAAATCAATGTGATTTAGTCTCCTAACTCAATTCCTTTTGAAATGTTACCTTTGCTAATCCTATGTATTTGATGAAAAGTCCAGTTTTAAATATAATTTTGATTTAGTTGATAACCTAGACAAGTAAATGTTAGGATTTTGAGGAGCTGTAGCATCATTCAGAGGCATTAGCAGATGTGGTTTCATAGCCATGCACATCTGATCATCTGTTCTCAGCCTAAATGCCCATAGAAACCTTTTCTATTTCAGAAAGGAAAGTACCCAAACAAGAGCAGCTAGGAATGCAAATAGACTGGAAGAGCTTGAAAACACTGTCACAGTCAGTGTCCCATACTCAAATAATTTTGAAAAATGTAAAAGTAATTTGGAAATATTCCAGATCCATACTCATTGTGAAAATGATCTGTGCTGCTTCTCACATGTAAGGAAAAGGGTTCTGCCCAAACTACCTGTGTATTTTTTGTTTTCACTTTCCTCCACACATATGCATGGACAAATCATTCTGGTTAAATAAGTGGCGTAGCTCACTCTGTCAACATAGTTGGCATGCTTTGATCCTATGATATTCAACTCTTTCACTGAAGCAATGACATAAGACTGAGCTGATAAAAGTTCTTTTTCTAGAGTTTCCAAACAGAGCCTTGCAAGGAGTAACTCTGTGCAGATAATTAAGGGATGCTTCATGCAGAAAGCTTTTTCTGCAATATGAAGCCATCCTGTATTTAAGTACCTTAGGTTATCTTCGGGGTTTAGAGTTTTGTTTGAATTGTTCATCTCACCCCTTCCTGTAGCACAGTTTGTATGCTTCATCCTTTTAAAGTGTCTGGTGGAATTTTAAGTGACAACATGCTAAAGTAATTCAGCTGTGGAGCTGCTATCGTTCTGATGGTTTGGGTTCCACCCTACATGAGAGCATTAATTAGCTCCAGTTCATGAAGCAAGCTCTCAATGACTGAGTTTCTAGATTGGTACTGTCTTTTAGAGTAATTTTCCTCTGCTTACCAGTATGTCCCAGTGCTCTGGTCTTGGCAACCAGTGGAGTTGAATTTATGCAGTAAGGTATGAATTACTTTTCCCTCCTTAAATATGTTTTATTGATGGGGAGTTTTGAAAATTCATAGATCTGTTTTCTCTGCTTTCCAAAGAAATGGGATAAAATCAGCATAATAAAATGCCTTCTGTTCTATTCCTCCCATCACAACTGCAAACGTTCATAAATGTTTTCTGATTGCTTCTCCAGGAGGTGAAGTGTACTAAACCCTTCCTCCCCTAGCATTAATTTAATGGAAAATATTAGTGAATGGAATGAGAAGGAATTAATTTACTCTTATAAATAGTATTATTGCAGATACAGCTTTAATGTTCTTTAAAGCAGAGCAATAACCAAATACCATTAGTCTGGATTACTACAGAGGCAATAACAGAGGTGATAAAGAATTGGGATGAAGGCTTCATATTTGGTTCTCTGGTTCTGTTAAAATTTATTTTAAGCAGTTAATGGAGGATAGACTTAAGAAATAACTGGGTCCATCTTTGCAATCTTAAACAATTCTCTAAGTTCAAGCAAGGTGGCAGAAATCAGAAAGCAAACAAATGCAGTGTAGCCCCACAAATGATCATAAAAGGGGCTAAGTGATTCTGAGGAAATCTAAACAGAATGTTATTTATTTGCTTAGCTTTGTTATTTATTGCAGATTGTTTACATGAATATTTAAAGAGGAACTGAAATACACTTGAAAATGTTCTGATCTGTCCTACATGAAGATGAAATTTTGGCTTTCTTGACAGTGTAGTTCTGTTCTATGTGGTATTTAGCCAGAGTCTGTTAACTGTGTGAGGCAACAAGCATTTTCCTGTGCTCTTTGCTCAGAGTAGGATTGGGCTTGAGTCCAGCATCAAAATCTGTACTCAGATTTTTAGATAATATTGTTTAGCAGAGAACCAGAAATCTTGCTTGTTTTCTGGTATGTGCATTTATCTTTTTTTCCCTTAAACTTCATCTATTTTATCACAGAAGTCACATATTGTATGCAGGAAGACCTACTTTTCATGCACATGTATCTAGAATCACATGCATGTGATTCTAGATGTAAGCAAGCGTGTATCATGCTGCTTCTGGGAATCCAAATACTTGCCTTTCAAACCATGATGCCTAATAACAATATTAACTATGCTGCTGAAAAGAAAATGAATTTAGTTTCATGTTCATTCAGAAATCTCACAGATACTTTTAAGGGCTCTGTCAAATATACATAATGCAGTTTATGGGAGAGAAAGATTGCTGTAGCAGTGCAAATAATAGTTTTGGTCCTGAAAGGCGGTTGTTTAATCCTTGTTCTGCCATTCCTTTGAGAGCTTGAGGCAAACCACTTAGCATTTTTGTGTCTCCGTTCCCATCTAAAACTGGAAGTAATAAATTTTCCACCCGAAAAGGGTATTATGCGAAAACATATATTCAAAGCATTTTGAACCCTAAAGGGACCTCTACACCTTTTACTTTTGATGTTCAAGTAGCAGCAGCCAATAATTTCCACTTAACTGAACCTTACTCATGTCTGGCTAGCGTGTGTCTTTGAGTAGCACCCAGGCTTGACTGGATGACAAGAGATACAGGTTTTATCATTTCCAGTGGGGCCTTCCAGTAGCTAATCACCTCTTCTGTTAAAAGTGAGTGTGTTATTTCTTATTTGAAATGGTTCGTGTTATGCTCTAATGTGCTACATAATAGAGCCTGCTAGCGCCTAGATTTCTTCCACATAAAGATTCTTGTATGCTATTATAGTCATCTCTTAATCTAATTTTTGATATGCTGAGTGATTTGAACCCTTTAATTGCAAGGTATTTTCTGAAATCCTTGAATGGGTTTGTGGTTCTTTTCTCTACCCTAATTTGTTAACCTACCAAGACGTACAGCAGAACAATTTGCAATATACCAGTACAAGCCTCATTCCTCCCATGTACAAAGGAAGAATTATTTCTTCTGCTGCTTTATATTACTGAGTGTAGAGATATTTTGTCAAGTAAAGTCCAATTTCTTCATCAGCATCAGTGATTTTCAAGGTCCAGCAGTATGCTGTGAGTTTACCATGCCTCCTGTGCCCTGAAATGTGCAGCTTAGACAGTTTTTGTCTGTGTGATTGCTCTATGGCGTTGCCTTAGAAGCTTAGAAGTGTTCAGACCTTTTTTAGAGGCAATGTAAGAGTTTAGAATAAGATTATCTATGTTATATTGTGCCTGGAATTTGTTGGAATGTTAAGCAATGTTTGATGAGAGCTAGGGGATAGAAAAGGGAACCAGTAGACAGAGGCAGAAGGACATCAGACTTGCACAAGTCCTATTTTTTTAGGGAGCCCCATTGCACTAGTTATAGCAAAGGCAAACTAAGAACTGAGATCAGTCTAACTTGGCTCCCCAGAAAAGAGGACAGTCAATTTCATACCTCTATGTGAGACAAAATTTATTTGGAGGTCAAATCCGAGGAGATGTCCTTTTTCCCCCATCCCCATTAACCTTGTTAAAGAAGTCTTCTAATTTAGGATAAACTTCCCTGTGGAAGCATTTGGTGTCTCACTTGGTTAAAGTTCTCAAGATACAAACTGAGCATGTGTTGAACTCCCTTAAAATAAAAAAACCCATTTAATATGTTTTCAACTAAGCAGAAGCACTGATGTTCTGCTTGAACTGTGTACTAACACTAATAACATATGTATGGATATAATTATGTCCATCACCAAAAAGATGTCTCTCCACTTACATCCCTCATTACTGATGACTGTCTACATGTATAGGAATAAGACAAACAGCATGTATTAAAGCATTACCTATATCATTATAAATAAGTTAGATAATTTGAAGTGAAATAGTTTTTCACCTTTCAAGTTCGTCGTTTGGTATTGGCATTCTCTGCTGACGTTGTCTGAGCCAAATTCTACCATTCTCATTTTGGCTAAACTCCATTTAATTTCATTGTCCAGACTCCAGAGGTCTGGTTCTGCAGAACACTAAACAGATATAGTTTCTTCTGGTTTTACTAAAAGCACTTTCATCTCAGCATCTCCCAGCATCAGAGTGCTTTCAGGTTCCTTATGTTAGAGAAGGATGTTGCACTTGCTCTAATAGTGGGTGGCCACTGTTTGCAATTATTCTTGATGTCTCTTACTATAGATACATCTTTGTAATGAAAATCACAGCTTCCATTAAAGAATAAAATTGTTGATGTAAACTCCTGTCAGAGAAATTGTACTTGGGCATGTTTGTATAGCACAAGATCCAGTTGATTCAAATCTAGTTGTTCTCCATGTGATTTGTATTTGAAGTAAATTCTGTGTTGAGGAGCATCACAGCATACGTTTGTTTTTTTTCATCCTCAGACCCTTTTGATATTACATTCAGAGTTGTCCAGCTGTGCCTCCTAACTATCTTCCCCTTACCAGCGTGGGAAGGAATCTAAAACAGTGTCTTAAATGGCCAACTCTGCGTTGGTATGCATCTCGCATAGCCCTCTGAATTTCCTTAGCAGCACACAAACTCAGCAAATTACATGGATATTTTACTAATATTAATGAGAAAATGGTGGTTATTCTTCAATCTAAACATTTTAATCTAAATATGATGTAATTGTAGAGTAATGTGTAATTAATGAGTATGATGTGCTGCAGGTTGATTGGGTGCCTGTGACCTTTTGAATTCAAAGTTTGTCTTTCATTTGTGTAACCTTGATCAGTTCCTGGAAACATGAGAATAAATACATTGGGCTTGTTACAGGAAGAGAGAATTGTAGACATAAACTTCTGTGAGATCTAAAGCACATAGGTTTCTGCAAACTGCCTGTATGCATCCATGACACAACTACCGTTGTTAATTTGGCTTTGGCATGCTTCCTTATCTTTGCTTGCAGTGTCCCATTTAGTCCAGATTTTTTGACAGTAATGATTTCTGTGAGGGTTTTTGCAGCCGTGGACAGCAGCAGAAGGGAAATGTGTTGCTTTTGTGCAGAGAACCTCTGTCTCAAGCAAGGGCACCTGCCTTTGTGTGAGATAGGAGATTCAGTATTCAAGGCAGCAGTGCTGGAGAATGGTCACACATCTGCTCTCTCTCATGTTTGTTTGTGTATGTCTGTGGGACAAAATGCTCAGATCTGAGTATTCGTCATTTGGACAGAATAGAAAAAGAACAGCTCTCCCCAGACTCACTGTTTTTGCTTAATTGAAGCTGTAAGGCTACCGAAAAGCAGGGTTTTTATTAAAGTGCATAAGTGCAATCTTATCTGTGTACCTTAAGGCAAGTATGATTGTAAATTGTCTTTCATATTCAGAATTACTGTACCAGAGAAACAGTCTCTAGACAAGAATCAAGACAGTCCAGTAGTTTAATAGAGGAATAATGCAGATCAGCCTTCAGGACCCAACCTTGAGCCTGACATTAGTCTTCTGTGCATGAGCTTCAAAGGAAACCATATTTAGTCCTCTAGGACAGTAAAAAAGATTGTTTGAAGTTAGTAAAGGACGTGTGTAAGTATTGGCAGGCTCAGGGCTTTTATCCTCAATGAATACAAATGTCGTACCATGTTAAAAGTCATTATTGTTTAGAAATAATAGTTGCAAATATTTGAAGCAGATAGCCTTTGAAATATACAGGTTTGAGTGGTTCGTTATAGTACAAAACTTTTGTTTGTTTCTATATGTTCTGAAAGGATATTAATGCATCTTTTAAAGGCTTTTAAGCTTTTTCATCCTTTCTTGTTTTTGAAAGGAGAAAAAAAGTGTGTTTCCATGTCAACTAACACATTTGTTCATTTATATTAAGACCATTGTGTAGTTGAGATTTTTTTTTTCAACTGTAAAATATGATTTGTTGAAGGTCAAGAAGACTCCTGTTAAATAGACTTAACTAGCTAGAATTTAAAAATGCAGATTGTCTGCTTTCATGTGAACATGTTCAGTAACGTGTAAGTTGACATTCCTGGAAATTATTTTTCTGGCTGCAGCTCTAATGATTTTATTCCTCAGAAATGCAGGACTTCTCAATTAAATGATCCTATATGAGGAGTTGCTGCTGCAGAGCGGGTAAGCTGATTGAGGTGAGAAAGCCCAAGTTCAGACAGTTTCTAGCACTAGAAAAGTTTAGGTCAGCCCTTAGTAAAGTGCCCTCCATCTGTGGCTTCACCAGGTAGGTATTTCATTTGCCTGAGAAGTGTCAGCAGAAGGGATGAAGGCCTACGGGCATCCAGTTCCTCACTTTTCAATCCTGAGCCTGCTGGGCTGCTTTGACAGTCAAAGCTTCGCTTTCCTCATTATTTGACTGAGTATGCATCTTTCATTTAAGCTTTTGGTATCCATAGGGCAAGCTGGGTGGAAGCACTGTCATGGTTTTCTTCTCCTTTTCTCTGTTCTGAAAAAAATTCAAGTAATTCTCCCCTCATAAAAAAAATTGCTGAAATTGTTGACCAGTTCAAATTATAAACCTACCATGTCATTTAGTTTCTTGCTTTTCCAGAGCAGCTGAGCTGCCTTCAAGGCACCTGTTATAAAATCTCCTGCTAATCAGAAGTACTCAAGCCTGCAAAAAGTTGGTTGCATTTTTGCAGTTAGTGGTATTTCTTCTTAACCATTTAGTTTTCTGAAGTGGTGATGACATTAAGCCATAGGCTGGGCTTGATGGTCTTAGAGGTCTTTTCCAGCTTCAATAATTCTGTGATTTTAATTATACCTCAAAACAGGAAAGAAGCAGGAGTCCTTATAATGATAATGCTATGATACAGGTGCAGTGATAGACCTTGTGTTAAAAGTGGCAATTTCTGTTTAATGGTTCAGTGTAAATTAAGAATCAAACTTCAAATCATTCTCCTACAAATATAACTTAGGAGGGAAGCCCACAACATTTCAATTTACATGTACTAGTGAATAACTTAAATTATTGCAACACAACTTCAATCATTATAATGCCACTCTTATTATTGTAAGAGACAAAGTAATTAATCTGGATATTTATGATCCTTGTCTATGATTAGTTTTCTGTCACAGGATGTGGTGAGTCTATGCCTTATGACTATATTTTATTTAATAATATTTTCCTACACAATGCTCAACACTTCCTGTTGAAGAAGCTGAATGGACAAATCTATGAAGAGATCTTTCATTTTCTCTGACAGTGAGTGATGTTTCCATATATAAACATAATAATAGAGTCATTACATATGCACTCACATTATCATAGCTGCTATGTGCTCAGTGTTATTCAAAACAAGGCAGGAAGCCAAATCTTCCTAGCTCCCATTTTGATTTAAATTGTATTTGTAATAAAAGGGATTTTCATTCAACCTAAATGCAATTTCATGCAAGTCCAACAAACCTCCCAACTTCTTTTTTTTATTATTATTATTTTTCCTTTATTCTAGGTCACTTAGTCCTGATACAAGTGAAATTCTCCTCTGGTGGTGATAACAGCCGTGCTACTCAATGAACTATAACAAGAGCTCTAAATGCATCTCCTGTAGCATACCACAGTGATTTGCAAAAGTGGGAATAAATCAAAGCAGTGAAGAGATGCCATGTTGAGCCAGAAGCTAAATGTTACATCTTGTTGTATGAGGCTAGGGGGAGAACAGATCCTGTTTTTCTGGCAGCACAATATCTTTGTGCTTGTTACCTCCGATCCAACCCCATTAAAACAATCATTCAGAATCTGCAGGAAATTGTCACCTCTTTCTTTCATGCAATGGCAGCTGGTATTGGTGCCTACACACATTTCTCATTTCCTTCAAGATTTTCAACACACATTAAAAAAAAAAGAGCATAATTTATATTAAAAAATGTGTCAGCTTACCCCGAGGCTCAGCACGGGCACCAGGGAAAAAAATAAAAGATAAATGCCTCTAGGTGAACTGGCAGAGGCTCTAATTCTCCACTCACTGTACTGCTACACAGTATGCACTGCATTAATCATTTCACAGAGCAGGCATTTAAAAAAACTTCAACCATTTTAAAACAAAGATGCATTGCCTTAAACTTAATAATAATACAACTGTGTCTTGTAGAACAATCTCAATTCACGTAGACTCTTTCCCCTAGCAGATGAAGTATAAAATAATACTGGAGTCTTCAATGGCAATTTTTATTAGTCTTTCTTTTTTCTGTGCAGTTATGTCCCCTCTAGTGGGCGTTTGTGCGTGTGTAAGTACACGTATGTAATGATATCACACTTGTTTGAGTGCTGACATACCTGGGATGTTTTCCACCTTCCATTTATTTGGGTGACGGGGTAAATGCTTTATGTGATCCTGGTAAACTTCCCTTAATCTGACTCAAATATAGTTTAAGCTTCAGTGCTGTGGGATAGGGAAATGTGTTTTTCACTCTACTAGCTTATGTGAATTTTACAACATTCTCATATCTTTTTCCCCACCTCGTTCCCGAATGAGAATTCTGAGCTCCATGTGCTTAGCAGGACTAAAGTCACAAAGCTAGGTACAAGTAATACTTGAAGGTGGAAGATGACCTCAGGTCTGGGAAAGCTGCAGTGATCTACTCAGTTGTCAAAGAGCAATACAAAGCTATAAGGGAAGGACTACTTCAGGGGACAGGAGTAGTAACAAGCTCTAGTGCAAGTGATAGTTACGACAAAATGAGTCAGATTCAGGTTGTCTGAATGCTATTGTTTTATTGCTTTGCTATGCTGTGCAAGGTGTTGCAAGGCTGGCTGACCTAACCAGCTGGAGGAAGTCCTATCTTAAAGAAAGCATCGATGATTGTACAGATGATAGGCACAGCTTCACATTAGTCCAAACATGTTACAAGATGTGGCTCCGGGGAGCAGTCCATGGACCCTGGATGGGTTATTTCAAACACAGTTGCCTGACAGCAGCATTTCCAGCATCTCTGGAGCTGGCTTCTGTTGTGTTTCAGGACTTTCTGTTTTGTACCTTCCTCTCAGTGCTACAAGCATATAGCAGAGACCAGATAACTAGTTTGAATAACATAGCCTGTGACCTATGAGGAAGGGCTGGAGCAGTTACAAGGCAGATTTAAAAACAAGAGATGTGGATATAAATTAGACTGTTACAAATGCAAAGCAGCAACACATTTGTTGGTGCATTTTACAGCCATGCACCTTTCTTGAGGCTGTAAGCTTTACAGACATGGTTCCTCCCACACTGGCAGATTACTGAACCATGAACCCAACAAAAGGCTTGTCAGTGTGATGAGAAACTCGGTGGGCACAGATTCTGCAAGTCAACAGCTGCATGCACATCTGCTGTTGGAACAGGGATTTGGCTTTCGCAACCTTGACACCAGCTTTGAGGGTTGAGAAGTGTAAGGAAGAGTCCACTGCGCTGGGGCAAATGGGGCTGTGACATGATGGGGAGGGACTGGCTGACCAACAGTCAAGTGAGACAACTGAAGCAACAAGCCAGTGTTTATAGGACAGCTCTGACCTCTCCTGGAAAATCAACATGACTGCATACCTGTCTGAAGTGCCTGCATGCTAGCACATGTGTCATGGGGTGGACACAGAAAGTATTTCATGCTTGGAAGGATCCTGTGCAATATGATTCATGGTCCAGGACAATGGGCTGATTTTAAAGAATCACCTTCTCCAATTATCCTTCTTGCAGTGGGAAAATTTGCTGTCAAGCAAAGGTGGTAGGAGGCCTACACAGGTGAAAAAATCTCTCCCGAGAACTCAAACAGCAAAGGAGCTGTAGAAGTGGAAGAAGGACAGGTGATGCAGGAAGTGTTCAAGGCCAGAGTGGATGGGGCCTTGAGCAATCTGGTTGAGTGGGGGGTGTCCCTGCTCATGGCATGGGAGTTGGAACTAGATGATCTTTAAGGTCCCTTCCAACCTGAACCTGAACTATGAATATCTGAAGCAATCCAGGCTTACCTTCAGTGAGAGGGTGTCAAGTTAAGAGAACTTCTAAACAAGTCCATAGCAACTGATAGGGTGAAGATACAAGTGCTGAGGGAGCTGGCCATTTTTCATAAACTTCAAATGGCCATGGTGATGGGAGGAGATTCTGAGCACTGGAAGAATGCAAATGTTGCTGCCTACTAAATCATCTCTGAGCAAGAGGTCTGGAGCTGGAGTAGACTGTCTATAGAATTGCCTTCCCACCTCTGTCACTCCATCGTCTAGCTGTGATTCTGTATCTGTTGAGCACACCTTCAGTGCCCATGAAGCTGCATGACATATAAAAAAGACTTTAACACACTCTCAGTTGCCTGTCTCCGGAGATGCATTTGCTGAGTGCAAATATTTCTCCCATCTTAGCATCTCAGAACACACTATCTTGTGGCATTCACAGCCACTGTGGCTGGAAGTGGCAGGATTAAGTGGTGCATAGTTTGATAGGGCAAAAGGAACTTGTTGGGCAATGTGTATATAAACTGTATTGTTATGGCACAAAAGTTGATGTGGATGTGTGTGCAGAGGGAGGTTATAAATCAGAGCAAAATCAGAACACCAGGAAGGAAAATGCTTTGACCGTCTGGGCACAATTTAAACAGCGGGAATGTATCCACCACGGTAGTAGTTTGATCACACAGAGCAGTAATGTACAGCTCTAAATGCCCACATCACTCACACCTTTCTCTTCAGAGATTAGTGCTCTGTGCTTGGTTTCACTCAGGTGTGGATGGCTTCACAACATCTGAAGGAAAGGCTAAGGGTGGAGTCCAAATCTTTTGTTGGCATAGCTGGCTTTTTTTTCCCTGCTGAAGTCAATGCACCTACTTATATTTACACTTACAACCTCAATGCTGAAGAATGAGTAGAGAACAGAAGGGGAAAAATTGACCAATTTGGTAATACCTATTATAGAGCAAACAAGTACAGTCTAGAAGCTTTCATTGTTATAGTGAAACTGAACTCCTCTTGGATCAACTGATGAGTATGAGTTGCATGTCATTTTAAGGGTTGTAGAGAGAGTCTTGGGTCCACAGAAGAACACGCCAATACTGCTGCTGTAATTGCAATAACAACAAAAACATGAGAGTAAATGGATAAACTGTACCTTTTGACACGCTGACTTTGCAGCATTTTGAAGTGGCTTTTTGAGGAGTAAGTTTGAAAAGAATTGTGTTACTGTCACAAATTATTACAGTAGAATTATTTTAATACTTTGGTGTTTATTGTGTCTCACTGCAGTGTTTACTTGGATTGCTGTACTAGAGGTCACAAAGTAGTTTAAATGGTAGTTTACTTTTGATCTTCATAGTTTTTCAGGTTTTCTGTCAGAGAAACAATTGCACTGCTCAATCTGAAATTGTCGAAAGATTTTTCTCCAGTTGACTTTCGGGGTTTTTATTTTAAAACATACACAAAATTCTCAGTTATTCTTTTCCCTTCATTTTAACATTTTTCTGCCTAGAGGCAATTTTTTAAACTGCTGATTTAATTAAAAAAAATTGTAAGTCATTCTTATAAAGTACCAACAGGACCAAATGTAACAAACAATTATGTTCATAAGCCCCCAAGTCTTACAGGGAGATGGTTATTTGCTGTAAAGTGCCTTAAAGAGTTTGCTTCTAGGCACTCTGGGCTTTAAAAGCTAAGCAGGTACCTGAACATGCTGTATCACTGAGGAAAGCTCCATCTACATAAGGGACAGCATGAGTTTCAAAAGTTTGTTCCTGTAAAGGAGGGGCTGTAGATATGATTTTGGGGCCCCAGCCATGGGCCCCAGGAGCAGTGCCCTTATTGCTCTAGTGCTTGTTGGCAGAAGGTTTAACCTGGAGCGGTATATTCCTGCTAATCTGCCAAGAGACACTGTTGCAGCCAAGAGAAACTGTTTGTAAGGACCTAAAAGTTTAGTCATCTCCTAAATGCTGGTGATTCCATCATGCAACAGAAATTTTTTAATTTCTTTGCTTCTTGAACTCTGTAACTTAGGGTGTGAAAAGGTTGGGTATTTCATTTTCTCATAAGGAATCCTTATTTTAGGCAATGGGGTTTATTTTTTAAAGATCCAACATAAACACAGGCATCTAAGTTCAGAAGCAAATGCAGATTTCTGTTGCTTTGGCACGGGGTTTCTAAGGAACTACTGCAATATCCAGCATAGAAAATTACTTTCTAGCTCCCTCCCTAAGCAACAGAAAACAAAGTTTTTCTCAGTTGTACTTAACAAAAGTAACAGAAAGTAATGATTTAACTATAACTTTTAAAGCTCTTTTTGTGCACTAGAAACCCTACAAAAAGTCTTTGAAAAATCGTGTTTTCTACTCTTGGACTCTTTCTATTTTTAATCTTTCATATTTCCTGATTGTATTTATGTTGACCTCCATCAAGTGGTTCCCCTATTACTGTTATTTTTGCAATTTTATGGTATTCTTGTAGCTTAGTATATTCTCTTTGATCTCCTCCCTTTCAGCTTTTTCTTGGGTCTTTTTCATCTTTAAAAAAAGTTTTTATCTTTTTCTTTGTTGTACCTCTGTCTCCCAAGTGCAAGCCTTTATTTTGCATTAGCAGGTAAATGTTTGGGGCTCATAAAGAGCCACAAAGATTCTGGAATTTTCTACTGCTGAACACAAAATATTTCAAATTCTTTCTTCAAAGGCTTTTAGGAACAAAGAGGCTTTTCTCAGACCACTAGCGAATCCACCAAGTTCAAATGAACTGTCTTTGCCAGCAGAGACAAACTAATAACAGAACAGCTCAGTCTTGCAAGAGTAGCCAAATATGTAGGGGAACAAACATATCCTTGACATCATAAGAAAAAAAATCACAGTTTATCTCTTTAATAACCATCTTCAAGGGAAATTAATGCTACTTTGTCCTTTGTGCAGAACAGTAATTGGATTGTGTGTTTCAATTATATCTGGACAAAGGCCAGGATATTGAAATACTTCTAAATATTAGATTTTCTTGTCCAAAAATTAGATTTTATTGGCATTCTCTTTCCGAGATTTCTTCATTAAAAGCTTCATTAAGCATAAATCTTCTCTCCACACAGCAAAAAACCTTAAATTATTTTAAAAGGGTCATTTAGAATGTTTTGCCCTCCCTTTCTCCCACTATTTATTCTGAGAGGAGTTACCCAACAAGGTTAGAAAGCAACCTGCCTTACCTAGGATGGTTTTCAGCTAGTTGCTTGAACTCATTGTCCCAGTTTGGCCTCCCATAGCAGGTCTTCTGTCTCAAACCAGTAATTACATCCATCTTGTCATCATAATGAAGGGCTATATGAGTGGCCTAAAGGCAAATTTACAAGGTTATAATTTTAGAGGCAACAATATATACTCCAAGTAAAACGAGAAAGGAATATTGCTGCTTTACTGTGAAAGATGGAAGTATTAATGAGGGAAAGCAAACTGTAGTTATCAAATGGCAGGAGAGAGAGGAGGAGAGGAGGGAGAGAAGGGAAAGGAAGAGGAGCACTTAAAAATATACATTATTTGTTTTGTAAAAAGCACTTCCAAAAGTGCCCCAAATGGGTTCAGCTCTTTGAAATTTTAAAATGAGATTGAATTAAATACCTGTCTTTACTGGCCTGGGTCTCAGTGCCTCAGTCACATTTATAGGCATGTCTTAGATTCCTAAACTTCATCTCAACCTCTCAATATCTCACCCCACTGTTCGTGCATTGCAGATCCTGATCGATCACCATTTTAAGGCCAAGATGTTTAGAAAAGGATCAAAATGTACAGTAGAAGAGTTAACAATAAATCTTAGCAATTGCACATTCTTTATGTAAATCCAGAGTATTCTGCTGCTGATGGGGAAGAAAGTGGATGTACCAGCCCATCAGGGAAAAAAACCACTGACTGTTCTGACTCTTCTCCTTGGGTGCTGCATGTGGATCAGCTCAGGTGAAGCGCTGAACTAAATGAGCTTCACAGTTCCCAGTGTCAAGAATTCTGGTCTTCATGGGCATTTCCCATGTCTCCGCTCCTGTGCTACACCCCATCTGAGTGCTTCCCTGGTGCATTTAAAACTGAAACCACCATCACTTCTACTTGTGGTGCTATTGCGTAGGAGTAATACTCCTCTTTTCATCAGAGTATCGTCATTGCTATCACTGTCAAAACATTACCAGAGAAAAGCTGAGGTAGAAAATGGGCCTTGCATTTAGTTCAGGCCCTAGAATGAACTAAGTGTTATTACCATCGCTTGCAGAAGTGGTTGCTGAAGCTTAGATCTGTTTCCTGTGGAACACTCTATATTTTTTATGCTGATGACATTCCCATGCTGGTTAACAACTCAATTATTCTGGTCAAGCACAGATGTCACACGAGTTCATATTTCTAAAAAGTTCTTGTTAGTTTGGGCAAATGTAAAGGAGGACTTGGAATGGCCTAACAAAGAGCTTCAAATGTTTGGTGGGAGTGGGAGTGGGGAACTGCAGGGTTTTTTTACTGTTTACAGTGAAACTGTGCCACTGAGCAGATGGGCTGTTTCTGTTCACATTAAGTGGAAGTTTTCTAGAATTTTTGCTGTTAGGCCTCGCTATAGCTCGCAGCATTAAACTGCCTAGGAATCTCAGGGGCATTGCAAGGAGCAATAGGCTGAAACATGATTTCTTGTCCAAGCAGAGACAGACATGTGCTATATCTGCTTGACCATCTGTTGCCAGCATGGAATCTAGAGAGAGCCTAAAGCATTGAGCAAACATAGTGTCTGAGGACTAAACAAATGCCAGTAGTGGAAGGTGCACTAGAAAGTGTAAATTGCCCATTCTGTTAGGATTAGCTTTAACCAACTCCTGCTCAACTGTACAGTGAGCTGGGAGAGCATGTTGCTTTTGTGTCTGCTCAGAGAGAAGTAAAGCAAAACATAATCCATGTATTACTGGTGCTGAAACTCAAAGCTTGAGCGTTGAGGAACATGATTTTTCTAAAGGTAAGTAAGACCTATAAGATGAGGGTGCTTTGTGGATGTCTGAGGAAGCTGAGTGCCCTAGGCTTGGTTACTGTAGAAGCAGCCACTGAAAAGTATTCCTCTTTCCCGCAGCCTTTTGGAGGAGGAATGCTGGAAGACTACAGCAGAAATTGTAGGCATGGAGACAGCAGAGCTTCAGGGACATGCCTCTGTCACCAAATCGGCAGCACAGTATAGCAAGGCACTGCTGACAGGAGTCTGGACAATGGGATTTGAAGAGAAGGAGGCACTTCAGAAAGGTGACAGGCCTGTGAGTGAAGAGAAGCAGTGATCCCAGCAAGAATAGGTGTCTCACCACCTTATTTCTGGCCTGATGTTTCCCCAAAAAGGAAGTGGGATGATGAGAGATAAGGGCAACTTTGTGGTTTATTAGGTTTCTCAGAGCTTCTTTCAAAGCAGATTTTAGGTAATATGCTGTGATATTGCTAATGCAGAGTGGTAGTTTCTATAAATGCACTATACTTCACAATGGGAGTGTATTTTCCCGAACACAGCTTTATGTACATACCTCATTACTTGACAGAAACCCTAAGGAAAGCAGCAAGAAACAATAGGGGTTCTGTGGCAGCAGAGACAGGAAGGGAAAAGCTCTCTGAAATCTATGAAATCTGCTTTTATTTTTTTTTTTAATCTCTGCTAGACAGTCATTCATTCAGCAGAAAATAAAACAGTAGAACAAAGACTTTCCTGAGAGTTTTTCTGGCAGGTGCCTAATTCTGATCACAGTGTGGTCTGAGTGATCCATTTAAAAAAATAGAGAGAAACTCCACTTATTTGGATTTATCTAAACACTAAATGTGTTGAATAAACTAGACTCAGTCTAAGGAGTAGTCTTAAGTAGTATCATGTGGGATAATCCAATGAAATTATAAGATAGCAAATTTGAAGTCAATCAGAGAAAACAAGATGAGTTAGACCATAGAGTTTGGTGCCAAAACATTCTGAGCACAGCAGGTGAAAGCGCACTGGACATTTAAATATAAACTATAGTAGATAATAAGAGTAAGCAAAACTGATGCTTTTTATACAACCCTCCATGTTTCAGTGCAAACCCAGCAGAATTTCTGTAAACACGATTCCAAAGACATGGGCAAAATGCCCCTTCACAAACTCCTGGAATGGTCTGACACTTTTCTGTGAGACACCTGGCAACTGGCATTACCCAAGACTCAGGAAGGATTACTGCCTTGATTTCTCCACTCCTGTTTCACCAAATGTGGGATGGAAACAGACGGCTCAGTGTCTTTGTATTTACAGTCCTTTGTCTCTCTGCTTCATCCATCATTTTTTCAGCTGTTCCTGTTCCATATGTTACCATACTGGAAAAGCAAAGTACATGAGTACATATGAGTTTCATTATTACCTGACTTTCATCCCAGCCAGTAAGAAATATATGATAACTTAGAAAATCACTTTTCCCTTTTTCAGCCATTTTTGTTTCCAAATGGAACAGAAGATCAGCAAACCACTCAAATGCTGATGGGTCTCGACAAATCCAATAGAAATAGACCTGTCAGGTAAAAATAAAGAGATTCAACAAGAGCAGCCCTGCAATAGAACTTCCTAACGATTGGCTCGAGTCATTAACCACATAGCGTGTGACTCTTCTCCAATGTAAATTGAAGCATAATTACACATCATTCTGATGATGTTGTTTCTATCTTTTAAAACTTTTAAACATTCAGTGAATTTGTTAATGTGCTAGTGAAGACAGGCAATGTTCACCATTTCCCTCTGTCAGTGCAGCTCAACTTTGACTTACAATACCTAATCCTGCATTTCTTGCAAATAGTTATTCTTTGAAATTTTGTATTTATTTTAGATTGTGTTTAAAATGGAATTTCAGTTTCATTCAGCACTGAGGCTGAATTTCTGCTTCTCAACAACTTGTGCTGTAGGTCAAAACTTGATGTGGCCAAAAGATGCAGTTACATTCCTCAGGACATAAACCTTGTATAAAACAGGCTGCAACATTTCCTACTTCTTTTTTAATGTGTTTCTTGCTTAAAATGAAGCAGATAATCTCTGACAAACATGAAATTGCAATTTCAATGTTGCTGAAGTGGTAAAATCAACCAGTACCTCATGACTGGTTATCTATTGGGTTTATAAAATATTTACACAGTTCTTCTCATCCAGATTTCTCTAGCTTTGTTTTACATCTGCTGGATGATGTTCTAGTTGTCTATTGAATTGGAGTGCCTGTTATTAAAATTTTGATCCTCAGGTAGAAATTAGAGGCTGGGATCATGGCATCCCATAATCCTCTCTATGGTAAACCAAACATCCCTGGGATCTGCTACTGAAAGGCTAATTTTCCATCCTTTAGTCTTGCACATGGCTTATTTCTGTGGGTAGTGATTGCATGGGCAATAAAATCTATCACAAAAAGGTGGTTAGTCACTGTCCAGATGATGATGACAATAGTTTCTCTCTTAAGAGTCCTTGCTGTCTTGTCTAGAGCTTGATCATGTAAGATTTGCCAAAATCACTCAGCTGGCCAGGGACCATTGCAACCACTCCAGTGCATGCATGATCAGCTGTGATATGTTGTCTTAAGTACATACTAAGAATCTTTTAAACTGATTAACTAGACTGTCCTGTGTAACAACCTGTGCAGGAAATTTTGGCTGATCATTTACAGATGTCTTATCTGTGTATGAGTTAATTAATTCTGCAGTAGAAACTGTGTATGTGGTGAAATTCCTCTCTCAGGGTCTTAATCAACACACTGAGGCTGGGCGATGTTATGGAGTCTTCCAGACAGTCAGAATTTCCCACCTGGAAATCTCTTCCATAAATGCTGTACTATGAAGAGTACAGCCCATGCCCTGGTTTCAGCTCAGTCTGTGGTCTTTGAGCCAGATGACTAGATTCTGTAGATGACTAGACTGGGAGTTCCTGTACAACCCAGGAGATGAATGTTTGAAGTTCCCCAGATGTCTGCCCAGGGACGATCCTGGCAACGGGCTGAACCACAATTATAAGACAAATCTGACTGCAATTGTTGTAGCTCAAGTTGTGTAGCTCTTGTTACATGTCCATCATAACTTTTGGACCAGGCACCAGACCTCGAATGGGCTCTGTGAGCAATGTAATTTTGGGTGTAACCTTTTCATAGTGCCTCCAAGGGAATGATTTGCAAACATGGAAGAAACCTAAAAATACGCAATTTCAGACTAAAAAGGAACAGCACGGAGGATGGCATATAAGTTTATAACAAAGTGATAGTTGGAACACAGTTTTGTTGTTATTGTGATATTTATTTTATTGTGAAACCCTTTGATTTCCTCCAGCCCATCTCTCTTTGTGTCCACCAGCCCCTCTTGTGTATTGCCCCTCAGCAACAAAGGGAAGGAAGGAAGGAAGGACTGTCACTGTGGGAGTTCTGATTGCGGAAACTGTAGCTGTTTTCTGTAGGATCCATGAGACAGATCCACATTAGCACTTCTGGAGTGAAAAGTTAGAAACAAAACCAGAAAGCTCTGAAGAGATTTCCCAAAGATTTACCATACTGTATGGTCAGGCCTCTGGTGAGGTGACGGGATAAAAATGTGGTGATGCTGTGCTTTACTGGAGATTTGGTCTAGGAGACTAACATAATTTGAGAGGAGTGTGCTGGAAGGGACCATCTGTGGTTTCTGTAAGAAACACAAATGTATGATCCCAGGAAAGAGAGAGAAAGCATTCTGGGTTAAGTAGGGTATTTTTACAGCCCAGAAATAGGACTGTCTGCAGAACTTTAGTACCAGCCATTGTGCCTGTTTAGTTTTTCTCCTTCTGTTTCAATGCTTTTGCCTTAAATGCAAGTTCATTGCTTTTCAGGAAGGTTGCAGCTGATCTGCACTGGCATAGGTTATGAGGAAAAAGCTAGGCTTTATAGCATTTCATTTTTGTGACTAACTGCAGAACTATTTTAGATTGCCCAAACTAGTTAAGATTTATAGCCTTAACCTTTATGTGGCTTTCTGTGTTTGAATCCTGAAATCCCCACTTGTTACCAATCCTCAGTACCTCTGAGTGCTGTCAGTCTGTATCACACCATGGCTTTTGCTTTGCTGTGTGACTTTTTTCTTTGGGTGTGTGGCATAGCTTCCCTCAGCCTCCAACTGATCATCTTATTTCTCAAGGCTTTTCAGCAGTTCATTTTGTGGAAATGAGCATGTGTGGAGAGGAGGCACATGCTCCTAAATGAGTGATTAATTGTGCGTGGGGTAAACAGCTGGAAGCATGTGGACAGGACTGGGAGCCAAGCTCATTCAGAGAGGGAGGAAGAAAAGCTAGGCAATGAGTTGAGACAATGTGGCCTTTGAAATGGGAGACTGTTCTCCAGAATATCAGATGGAGCTCTAACAAGTGCTTTTAGCTGGTTAGAGACCTGGCTGCCACTGGAACAGCCTGGCTCAAGCCACCTCTGGCACAGGCCTTTGAAGAAAGGGTGGGTGTAGTGTAACCTGAATTTAGTGCTGAGGAGTCAGCTCATTGTTTTAGTTAGACTGTTGGTTAAGTGCTGCAAGGCGTTGCATACTTGTTAAGGGACATACCTCAGGCTAGCATGGGAGATAAGTAACTTGTGATCGATAACGATGTCTATGCCCTGAGGCAAAGACAACTTGTGTCCACGAGATAACTATCTGACCATTATGTGGACGACGCCTGTTCAGCAACTCCACCTTAGCAGTACATTTAAATGTTTGTAAAAATGTTTAACCAATCAGTACAATACGTGTATGCCTTAACTATATAAATATGTGGTGATTCTGTAATAAACTGGACAACTTGCTTGCATCAAGCTGTGTCTCCGTCTCTCAATCGCGGCAGGTGGGATTTTCTGAAGCTGCACAAATTCCGTAAACTCAGCCCTGATGCAGTTTCACTGAAGCTGTACCCATTACACTGCCTCTAATTTTTACCTGAAAAAGGTGGAGAGCATGTGATGATGAAAAAAGACTCATTATATGAAGTATTTTTGGCCTTGATTATGATGTTAGAAAGAAAAGATAGAGAAAAAGGATGCTCAGTTGGTAAAAGCCTCAGTTTCCCTTAGCTCAAAGAGAACTTCTAGTGTAATGTACTAAAATAATTATGGTTTTTAGTAACGTGTTCTTTTCTTTCACTGACTGCCCACAGCAGAGCATGACATATTACATCTGTCATTAAAATACAATAAATACTTCAAAAAACTAATCCTTATTAAAACTGTAGAATAAAGTCAGCATCACTGCATTTTTGTAATTAAACAATTGTTTTGAATCCTAGATTTTTTTCTTGTAAGCCTCATCCTGGTAGCTAACCGCAATTATTTAGGACCCTTAAAAATCCATTTGCAATTTATGTTTCATTAGTCTCCACCTCTCCTAACCCCATTGACTACATTCATCAGCTTGATGGCTTGCCCAAGTAAACTGTCTTAAATTTTCCAAGTGCTCTTTCTGCAAATTGAGTTAGATGCAGTATTGCTATTAATCAGATCTGTAACGCGAGGGTTTGAGTAGTCTCTTATTTCTGCAATACTCTGCTCCTTGCAGTGGACGCACGTTTGTCATTCAGTTTCCCACGTCCTGAATTTTGTACAACAGGTATGAGCAAGAGCTCTGATACCTCTTTCCTCCATGGTACATTGTACATAAACCTCCATTACATGTCATAACTACCTGTTGATACCCATTTGCCTGTTTGTTTCTGCTTCCTGAAGCCAGACTTGCATCTGCAGCTCTAGGCAAAGCCAGCATTTCATCAGAGGGATGTGAAAAAAGTAGAGGAAGCAGAGGATGCTCAGGGAGGCATCTTCATCCCATAGTCTATTCTGCAGTTAGGTGTGACTAGTCCTAGCAAAACCCTCTTACACCACAGCTGGGCTTTTCTTATAAATGCGGGACAAGGCTTGAATTCATATCCTAGATTTAAAGCAAGAGGTTTAAACTGTTCTCAGACAGCTCATGAAAGGTGGTTCAGTTTGACAGCAAAAAGAGCCCATGTTCTTGGATCCTTTGGAGAAGGTGTTATGTGGAGAAGGCTGCAAGCTGGGGTAGAGAGCAGAAGGTTGCCTCAGGGAGGGACAGATGGTCTCAAAGCAAATTGAAGAGGCTGCTTTGTTTTCCTCACAGTATATAGCTGAACTGCCACAGCATACTGTGGTTGTCCAAGGTCTACGCAGGTTCAAAAAGCAATTAGACAAATCTACGGAAGAAAAATGTGTTAAGGGATATTAAACACAGAAATGCAGTTCTTGTCTCAAGGCATCACTGAACTGCAGGTTGCTCAAGGGTAAGAAAGTGTGCACTGTATTCTTGTCACTGTATAATTTTCTGGTCTGTATACATTTCCCTGGGTGCTCATGAAGAACCATTGTTGGAGACAGGATGGATCTTTGGTGACACTCAGGAGTACCTTTCTGATGTCCTTATATAGGGGAAAAGAGAAGGTAGGTGTTTGCTAATATTAGCATCTGATGAACCAGTACTATTTTATCAATTGCAGCAGCAATTGATCTGAAAAATGAAAGCACTAATGTGAGAAAAGACCATTTCATGCAGAACTAAAGGCAGCAGAAGCTTTCGAGCCATGACTAGTACTCATGCCCTCCCTCATAAAAAAAAAAAAAGATAGGGAAATGAAGGTTCTAAGGCTATTTAATTGTGAAGAATCAATTAGATAAATGTGCAGTCCCTTTGATTTGCTGGGGTTTTTAAATTATACAGCTGCAGAAACTCTGGAAACTCTGAGTATTTATATCTCTACCGCATGTGGGCAATACTAAGAAATATTAGTTCAATAAGCATAATGATAGCTGTACTCAAATCAAAATGAAGTTGTTAAAAAAAAGAAAAACCTCTTATTTATTTCCTTAATAGACATTTCTATGGTACTCATCATGGCAGAAAAAGAGTGCAGAATACTTTGAGGAAGATGAAATTATTTGTACTTATACAACAAGTGGAAGTTTTAAACTAATGGGGCCACCCTGAGATTAATTGTTCTCACTAAGATGACTGCTAAGTTCTTTAAGTAATGCTGTGAACTTCCCCAGGACCTTCATTCAGGCTTTCAAAATAATTTGCAAGTACCAATGAACTTTTACTTCGTTACACCTGTGAAAAATAGGCATCACAATACCCACAGCACCAATGAGGATGCCAAGAAAGAAAGGACCAAAAGAAAAAAGAGCATATGTGATACTTGTGATACTTCATCATCACATCATGATACTTTGGTATTTCTCTGTGATTCAAAAAAACTGAACTTCATAGCAGAAAACTGTGCCACAGTGCATCATACATTTGTCTTTGCAGTCACCCAAGATTGTTCCTAACCTATGGATGAACACTGACGTATTCTGTATTCTCAAAACAGTTGAATTCTGTTATTTCTTCCCTATTATAGCAACAGCAATGGCATTAATAATTGAGCTTGTATAAATGTAGAATATATGTAATATAAACATGTAACATGTGTATACATATTTATCGCTGTCCTTCCAATGGAAAAGATCATGCTGGTAATAATCAAAGTGTTTGCAAATACATTTCTTTTCACATCTTATTTTCATTCTTATTTCCCTCCCTTCTCAGTGCTGCCTCAAAGATGCCCCCTGGCAATTCGAACCTGTCCTCAACTCCTCAGTTACTACAATCCCAGATGCTTTTTTGGTGGCAGCTTGTCATTAAGATGCCAGTTTTAACACTTTCATTTTAAAAGATCAACCCCTTGGTCCTGCAATCAGCTCAATATGTACTGACCCTCTCAAAGATCTGTCCACTCCCATGCAATTTTAACATTTGTCCTTAAATGTGAGCTGTTGAACAGTTCCTGATGCAGCTTTTACATTAGAAAATGAGCTAAACAAATTTGTGAGGCTGCAAGCTACCACTTGCTGTGATGGATAGTGAAGAGAGTGCTTCATGCTGGATTTCTTTTCTCTCTTGCTTCCTTATCCCTCACCCTACTTCACCCATTATTTCTTCTTCACCGATCTTGTTGCAGTGCTGCCTCACATATCCTTAGCAGAAGATGTATAGAACAGCCCAGTAGATCAAGAGCAGGTTAAATTAATTGATGCCATTCATGCCTGATACACACCAATATATTTTTTCAGCTAAATAATTGAAGTGGTTTGAGGCTGTTATATGCATCTCAATCAGACCTTCAATGCCTTTTTATATTCCTTCTCTGCTGCCTAATATCCTGACTTTGCAAGGTGAGAAAAGCAATGGTCACTGAATGCAGGACATTCAGACAAAGGGCCCTTATGAAGTCTACAGCTGGTCAAGGAGCAAGTGTTGCCCTTTGCTGCTGTCTGAGATGACCTTAGAGGGTTTATTTTTGGTAAGAAATGGGACAAATGTCTCTTCTAGCCCTCTGTCTATCTCAGCAATGAAAGACATCTCGTGTTTATCTCCAGTTGATACTGAAAATGTTATTTCAGCTTATGTTAAAACCATTACAGCTAGGGCTACCTTCCTCATGGAATAAGACCAAGTTTGGGATATCCTATCCCACAAAAGCTCTTGAGGCAGCTGGGAACTGAGTGCTTCTGGGAGTTTAGGTTGGGTATTAGGAAGCACTTCCTCATGGAAAGCGTGATCAGACACTGGAATGGACTGCCTAGAGCAGTGGTGGAGTCCCCATCCCTAGAGGTGTTTAAGGACAGACTGGATGTAGCTCTTAATGCCATGGTCTAGGTGATTGTGGTGATGTTAGGTTTTAGGCAGGACTTGGTGATCTTAGAGGTCTTTTCCAGCCTCAGTAATTTTGTGATTAAAGCACATAAGTGAGTGTCTAGCTCTGAATGACCTCTGCCACATGGTGAAACAGGCTCATTTGTGAACCCTTTTAATGGAGCAATAAACTTTCCTACCTACCTTCTGCAGCACCAGTGCTGTGTTAGGATTGCAGCATTTGTACCAAATGGATTTTAAAACAGAGGCGAACGGTGTGACTCCAATTCCTGCTGCAATGCACACACTCACTCGGTAGTGGAAGACGTCCACGGTTGCAGATCCATAGGGGCCATCCACGGCCAGTCTGTGGCAACAAGATATTTAGTCAAGGGTCAGCAACGTATCAAATGACAGAAAGGTTAAAATTTGATGTTGATGGGCTATGTATTTTCAAAAAGGAACTTCTGTGAAAATAAAAGAGAAAATGTGGAATCTGGTACACAAATTACCCACACAAACACATTTCATTTTCAGTTAATAGTAAATCAACTGGGTTTTGTTTTTTAACTGAAGCGAGAGAACAAAAGGACCCATGTGGGTTTGGGGCCTGGCCATCTATTTAAGCATGCAATTGCAATTTTCTGGCTTTCTGAAATGTGATTAGTCATATAATTGCATGTCCAAATTTAGCTGTGGAATTTGCATATTTGATTACAAATTACTGAAAAGCATCCTGTTTTAGAGCTTTCTTTTCTATATTGTGTGTTTTAAAGTAAAGAGGAATAGATTATATTAATCGTTTTGGAAAGTTATCTATATGTCTTAAAATAATAAAAAGAGAAAGCAATAAGGAGGTCATCACATGCAAGGAAACTACCATTTTCTCAGCTCTTTCTGGAAAAGCAGTGCTTTTGGCAATAATACTGTAGTTAGTACCTGACATAAAGGCAAAAGGTGTGAGGAGAAATGCTTGTTTATTCTACTGCCTCCTATAATCAATGTTTTAGATGCTGAAGTATTAATTTTGAAATTAATTGGTTGAAATGAAAGATAGGAAAAAGATGATTGTTAACTAATCGCATTAGTTCCTCTAGCAATGGAATGTAAAGACACTGAGGACTTTGGGCTACTCAGATGTTGTCCAGTCTTTCTTTTATTGCTCTGGAAATTGGTTTCACTCACACTCATCCTCAGGAAAACCCATTGTTGCCTGCTCAAATGCATATATTTTATTTTAATCTACTTTTGTTAATTACAATATACGTGTTAGCACCTTACCATATCAATCAGTTGCTACGTATCTTCCGCTCAGTTTCTGCTATGTGTTCTATTTTAATATAGTCACCAGTGGGGAGTTTATCTTCAGCTATTGAAATCTCTGAAAAAGACTTGTTTTTCGCTTTATTTCTGGCTTAACTATTGAAATATTCTTTTCAATAATTTGCAAGAAAGTAATTGAAAGATGGAAATAGGTGCCCTAATAGGATTAGAAATAGGAATCTGTATATGACAGTGCTGTTAATTTCAGCCTTGTGTTGTGGCCAGGAGTGTTTGATAATACCTTTTGATAACACCTCTTTTTTAGTTTATACTGGCTGCCGCTGACTTTGGGCAATTTTTGCTCTAGTTCTGCTGAAACAACATGCTTCTCATTCCAGTCATCTTTAACAAAGGCATGGCTTACATTTCTAATTCCTATTAACTGATACAGTGCAGAAACTGGGCCAGATTTTCTTCTCTGCCACCACCTTCTAGTATGCCTCTGTAACTCAGTGCTGTCTATAAGCTTTTTAGGGGAATGTTAGTTAGCATCTGGGTCCCATTAAATTATATAAATGTAGTTAAACATTTGCCTTTCGTTCTTCAGTTAGAACTCCCTCATCAAAAGATATTCACCAAGGGAAACTAGTCCTTTTGGTCCCAGGCACTACATAGTCCAACTGAATTGATATTATCCTCTGCTTGGCAATTCTTTACTGAAAATCACCACAGCTCAAGGAGCTACATGGTTGGAAACCACTGTATGCAGAGCCAGATGTTCATCTGGTCTAAGTCAGGATTGCTCCACCTATTTCAGTGGAGTCCTGTTGCCTTCCAAAGGCCAAATATTATTTCAATGCAAATAGCTTTTATAAAGATTTGGAAACCAGAGCTATAGATGAGGGAGTCTCCTGGAAAGAAGTAAGGTTCAGCCAGAAGTTTCTCGGGTCACAGAATACCTAAGTAACTGAAAGGGCAAACCTAAAATTTTGGATGGCAAGCAATAGATGCCACAGAGCATAAGCATACAGCCATAAAACCAGCAGATAGCTTCTAGTATAATTTTAGTTCAGTTCTTAAGCACTTCTCTGTCCCAATAGATATCTTTAGATGTAGATAGAGATGTTAGAGGTTTAGGTGATAGTGACAGAGATACAGATGTTGAAATGGACTTCACAACTTGTACTAGTCAACTCTTACTCTAGGTAGCTGTTGGTCTAGCTTCTTGATGGTGTTTATTTGTGGGGTTTTTAATGTAATGGCATACCTGTGGAACTACAATCTAATACTTCATCATAAAGAGCACAGACAATATTAATGAAAGCCAAAATGTTCATATTAATGTTTATTTTAAAATGCAGAATTAACATCTTAAAATGCATTGTTCGTTATTCAAACCTTGGTAATGTCCACAATTCCTTGAAAGCTTTTTCCTCTGCTCCAAAAGCCTTGAAGAGGGCTGCAGTCCAATCCCCAATGACCCGTACATGAATACTGAAGAAGTCCTCCTCAGGTGCGGAAGTGAGGGTGAAAGGGTGCCACTCCAGCTGTGAGACAGATGGGCACTGGAGAAAGATATATTGACCAGGTCCCATTTTAAAGCCTCGTTTCTTCATGTGAAGCTCAAGGACTCCAGAAGAATGTGTCACCACCTAAACAATAGTAAAAGGACCTATTTTTACTTTCTGAAGCATAATTGTTCATTGCCATTAGGTTACAGGTGACCCCGCAATCCTTTCTGCTTGAGTTCAACCACAAGTTAATGCAAATTGGGATGCTCAGCAATTTTAAAATGTTTTATAGACTATGTCTTAAACTGCATGTTGCAGTGCTGCCCCTGCCCATTAATTTGGGTGCACATACAGTGGACATCGTGGAGCAGCTCACTTTGTGAGTGTAAAAGGCAGAGAAAAGGCTGTAAGGATTCAACTAGTTGTCAACTTTCTTAGTAGAACCTGCACAAAATGAATCCTGAATGTGCTGGAATAATGTCTCCGTTTTACTCTCTTTTAACACAGACATATTTAACATGCATGGTATTATGGTTGGTTTGGCAAGAAGAGAAAAGCCTAGTGAACCCAATTCTAATCGAATTTTATTAAGAGGTAATCCTTCAGTTAAGGATCCAATTTTATATGTCACACATGGCATACTGAGATTTTTAGAGCCAGCTACTCTGTGAAACCAGCAGCAGGACATTTTCTGACACGTTTTTTCCCTCTCACAGGATAAGTCTGTTTCTGATCACCAGCTTGATACATGTAGGCTCAGCTTCCCCATCCGTTCTGATGTGACTTAGATAGGCCCTTAGTACACAGAGATATTTAAAACTGGGACACATTTATGCTGACTGAGAATATAACCCTTAATATTCTCAGAAGCCTCCAGATATCTAAGTAAAAACTGTGTCCTACTGAAGTCAAGAATGTCTCTGGCATTTATTACAGTGGAGTGTGGGTATGAGTTTTTGACAAGAGAGGGTCTCTGCACAGTTGCTCATGTTATGGTGGTGTAATGCCTGGTAGTTCATTAATCTAATCTGTTCCTGTATGGAATATTCGTACGGACTTGCTATTGGAATAAATGCAAAACCTAAAAATCAATGCTTGGACAAAACCATGGCAATAATGGAAGAGCTGCTGAAGCTGAGAGTGAAAAATGAGATCATAATATAGAGAAGTTACCCATAAGCATTATGAAGTTATTGCCATAGCATTTTTACTGTGGATAAGCCAGCTGTGTTACATACCTTAGTAATGACCACCTCCTGCTGAAATCTCCACAATCTAACAATTCTTTCACAGGCATACAACATCATAGGGCTTAAAACCCACTTCCAAGCCTGTAGAAAGTTTCATATTAAAACATATCCAACATTAATTTTGAACATCTGTGAAAAGATTTTACATTTCAAGTTTACACCATCAGGTAGCCTCAAATGAAATGACTTAATTTATCTTCAGTGATTTTTGGTTTGCTTCTCTCAAGAGAGTATTTCTGCTGCTGCTGTAGCAGTTCTGGCTTTCTTGTGGGACGGACTCCATCACAGATTCACTCCAAAAGCAGTGCTAATACCTATCTGTATTCTGGCCAAGGAGAGTCCTTTAAAATCTTTTCCTACTCAAAGGCAAAAGGATTAATCTATTTAGGTGTTTCATATGGATGTCATTGGACCTGAAGCCATATAGATGCATACATTTAAACAATATTACCCATAGCCTCCCTAGTTTTTTCCTTTTCAAAGTCTAAAATATTTCAGAAGGGTCAGATAGGAGTAGCTCTTATTGTCAGCTCTGAGTTTCCTGATTCTGCATGAGAAAACATTAAGTCCCAAATATTCAATTAGAGGAATGTGATGTATTTCCATTTAATCCATTAGTCGGCTCTGTATCGATAAAATGGTTTCTTGATCAGATACTAAGCTGGTCGTACTTTAAGTATTGCAGATGGTTGCTGTGCTTGTACTTGCTAATCGTTAAGTACTGATCACTGGAACAATCAAAGCTCCTTGGCTGAGCTAGCTGATGTTCTCCCTGATTTGCAATGGTAGCTAGGATAATTAGGTGGAATGGAATCTTCACTATTAAGAAAAACTCTCTTATTCTAGAGGACATATTTTCTTATTTACAGGTTTGTTAATTACACAGCTCATTCTAGCAAATTGAAGACTCCACAATCATGTGGCTTTTAAAATCTCCAAAGAGTATCTTGCTGAAACATTGACTTTGCACCACAAGATAGGTAACAGGGTTTATAAAGTATCTTTTATGAGAAGCAAGCCATAAAATTATGTAGCTTCCTTAGAAAGTGCTAAGAGGATGGAGTGGCAATTTCACAAGGTTAAGTCTTGAAAATTAAATTTAAAAAATGCATGATTTAATAATGGGAAGAAACCAGCACAAGCCAGAAGATTCTCAGTTAAAGCAGAAACTCAAGACATCCGTTGTCCCTAAATACTACAGGTGTCTCTGCACAGTGGGTAATCTCACATCTTGAATATATTTGCATATATCAAGCCTCAATAATAATGAGACCTGTTTTTCCTCCCTTCCATTTGTGCTACCTGTAAATAAAAGCATGTGACAGGAATGTTAAGGCTGCACGGTGCCCTGTGCAAGGGCTCAGCTGAGATTTCAAATGTGCCATCATTCTAGTGCAGCCGAGCATTCAATACAAAATGCCTTTTGACCAGGCTGGGACAAGAGGGCATCCACCAGGAGGGGTGGGCTGCTAGGCAACATGGATCCTGGCTGGCTAATCAGGGTATTGGTATTCTTGCCCAAGTGGTGCTTCCTCCTGTTATGAAAACCAAGTGAGATGGTGCAATGATGGCTCAGAAGAAGCTGTGAGGATGCCCCAGTTTGGATGCCCCAGGTGCAACAGAAGTTCCTTTGCAGAAGCCAGATTGGGCTCCTACCAGCTGAAATACGGAGCAGGGGAGCAGATGTTGCATGACTGCAAGAGGGACTCTGCCACAGGAGCCTCCCCAGGGAGCTATGGTCAGCAGGCTGTGCTCTCCGATGTCACCTCACACAACCCCATCTGTGCACAAGGCTGTCCCCTACCTGCTCAGTCCCACACATGCCTGCTGCTGCTTGTGTTGCAGAAGCCTTGCCATGGCTCTTTAGTCTCTGAATGAATCTGTGGTGTGTATCACAGGTATCACAGCATAGCACATTACCCACCCAGCAAAGCGCTGTTCTTATAGATGATCTGTGTGCCATATGGTATTATCACAATTCATTTACAGTAATGTGACTTTGCAAGGACGGCCTTGGGTAGGCAGGAGAGTGTGACAAAATATGTGTAACGTAAAGAAGTGGCTGTTTTCTCTGGTTAGTTTTATGATAATGAATGTCAGACCTGCTGGTGGAAGCAGGCTTGTGTCTGTATTCATGGTGTGTAGCCATGTATTGATTTTTATGGTGACATTGTAGCTGGAATTTTGAGAGAGGCATTCATTCTCTCATTAATATGCAGGTTGGATAGTGGCTAACAATAGTTTAGTTTAAGAAAAATCTATGTCAGCAGTTAAAAGAGCTACAAGACACTGAATGCTAATTTTTCTCCTTTACTTCAGGATTTCCTTTGTATGTTTTCTCTTTTTTTTTTGGAAGAAACTACAGAAACTTGCATATGAGCAAGCTAAATCTCGAGCTGTAAATGTTAAATGATGTTGTTTGGATGCTAGACATCTGAAATACTGTACCAGTCTGCCACTTAATTACCCCCTGTGGATTCGCAATCTTGTTGCAGCAAAACCACCCTTCCATGGGACATTTTTCCTGCCTTTCGCATTTCCCTTTCATAATTCATTGTTTCAAATTCTCTCCTTTTTACCTAACTTAAGACATCAAGGCTGGACGATATGAAGCATGTGCCCCAAAGCAAGGACATAATTTTATCTCCAATTTATTCTCCCTTGGTAATTAGAATATCCATATTAAAGCACTATTAGTTAAAATAATAATATTAATTTGCATCCCTA
This sequence comes from Upupa epops, assembly GCA_013397515.1. Taxonomy (NCBI): domain Eukaryota; kingdom Metazoa; phylum Chordata; class Aves; order Bucerotiformes; family Upupidae; genus Upupa; species Upupa epops. Next base: position 329,453 of record VZRI01000453.1, read on the forward strand.
TCTTTACTCTTCTGTTCAGTTTTTGATATCTCTGCCTTCACCAGTTTTCCTCTTGTAAGCTGTGTTTGTGCAACGAACGCGTCAAGGGTAACGGCGAGAGTGAACATTTAAAAACATACACACAACAGATTTAAACAGAGTTAAATTCTGAAATCCATACCCTCCAAAGGGACTGCTGCCTAACTAAAGGGTTTCCATAAATAAAAGCTATAATCAATGACACCAAGGTTTTGTACATCACTTGTCAACTGAATCTGTCTATACTGATTACAGAGAAGGTCAGGATTGCTATCTTAATGCACAGGGAGAAGTCATGGGACAGAAATGTGGAAAGACTCTCTAAACATGACTCCGAGTACCAGTCACTAGCATCTACTCTGACCCTGCTCCCTAAGACACCGGGCTTCCCAAGGAAGGACATGAAGCATAAGGCAGAATACAAAAAGCACTCTTACCACAGGTTTGTTGCCAGAAAACTGAGGCAAAGGGCATTGCGTAGCGTTCTCCCATTCCAAGTAGCGATCCTTACAGTAAGTGACATTGTGAAGCAGCAGACTCTGGGGTGTCTGGCCACGGACAAGCTGCCTTAAACCCAAAATGTTCATCAGCAATAGGTGTCTTTGCAAGGTTGTTGCACATCTGGAGGTTAGTGCTAGTAGTCAAGCACAGGGTTGAAGATAACAAAGTTCAAGGACTGGCCCTTTGAATCCTATTCTGCTCTTTTATTAAATGACCTTTCCTTTAGCTCTGCCATGCGGAGTTGTTGATCAAATGCAAATCTAGTACTGGGACACAGCAGTGCAGCTGAAGTGTGGAGAGTCCTTGTGTATAAAATGTACGTTTTGCTGTTTGTGGCAAAATTGGAATAACTTCCACGGTCTTTGGAGCAGACGCTTTGGCCTCCTCTATAGATGATCATCTGGTATCGTTTAGAATCATAATAAAATGGAATAGTGGCAGACCTTCTATTTCCTTGCTGCTTTCTAAATGCATTTTTAAAAGCTGCAAATAAAGCTGGAGGAGCATAATTAGATGTATACTCTCTAAACATATTACATTCTAGCTTCTTTACTTCAGAGAACGTTACTGATGTCAGTTTCCCAAGCAGACCAATCCTGACTGTTCCGCCTAAATGGGTTTCAGCTGGTGTTGATTTTGGGTATAGAAGGAAGATTTTTATGGGGAAACCCAGCTTGTTTCATATTGTTTCTCTGAATTTTCTCTTCCTTCCTTACTACAACTTTAGCCTGTACTGCTCACTAGTCTAGTGAATTGTAAAAGAGAGGGGGAGCCAGTTTAATCAGGCTGGGGTGCAGTTTACAGGTTGTGTTGGCTGCTGTGCCTCAGAAACTGGGGACTAATTAATTGGGCCAATTTCAGGTGCACTCAAACTTAAACTGGTAGAGGTGAGAAAAATAGCACACCACAAAACATGATCCTGGCCTATTCCCTGCCCCGTGGCAATGCCCTGTGCCCCAAGAGAACAGATATGCACATGCTCTGCTGAGGGCTGGGAAGTCCCTCTGTGTCAAAGTATAGTGGTCTGGCCAGCAATACCACTCATTGTTTTACAAAGCAGACATTCGAAGTGTGTTACGATTTAGATCTGAAAAGCTTTACTACAGCTTGAGGCCATGTGCTCTCTAGATAGTCAGCAGTCAAAGATCTTTGGAGCAAGGCAGTCTGTGACAGCCTCACACTGAACACATCAGAGAGCTGTCTAGGGATTAGGACTGCACCCAGTTTGGTCTTGTTAACTGGCCACAGAGGTGCAATCCTGGCAGTGTGGCTTCATCTTTAAACACTCTGTGTTATGCAGTCCAGGGATTGCACTGTGGTAGCTGGAGTACTGTGTCCAGCTGCAAAGACCTCAATACAGGCAGGACATGGACCTGCTGCAGCAGATCCACAGGTGGCCACAAAAATGTTCAAGGAGCTGGAACACTTCTGCTTCAAGGACAGGCTGAAGAACCTGAGGTTGTTCAGCCCGGGGCAGAGAAGGCTCTTGGGGGACCTGATAGTGACCTTCTCAAACCTGAAGGGGGCTACAAGAAGGCTGCAGAGGAACTGTTTACAAAGGCCTGTAGTGACAAGGTGAGGGGCAATAGTTTCACATTATAGAAGGGCAGATTTAAATTGGATGCTTGGAAGAAGTTCTTTAGCAAGATAGGGGATGAACACTGGAGCAGGTTGCCCAGGGAGATAGCTGAGGCCCTAAGCCTGGAGATCTTCAAGGTGAGGCTGGACAAAGGCAACCTGATCTAGTTGAGGATGTCCCTGCTCACTGCAGGGGGGTTGGAGTAGATGACCTTTGCAGGTGCCTTTCAACCTGGGCCATTCTATGATTCCATGCGCCCAACGTAGGAGATGAGGAGAACCATGAGACTTATCTCAAAACTGCACTCCCTATCTGAATTAAAACGGGATGTAGAGGCACCACTGTTTCACAAAGAAATGAGGAAAGGGAATGGAGAAAGCAAACAAGGGAGAAAAAGCAGAAGGTGCCAATAGACCCAGAAATGGAAAATGGAAATATTTTCAGCTCTAAGGACTTTCTTGCTCTCACTCTGTATTGACAGGGGATTTGTCAGCCCCTGAGCTTCTCAGGGAGGGTCCTCCAAAGCTGTTGTCCCTCAGTGTAAGAGCACAGCTCTACACCAAGAAGACAGTCCTTCCTTTTTGCTCTGAGGAACAGGGAGACAATCTGTTACATGTCAGTCATGCCTCTCCTGTCATGGTTCAAACAAGGGCACATCTGTAAAAGCCACCAGACTGGACTAGCCATAAACTTGAATTGTTTCTTACTGTAATCATTTAAATGATTTAAATGATTTGTAATGTTGTGCCTGTGGCTGCTGCATGGTTATTTCTGTGTGGTGAGGAAAATTGTCCTTCTTTTTCCAACAGAGAAAGAAGACCAAACCCGCTTTACTTTTATGGAGGCAGAGGAGGATGGGCACAGAGATATAGGACGTAGGGTAGCTGACGTGTTGAAAGCTTGTCAGGCTTATGCAAGCTCTCTTACAAAATGCCTTACAAGATCTATGAGCGTAAAGGCTATCAGTTATTAATTTGAATGTACAAGGATTTGATTGCTAAACTGTAATGCCCCAGTTCCCAGGGACAAAATTTCATTCAGACTGATGCACTGATAAGGTGCAGATTGTAAGATGGTAAAATAGTGGTTGACAGAACTAAACCACACTTTTAGGCCTCAGAAACCTAGCGTGTTTTACTTTCAGCATGCTTTTATTTTGCAGATTGTCTGCAAGTGAAGATCCCAGCAGTTTGTTAATAGTAACGCACAGGATTATGGATTTGAATAGTGTTTCATCTTAAACTGTGTACATGTAGTTTATGCAGACACTTACCCCATACCATGGATTGTTAAACCAATGAAGAAAGCCACAGAGAGGTGATGGGTGTACCAGAACAGCTCATAGCATGACCTTCTGATGAGTTCAGTCGATGAAGTCACAATGAGAATTAAAACCACAGTTATCACAACTCCAGTTATTCCAGCTATGGTGGTTAGTACCTCTCCTATTGTGCTCTAGAACAGGAGTACATTATACACATTAGTATTCATTGTTACTGTTCCTATAACTGTTGTTTTTATTACAACTTCTGTTACGTTTTCTTTCTTTACCGTTGTAGCTATTTCAAAGCCAAAATCTAAGATATATTTTCACCACAGGAACAAAACCAGAGCCTGACATGGAAGTAAGACTAACCTCCAATTTCCCACAGAAGACTATGGAAAAACATCCCTCTGCTCTATTTCACCTCAGGCTTACAGATTTGTAAATATTTGCTGCCACTTATTTGTTTCAGGAAAGTAGAGGAGGAATTTAGGCAGCCTCATTAGTAATTTTATCCATTTTGCTTGTGTTAAAGTGTTTTACAAAAACCAAGGAAAATTATTAGGGAAATGAGAAGATTAAACCTAGAGTTGTAATAAGCAAAACAATACTAGATATCATGTTATTCACATGAGGGTGATAAAGACACCTGAAACCATAAAGGTGATGGCCTTCTCTGAGCTTATTTTACATTTACAAAATATGTGGGATATTAGCAGCCCTGAAATGGTGTCTAAAAATGGCATGGTCTCATCTACCTAGAGAGCATAGATCATTTTTACCTGGATAATACTTGGGTTGAATTTTTAAAAAGACAATACAAATCTTTCTAAAAAGTATTTGTATTTACATTTTTATATTTGTCAGTGATGGAACATTAATATGCTGGCCTAGAACACTTTCCTTCTTGTTCGTGACTAACAGACATCAGCACAGGTCTGTTACATCTGTCTAAACCCACCAAAATAAACTGAAGTGAGAATGAAGAAGTATTTTGAACACAACAGTCAGATGCTGATCTCAGTTATAAAGTGCAAGTTGTGAAGAGCAGCAGTGAAAAACCCACATGCAAGATGAGTTGCAAGCTAAATATGTCAAAGAAATCCCTATTTGGCCTGCAAAGTATATATATATTTATATATATGTATCTGTTTTCTTGGTGGTGTTGCAGGCTGATGAAGGAGATTAGCACGCCTTCAGGATCCTGACTTGGCTCTAGAGTTTAATATGCTAGGACAAAAAGCAACCCCTATGTTGTGCTTGTAAAGTGCACTCATTTGATATGGTAATCGTAGATGTGCTACAATGCCACAATGCTCTTTTTATAGTCCTTTTCTTACAGTAAAATCATTCTTTCAAATGTTCACACTTGACAGCACACGGTGTAATTTCAAACTGGTGCCTGTGAAGAGTGTGCTCAGATCCTATTATGTATTAACAGGAATGATCTAGGTGGTATTTGGAACATTTCCACTACAGCGGCTAGTTGCATGTTGAGATGAAACAAGGAAAAATGTCAGACACCTAGTACATTGCTACTACAGGGGTAGGATGAAACTGAAAAGAAAGGCTGAGTTGTCGGTGTCAGTACTTTTTTCTCTAAAGTTAGAAGCAATCTTTTATTTGCTTTCTTCCATAACTTATTAATTCTGAGTGTAACTACTGAAACACAAGTGGGTGATAAAAGAAATCCAAACACTAGAGGTTAGAGGAAATTCTGTGCCGTAAAGTGGAAGGTAATTGGGGGACATATCACAGTGAGAAATCTGGGAAGCAATCTCAAAAACTCTAGCCTTCCTCCTCAAGGGTATTTAAGATATTGAGGCAGTTTGCATTCAGAGCTGTGAGCTTAGTTCTCTTCCTGGGGAACACCTCACATGGAAGCAGGGGAGTGGGCACCAGGTATACTGAAAGACTGAGCAGCTTAGTCCTTAGCTTGCTATCCTGATAAACCTTGCTGCTTTGTCAGCACTAACATCAAGACTTCTGTACTCATACCATTGAGACTGTCAATTTGTTTGTTTTCCTTCACACCTGAGAATGATGTACTTGTTCATTTTGCAAGTTGCAACAGCCCAACTATCTTGACTGGAAAGGAACTGAGAAAAAGAAGACCAAAATGCCTTGTGACTGCAAAGGACTATCAAATCCTTCTGACAGTTGTCTAGAGAGAGTTTACTTCTGGGGGCTGTTTAGCTTGGAGAAGGGGAGACCTTATTGCTTCTACAACTACCTGAAAGGAGGTTGTAGAGAGGCTGGAGTTGTTCTGTTCTTCCTAGTGGGCAGTGATAGGACAAGGGGAAATGGCCTTAAGCTGCACCAGGAGAGGTTCACGTTGTATGTCAGAAAGAATTTCTTTGCTGAAAGGGTTGTCAAGCATTGGAACAGCCTGCTCAGGGAGGTGATTGATTCACCATCTCTGGAGTTTCTGAAAAGAACGGTAGATGTTGCATAAGGAGCCATGGATTAGTGGTGCTGATAGGGCTAGGAAAAGGGATGAAGTCTCACCATGGCCATTTCAACTCAGTATATGAAGCGAATATGTAGCATGAATGTGATGTACAGCATAATGGAATAAGGAAAAAGATAATTCATGTTTTCCATGCTACCTTCTAGAAAAGGTCTGCTTTCCTTTATGAGTATTGTAATGAAGAGCTCATAATGCTGTTTTGAGACAGACATGGACAGAGCACAGAGTCCCCTATTTTCCCAATGAAATCATAAGCCCTTATTTGTGGAGCTGAGCTGCCCATAGTCCTGCTTGTCTCTGAAGAGCACATGGCAACAGTAGATTCCATGTGCACTGGTTGCTCTATAGAATCATAGAATTATTTAGGTTGGAAACAGCCTGGAAGGTCATTGAGTCCATGCATTAACTTAACTGTACCAAGCAGCAAGGCTCTGAGTGGTTTAGCATGTGATCTTTCTAGGGCGGCCACTCTCGACATGTAGGAAGGCAGAAATCAACCCCCAGATTGGGAAGATAATTGCAGAACCGTGGGGAGAAACAAACAGCAACTGTGAAAGACATGCTGTCAGTTCCTACTGGTGCTTTTTTTTTCTCTTTGGTTTTCTTGCTGGAAAAAAACCCAAACCCAAATGTTTTGTTTGTTTTATGCATTGATAATGTAGTTTTCTAAAAATCCTTTGCAGGTTCATTTCATTGTCTACTATTCACAACACTCATCATCCTTCCCATCTCCCCTCCCAGCTGTCTCCACCAAACTAATTAAAATACTGTAGACATTTCTTTGAGCTTAGTAACCTGAAAATTGCAGCTCTGAGTAAGTGTTTTCAGCTGAAATTGAGGTTAACCTTTGGCAGCACCTTCTCACTCCGGTTAAAAGACTTTGAAATACGGTTTTACTGACAATAGAATCCACAGAGGAAAACTTTTCACATGATGAAAACTCAAAAAAAGGCAGCTTACCGTTTCATAGGTCCTGATTGGGTTCAAGTAGCTTTCATTTGGGCTCTTGCCAAGGCCAGAAAGTTTATTCCTTAAGTCCCCAGCTTCCTTTGACTGGCTGGTATGATAACGCTCAATGTTGATCAAGTGGGCAACAATATGGATTGCCACAGGAGAGAAAGAAGAGTGTGAATAGTGCCAGAAGGAACTTCATTAGGCACACTAGGAACTATTGAAAAGCTTGGATATAAATGGAGAGTTATGCTGACAATAAGAGGGAAATCATATCAAATGTCTGTCTAATATGAAGCAACTGCATCATGCTGGAGAGGAACAGCCCCAGGGCCACTTCCCATGTTTAGAGTCAAGAGCCCTGCAGTCTGCAGTGTCACCAAAGGAGGACTTCTAGAGATTTATGTATAAAAGTGTTTGCTTCTGATTTGAAATTGTTCAAAATTAGGTAATATGATTAAAATACTTATTTTAAAATTAATATACCAGGATGTACAGTAGTTGAGCATTGTCGGGCAGGGCACTAACTTGTATGTTTTGGGCACAGACCAGTTTGCATCTTGCACCAGAGATAGTTAAGAGATGCATCCAAAATCTGTCCCCTGGTAACAAGTAGCTATAACATTGCTTTTTACAAGAGGAGCCTGAAGAAGCCACAGAAACTGTGATTTTAAGGGAGAAGGCTGAAACATAGTGTTAGACCTGATTTGTCCCAAACATCATATATCACTTCTACTTCTGGTCTGCTCCCAAAATGAAATAGTCACTTTAGAAAAATGCCTTAGAGTGAAGTGAGAGCTGCCCTGTAATTCATTTCCTGAGAGGGCAATACGACAATTTCTGGGGATGGATGAAGGAAGAACTTTGTTTTATTATTGGCTAATAGATAACGGTAATCATGCAAGGTGCAGAGTTTCAGTTTTAATGTGAAAGAATCTAAAATCCATTACTAGGAAGTTATAATTAATGCAGAACATTAAGAACCAAAGGATGAAAAAAATTACAGTAAAAACAATTAGGTGTTTACAGTAGAGCTATTAGGATGTGCTATTTCTAATTTTTATAATTAACTTCCTGTAAAAAATGTGTAGATGTGGTGCTGAGGGACTTGACTTAGCCATGACCTGTCTGTGCTGCATTAGTGGCTGGACTTGACCTTAAAAGTCTGTCCAAGCAAAACAATTCTGTGATTCTGATTCTATTATCTGTCCTTCAGTGCTTATCTGTTCTCGACTGTGACCATTTAAAAAACCTTTCTAAAAGGCAGTATTCATAGAAAACACATATCATCTGATTCTCTCAGCAATATTCTCATGAAAGATGATTCTTTCCTTTTTTTCTCCTCCTTTTCTCCTTTTTTCTCTTCCTTTTCTCCTTTTTTCTTCTTTCCTTTTCTATTTTCCTTTTTCTATTCCCTTTTCTCTCTTATTTCTTCTTCCTTTTTCTTTTTCTTTTCAGTTGTACCTATTTCCACAGAAGTAATGACACACTGTGCTCATACCTGTATACTTATAGACACAGGACTAGATGCATAAAGACTTGGGTATTGCTAATTCGTTTAGGTTCCTATCCACTTAGTGAGCTTCTGCATGTTGAAGTCCAGCTTCTCTGCAGTGCCTGGAAAGAGCTGTGGGCATGGGGATTTGAGTTACGGTAGGATGCTGCCCATGGAGGTGTTTAAAGCAGTGTTAAAATGTACTCTTCACAATATTAGGTTAGCTCATGTGTCCAAGCTGAAGAGAGGCTACTTTTTCCTCTGTTCTACTAGAGCAGTAGATGGCCTGTTTGACCATTACTCTGTGCTTCGTTAAAAACACAGTGCTGCCCTATGGATCAGCTCCTACCCTGCCCTGCCACTCCCTGACACCTGATTCACCTCATTGCCCCGTACTTACATACTGGGAGATGAAAGACTGATTTTAAAATCCCTGTTACATTAAACTTAAAGTAGTGCCTTAACCTGAATAACATCTCCTAGGCACTGAGCTGGCTGATTATTGTCTTGTGAGCTGCCTCCTGATGAAGCCCTTAATAAAAAGAATCAAATATTTATTGACACAGTCATCCCAAGCGAGTATCTAGAGCACCCAAACTGCAAAATCAAGCTCGCAGTTTTTTCTGAGTCTTTGGCCCAAAGATGAATAAATGATTTATACAAGCTGGAACAGTTTCAGCAGGATGGAGATTGGGTCCAAATGGGTATGAACTGCAAGGAGATAAAATGAGCTTGGAAATTAGAAGACAAATTCAAGCCATCAGAGGAATGAGTCTCTAAAATAACCTTTCAATAAATGAGGTAATGGGATCAAACAATCCAAGCAGCTTTCAGCTAAAGGTTGGTCATTTGATGAAATAGTGTAGATGCCATGACTGTGAGCATTAGAGGGCATTGGACTCAGTGACCTGGCATGTCCTGTGTGCTTTGTTATGGATTAGGTGTTGTATGTGAAACAGTCCGTCCACTGTCAGGCAGGCGATGCTCCCCAGAGCCTGCCCATGAGAGGCTGTTCCCAGCACCTCGGCAACACTGGGACGCTTGGAAAGAAGGTTGCACAAGAGTACAATTAGTGAGTGAGATGCATGGATTCAGACTGTCAAAACCCAAAAGCCTGAGAGGCTCTGAACTGCCAAGGGTTTGTGTGGCAGCTGTGTGGGGGTTGTGGCAATCTGTTCCCCGGCACACAACTGATGTCTAAGCAGTATATAAACACTGTTCTTGTATTTAAGTGTAACAGCACTTTTAAGTGATGAGTGGAAAGGGAGGAAACTGTTCCTGCAAGGGGCTCCTTTCAGAACAGATGTTTTGGCCTGGTAAGGATGTTATCAGATCCAGCTGGAAGGGAACCAAGTCATCGCTTGATGACGGCCTGATTTTCCTGACATCTGAAAGAGCTCACTTGGAGGATTCGAGTGTGGGGTAACGGGCTGCTGTCTGTGGTAGGTTGCAGAGTTACATGCTGCATGTGCTCCAATACTGGACTAAGGGAAAGATGAGAGGAAACTTGCAAAGGATAGAAAGCTCTGACAATGATTCTGTGAGTGGATTTCTACTGAGCAGTTATATCATGGCATCTGCTAGTGATTACTGGTGCAATCAGTAATGGTATTTGAGCCTCTTTTTCTCTGTGCCTGCAGGATGCTCTTTATAACTCTGATATGAAGTAATATCCAGCACAGCCTGGCAACTAGGTGCATTTCACACAGTTGTGATCCATAGCATTGTTTTTCCAAGGGTTCCATTCAGCATATAAATTGCAGGTTTGGGGCTATTCTTGCTCACTTAAAATAACAACATTGCCTAGAGGTGGCAGTTCAAACCTGTGTTCAGAGCATAACAGTTTCTCTGAGAGAAACGCATAACTTCTTGTGAAAAACCTCTTGCATAAATTTCTTGTGAAATAATGACATGTCTCTTGTTTAGAAAGCCACAGAATCTTTCTCTTCCCTCAAAGTGCAGAATTGTATATGATTTGTACAAATTTCAGGCATGTCAGCAGAGAGGAAATCTAGTGCTGTCTGCTATAAGCTGAGTGTTGAGAATGAAATGAGGTGGTAATTTCTTCCCGACAGAGGCCCACATTTCCTAACAGAGTATTTGCAATCTTGAATAGAAAAAAACTGTGGGTTGAGTAGACACAATTTCCCAAGAATGTCTCATGCCTAAAGTGTAACGAAGGATAATCATGTTGCAACTCTTCCCTTGAAGAAGAGATCTGCTTTCTGCTGCTTAACCAAACACGATTTTTCTGTAGTCTGTTAAAGAAGGTGGTTTTGTATATTGTTCTGCTTTACTGTGTTACTATCAATAGAAACATCCTCATGTCCTTTTCTTTGGAACTTACCATGTCCTCCCTTTTGGGGTGACACTCCTTCCAGCTTTCATCTAACAAGTAGAGGATGTTATGAATGTAGAAGACTTCCAGAAGGAACAGAAGAGGTCTTTTCTGCAAGCTTTTCTTTGGTAGCTCTTAATGTGGAGTATAATGATTCACATTGCCATTACCTATATTATTTTGCATCCTTAGAGGTCCTTTGCATTTGCAGTGTATAAAATTTACTGAGTTATTCCAAATATAATATGCAGATTTCTGAAATCTGAGCTTTTTTGAGTTGGGTTTCTTTGCCCTGCATCATTTAGGTAAGTTAACCACGAGGGCAGAGTTTAATGAACTACATCTCAGCATTTTCAGTTCCATTTTTCCCTTGTTCTGCATGACCAAATATAAAGTATGAAATAAATCATGCAATCTTTTAAACATAACTGTGTATGAAGGAGTTTGACTGTTGTGCAACATCTGGAACTTCTGGACACAGAATACATTAATCTGCATTTGATCCTGAGATGCCCTGTCTAGTTCATTTTTGAGATCAAATAAAAGGTTTTTGGTGGAAGGGGAGAGAGAAAAGGGTTTCTATTAAAGCATGGTGTTTACTGTGCATATTCTTAAATACAAAGAGATGTAATTAAATTATCTTGAAAGTCTGGTCAATTTAGCTATTCTGATTTGGCCAATTGTGTCTTCAGCGAAGCAAGCACAGCTCTCATTGAGCTGAACAGAAAATGCAGGTGCTTATCTGAGGACAAGATTTCACCCTCTCTTTTGCTGCATGACTGTGCAGGTTAATAATCGCATTGGAGCTTGTTACTAGCAATTAAATGTTTTGGCTATCCAGCCCATCACAGTAAAAAACAAAGGGTCAAATCCTGGCCTTTCTGCCCACAGTGAAGAGAACAACTTTGCAAGAACCTAACCCAGCCACAGGGAATACTGACCCCGACCGAGCCTAGGTTCTTTGCCACCTACTGCCTTATGTCTTTTCTACTTGTGCTGAACCCTTAGTTCATCTTCGCTAAAAAAAGTGCAGGCTATGTAAAAATTACACTAGTGGCCACGTTTGTACTTGCATTGGATTTTTTTTAGACTTCCTGTAAACATTAAATAAGAACATCACTTGGACCACTTCTTATTCTAGCTGGAAGCTTATAATCTTTAACGAAGTTTCCTCCCCAGCACTTGCACTAACTCTGGATTTTAACAATCTGACTTGAAAAAAAAAAAGAAAGCAGTTTAATGGAAATTTGATTTTCTGTAACTTCTGGAAGTATGACACTGAGATATCAGCTAAACCTCTTTTGAAGATAAGCATCTGCTTCCCCGAAAACTTCACTGCTAATACAAAAATGTGACTCAAATCACCAAAGCCCTTCACATAGCCACCACTACCAAAACGGGGTTGAAAACTGAAAGGATTTCTAGCATTTTTAGCTATAGATTCTTCAGGGCTTGTCAGAAGCTAAACACAACTGGCATCACTATCCTGTCTGCGTTTTGCATGTTTTTAAAGAAAATCACTGTTCGAATTTTTCAGGAGCAGGAGCCACCATTTCAAACAGCCTAACTCCAAAGAACCTCACTGTCCTTCCCCTACTTTCCCTTAATTGCTTAGGCTTGATTTGTATCACAATTCAAAGACTGCGGGAGCAGTATCTCTATATAATGTTTCTGCAAACATCCACACGAGAAGCAGTTTGTTCTTCAAAATATTCACTCTATGTCAAAGGAAAGAAAAAAAGTCCCAAAGCTCCCCACTTCAGAAAATGTATGGATATACTTTCTCAGGAGGCTAAAAACAATACTTTAAGAGGATGGAGGTGTACAAAATGTTATTTACTATCTCTTGTAGATAAGTTTAGGTTTCAGCCTACCTCTTAACTGCCAAGTCTCTTTTGCATTTGAAAGCATAGAATGATTTGCACTGATCAAACCGAGAGCACATGAAACTATGATTTTATTCTAGCAGAGTTACAGGTCTATAAGGAAGATTTATTAGTGAGTGAATAACTCCCAGACAGCTCTTATCACAGACAGGCATGCAGAATGCAGGAAGCCAAACTAAGCAGAATTCCCTTTACTGAATTTTCAACGATGCCCTTGATTATAGATAGCATTGTTTACTCTCCCTCTTTCCTCCAACTTCCCTCTTCCACTAGTCTCTAATTATATCCCTTTATGACCTGACAAATTAAAGCCTGCTCTTGAATTTGCATTAGAGCTGATGAAAAATTAAAGGTACAGATGTACTTTTTTCCAAGCCCCACACACCTCAGCTGAGCTGACTGCCTGCTAGAAGCCAGACAATACTAACGTTGCACTGACTATTTTTAGCACTCTATTAAATAAATATGCTGGAATAACACCACCTGGCGAGCTGAGATGAATACATGTTACTTTAATAATAAAGGAGTCTACAATTGTATATTGTGAGGCTAAGCTTACTGATCTGATCTGCAAATTGGTTTAACTTCTTGCTGCCACATTTAGGCTATTGATCATGCAGGGGACAACATTCATTTAACTAAGAATTGCTAAATTGCAATAGACTAATAGGAGTTGACTGTTTTTGTGCAACAAAAGGAAATACAGGCAGTACTTAGATAAATAATGTGTCAGTTGAAAGGAAAATGGCATCTATTTACACATCGTTTGAACACTGTTAGACTGTATAAAAAGGGACTCAATATACTTGTGCATGCCTCTTTACTCTGAAACGTTGCTTTTCTGTCACAGTATGTGCTGTACATCATCAGTTTTTTATGAATTTGTAATTTAATTTCAGGCAGCTGAGTTTCTGGCCACTCTTTACCCATGTCTGACTACAGAGGGATGTAGTGGTTTCAAAATAGGATAATTGTTTTTCACTTGTCTGATTTCATAAGTTGCCATGTTTTGTTCATTAGAACTCCCAGGATTTTGTTTTCTTTCTCAAATATTTCATCATGTATTTGTCCATTTTATACTCTGGGAAAAAAAAAAAACCACAACCCCACCCAACCCTAAAAACAACCTGACAGCAAACCCTCCTTTTCTCCCTGGAGAGTGTCAGAATTAAATAGTGGTGCTTTTTGTCATTTCACATCAGCTTCTGTGTCTTTTTCTTTGGGAATAACTGAAGCCATAAAGTAATCGCTTTTCTGTTAGACTTGCACTTCCCAAACCATCCACCTTAATGCACTAGCCAACATTTTTCCTATTAATGCAAAACCCCAAAACAAAATTGTTTGACTGTGCAGTTTTGCTTTCTTTTTTTGGAGCATGACAAATTATACAGCGAGTCGAAGCTGCTTAATTTACTTTCCTGGGTTGATTTGTTAATTAAAGAAGCCACGTTGCATTCTGTAGGAATCTGCTTTATGCTGAAACTGAAATCTGATAAATGAAAGGACACGACAGATAAGTAAATCATCATAAGACACTATAAGCCTCACGTTTTAATCCACCCTCTGAATTCTTTAGCACTACATACAAAGGACCAATTTTAGGTATTGATTCTTGGTGACAGTCCTGACTTCATATTTTTGCTCACTCCATGGGAATATAAACAGCCTATAAATGGAAAAGCTGCTCCTTCAAGTAAACAAAAAATATTGGGACTAAGCTCCCCTCTGACAGCCTGGGGGTAGAACAATTACCCTGTGATGTCTTAGGCTTGAAGATAACCTTGATTAATTCTTGTCTCCACGTTTTCTTAGAGAACTCCTTGCTCCAGATAAATCTTTTCTATGTGCTTGTGTCCTTCCTTGTATTGCCTTTTGTTCTTCCTTCTTGCCACAGTCCTCTTCCCCATGCTCTCTCCTGTTCCCCTGATATCCTCTGAATTCCTACAGTCTTTTCCAGGTCCTTTAAAAACTGGGAAACAGGAAGGTGCCATATCTTCCCAGGCAGGTGAGTGAAGACCTATAGCTCAGTAAGTCACTAGGACCAGCAAAATAGATAACAACTTCTGAGACACAGTTATTTCCTCAAGAGGGCCAGCAGTTCTCTGTACAACCTCTATTTAAACAAAAGTGTAAAAGGATTTAATATGCTTATCTCAAATAAAGATTGAATGTATTATCTGCTTTAAAAATTCTTGAAGAAGATGCAGAGGCAGAGAGATGAGGTGGTGTGACTCACCATTTCCTTAGGATACCACACCGTAATGCTGCGCTGTCTCCCTGAACATTTGCTCTCAGGGGTTTAATGAAAGTTACTTACACTCCATGTTAAGAGCACACAAGTACACTAAACGACAACTAATAGTTATTATCCATGTGGAAAGTTTATGCACTTAACAGTAAAACTTTTGTCAAGCAAAACAGGGTGCAAAATGGTTAACAGGATGGGACTGACACCTATTTAAAGCTGCAGTCAGCACATGACTGGCCTAAAATAACATGTCTCAGAGCTAATGGGGATTACAGCATTAGGCAGATTCACTGTGAAATTCAAAACATTTCAAAGGCAAAGGTAAAAAAAATAAAGCTTACTTGCATTTATAGCTATTCCATAGGCAACCATCTTGTGAAATGTGATGTTTTTGTCCAGCTGTCTCCTCAGTGCTCCTCCATAGCACTTGGTGAAAAAGTAGAAGTTGTTTTGTGTCATTCCTAGTACTATTTAGAGCTCACATTTTGGAGAAGGGAGGAATTCAGCACATCAAAAAATGTAATGTTGAAGGAATGCAGTGGAGGGTTTGGGTTAGTCTCAGCTCTGGGGCTCAGGTAACTCTTGTCAGTAGTGATGTGCCAGGATTTCTTAAGCTTTTCAACATCATGGCTCAAAGTCAGGTTTGGCAAGAGTCCACTACATTAAGCTGTGATTTCTGAATGGCTTGTCTGGGCTGGTGATTAACTAATTTTCTAGTAGAAGAGCATCAGTCTGGGCCACTGCTGCTTTGCAAGATGTATGAACATAGCTGAATTGCTGGCAAAGCCAGCTTGCAGTGAGAACATTTTCACTGCTATTATGAAATGCACACCTGAGGAGAGTGAGGTTGTCTAGAACCCAGGAGATTGCAGTCTTTCATATTACTGAGCCATTTTCCCTTTGCTGTTGATGCTCAGTGGTGCTGAGGTCATGAGCAGTAAGGTGCCTCCATGCAGCGCTAGCCTGGGGCTGGGATGCATCACTGTAAGCCAGAACTGATGTACACTGCTGGAACTTAGACAGCCCTCACAGACCTCATTCAGCCTCTGACTGGTGTTGTATCTGGATTGCACAGTTCCAGGCAAAGTTCCTGGCATTTACCCACATTGTTTCCCAGCTAATAAAATTTCCAAAACTCTGGAGCATCACAGTTTGCAATGCCAGTTCACAGCAACTCCTCAGAGAGTCACTGGGTCAAGCCCTGTGCTGGCAAAGCTGAAGCCACTCAGGTTGGTCTATAGCATGCTCCTCAAGAGCAGAATACTGTCCAGAAGAGCAGAATATCATCTGTGAGAAGCATTCCAGTTCTGAGAGTTCTTACCACCTGAGTGGGTGTGCATGTATTTTATGTTGGTTCACAAAACTCCAGTACCAACTTGGTACTGGAATTGCTCTAACTGTAATAAGTCATTGGAAGTTGCAGCTATAGCTGCTGGAGCTAAAGCATTAGGTAGTTCCTGTGCATGATACCAAGGTTAATGTAAGCACCTCTGGGTAGATGATCACTCCATTACAAAAACACACATTTACAAGACCTTTCTCACCAGACATGAATGGTGGCTACTCTGTCAGAAGGGTTTGGGCATGTTCCTTATTTTCTTTTTGACATTTGTATTGATCTGTACAAGTTCTTCATCCATTTTTCTCTTTGCAACTGCAGCTACACAGGACACAAGCAATGGATATGTATTTTCTCTGTTGGTCTGTTTGCATTATTGCTTGCCTTTTTTGTAACTGCTCGCTTCTCACTTCATGACACCATGCTATGCAGCAGCTGCCAAAATCAGTGTTGCATTTAGAGCACTGTGTTAAACAAGCCATTTGTTTCTCTCCAGTCATGAATACTGACAATTTAAATGGTAATAACTAGGCAATAGTGGACAGATTTCTCTATAAAAAATTAAAATTCCTCAGAAAATGTTTGATGTGGATAATACTGCTCTACTGTGGAAATAAAAAGGAGAGGATAATATGGCTATTTGAGAAATAGTACTTACAATGCTTGTCCCTCTTATGAATGAAATAAGGTTTCTACAGACGGGTAACAGGATTAGCATGCAGTTAAAATTAAGGCACGTCGCAGAAGCTCTTGCCCAAGCCAGGGTTGACTGTACATACAACAGTATAAAGAAATTAAATTACAAGCTTGATATAGAAAAAGCAAAAGAAAGAAATTACTGTATTAGCATAATACTTTTATAAGGGGAAATTACTGTTGAAGCATCAAAAATACTATTATGAAGAATGTAAATAAAATCCAGCTATGCATACATCTGTCTTGTGGAGCCCTTTAACAATCAAACTCATACTTACACCCAGCATAATCCTGGTATAAATATAAGCATCTTCGTCTTCATACCAGTGGAAGGTATCAATAAACAAATAGAAATTCAGTCCCAGCCACACCAGCTATGGAGCAGACAAAGACATAGTATTTTAAAATGCTTTTGGAAGTGGTTATGGTTATAGATTTAAAAGTATTTGGGAGATACTTCAAAATCAGGGTGCAATGCAGCTCTTGGTCACAGATGATAGGAATTACAAATACCTGCTGCAATGAGGCTGTCTTTTAGCAAATGTAGGATTACAGTTCTATCCCCATATCCCCAGTAGAGCATATAGATGACATTTACTGGGTGATGGTAAACTTGATCTTAAACATAGGGCTTAGGCTGGTCTCTAAAAAGGCAATAAAAGCTAAAATTAAAGAATTCCAGAAATGGAGAGAGTTAGGAGCTGAGGAAATTCCTTTCTCTGTCCCCCATACTCAGCTCATCCAAGCCTCTGAAAATAATTCAGAATACAATCTATATTGCTCTGTTCCCTTTATCTGAGTTACACAGACTTAAAAATAATTAAAAATAAAACAGTAAGACTTTAAATAGTTTTTAAGACTAGTTATAAAAAGGCTATTGAATATTTTATAGCACATTTTACATTAAGCTTGGGAGTATTACTGTAAGCAAACCATAAAATCTCTTTTAAACAAGCTTAAAATATTTATATATATCCAATTAGATTTTTTTAATGCTAAAAATACTCACTAAAATCAGCACTGAGAGTTTTTCATTCAAAATCCAGCATCCCATCCTGAATGTCTCTCCCTATGCTAGCAGTAGCTGATTCTTGCCTTCTAATGTAACCTGAGTTCTCTGTCCATTCCTCAGGCTTTTCTATTAACTCCTTTTGTCTTTAGATTTTAATAGGCACACAGTGGGAGAAGGGCTCTCTCTAAGAATTTTCTAATTAAGGGCTGCCTGACAGGAACAGATCGCCCAAGTGAAATGACTCATGACCTGTGTAAATAAAGTGCCAGTCATTGTCCAGTCCCTTCTTTCTCCATAGTTATTTCTCAGGAAATGAGAGATGCTGTCATTAAATGGTTCTTTCACACTAGCATTTATTTGGGTGGGGATTTTTGCTTTGTCTTTGCAGTTTGAACAGAGTGCCCTATCTCTTCATGATCTGTCTTTTAATTTAGTAGAAAATGGGAACATTCTTTATGTGTATATAAGATGGCAGCATCGCTAAAAGATCTTGGAAGTGCCGAAGTGACTCACTCAGAAGTTGAGAACTATCAAAATAAGGGATCTCTCTAACAGTCGTCTGGCATCCTTGCAAATACAGGTTATGGCAATGTTAAAATGCATTATAGCTTTTCGTTCAGTTG
The DNA here is from genome assembly GCA_013397515.1 of Upupa epops. Lineage (NCBI taxonomy): Eukaryota > Metazoa > Chordata > Aves > Bucerotiformes > Upupidae > Upupa > Upupa epops. The sequence goes on from VZRI01000453.1 coordinate 347,873, forward strand.
GCTGCAGTCATAAAATAGGCACACTGTTTAGTTATTCACATTGTTTAGTGTGAATTACTAACCCATTCCCTTCCTTCTAGGATAGAAGTAACAGTTTCATCCAGGTCATCTTCTGTCAACTCTCACAAACACAGGTTTTGTCTTCACCCATGACCTCTAAGGTGAGAAATGGATGTCTATTTCATGACTCTGAGTAGAGAGGGTTTAGGGAAAAGCACATACTTGGGTATGTGGCTTGAGCAACTTGCCAGGTGCTGGCTTCTCCGAGTGCTCTGGACTCTGCTCCCTTATCTTGTCTGCAAAGTGATGTTTCTTTGGCAGGACTTAAGGTACTCAGGAAGTATAAAGCTCTTGGAAATATAATCCACAAACACTGTCCAAGGCTGGAGCTTACACACTTTTTTATTAGGATCTGGTTTTATTTATAAAACCAGATGTTCCTCCAGGTTTGTGCTGAGGACTGCTCAGCCTGCTTCCTTCGCCTCAGAGGCTTATTCCTCTAACAAGCCACCTGCAACAATGAGTCAGCAGGATTCAGTACCTCTCAGCAAGATCAAAACCTTTTGTCAGGCCAGCATAATAGAGAATGCTGTTAGTCTATTCAGTACTTTCCTTTATAGGTGGTTATTGGAGCAGCCAGCAACGTGAAGAACATATTTTCTCATTTGCCTGTACTAGGAAGAATAATTTATTGACTTTTCTGCACTTTCCCTTGCCCTCCTTTACATTGCACAACTGGCAACAGTTGGGGTGAGGTCCCTTCCAACTTGTAATATTGTGATTGATTCTGTGAAGGTAGGCATTGCTTTGAAACATCTTCCATTCCACTGCAGGAAGGTCCTCCTGGCCAACCAGGTCTTACACTTCGTTTGTCCTGTCCTAATAAGCACTCTGCATTTAAACTTAACCTTTGCCAAAAGCCCTGCAAATGCTGCTGATAGTAATCTGGTTCCTTCCACAGTGAAAACATTTTCTTAACGTGGTTGCAAAAGAGACCTGCATGTGGTAAAACAACTTAAAATTTCATGCCTTTAAGCTCAGGTGGTTTTTAAGCCACTGCTAATGCTGAGCAGAATATGAGTTAGCAGAATTGGGAAAATGTATTTAACATACTCTGGAGACAACGGGTTTAAGTTTTATTTAGCTTGGATGGTAAAATTAAGCATTATTGATCAGAAAACGTTATTAAGAAGGCATGTGCAGTACTTGGCCACTGTCCAGTCTGTGACTTGATATAGACTATTTCCACAGCCACTCTCCTTCTAGTAGCCTTGGGAACGCAGGAGCTAATAAGATAGTGAGTGTTGCTGTATTTTTCACAGAGGTCAAAAACAGAACTAAGGGAGAAAGGAAGAAAAATGTGCAGAGGGTAAGGAGAAATACTTGTAAGGTCATATGCCAGTTTTAACTANTGTAGCAGATTCATATGCTGGTTTAGGCTCCAAAATTTGTCTGGATCAGCAGCTGTACTTCAAAGCAGCACATCTCAGTACCGCATTTGACTTTGAAGTGCATGTGGTCCAGATGCCAGTCCTCTTAAAGGAGCCGATGAATCAACTGCACTTTATTTTTTGTCTGTTGAAACAGCTATGTTTTTTCTCATATATAACCGTAATGTGTGTGGTCTCCAATATGGTATCTATCAAGAAAAACATAAAGCTAACACAAAAGCTCTTTATTGCTTCATTTTCTACAAAGGAACTGGTCATAATCATTTTATTACATGATTTGCAGTGATCTCAGCCAATTTCTAGCACAAACTATTCCGACAAGACTGAAGAAAAGACATTTTATTGATAAAGAACTAACTGTGTTCCATTTTTTTTCATTATTTTATCATGATCATGAGCTCCAACTGTCCTAAAAAAGATATAGAATGAGAATGAAACAGGATTTGTTCTGGCAGTTGGGGGAAAAAAAACAGTGGTGGTTGTGCTGAGTCCACATGCAAGATGCAAGCAACCCTGTCATTAGCTTAAAAGGTCAGTTTTTGCATGGAAAGAGGTTTATGAGGTGCTGAATTCTTCCATGTAAGTATCTCAGCATTAATGTCAATGTTTATATCAATTACTGCTAGGGATCTCCATTGCAGTTAGTTCTATTCTATTTGACAGCAACCTCTGTGTGAAGCTGTAATTTTTTAAAAGTACTTCCAACAGTGCTTACCCTTTACAAGACAAATTACGGATTAGCATGAGACTCTATGCACATACCTCTATGTATTTCATCTTGCTAGGCTATCCTGATGCTACTATTAGCTATGCATGACTTCCTTCTCAAAGGCAGAAGAACCTCAACTCTGTCCTATCACTCCCATAGTTTTCCTGTGTGCTTGTTTGTTAGTCATGTGGATGAGCTTGAGGAGCTTCTGTGTGCTACCGGTAGAGATGGATATAGACAAAAAAGTGATGCAGAGTATCAGAGTATTTTCATTTTGCAGACTGACAGCTGTTTAACTGCTAATATCAGAGCATGCACTTCGACTTGGACCATGCAAAGTGGGCACCACTCTGTTCTTTCATTTTTATGCTACTCCTATGCGATATTTCCCAATAATGTCTAAGAAGTGAAAGGCAGATTTGTCTCTGTTGAGTGGATGAAGAAGCAGCACAATATATTAGTTAAACCATTAAAATTCTGTGAAGACAGAGCTGCTGAAGCTGATTAGAGTGCAAACCTTTTCCTTTTTTCCTCCTTTTTTTTTTTCTTTTAAAGACAATTCTGAACAAAGAGAGGCCGTGGTTCAGCTCTGGTTGTTCTTCAATACTCTGATTCTGGCTTTGTAAAAGAAAAGTACTGGATTTCTATGAACACTATCTAAGTGACTAGTAGAAAAAAAAGCTATATAATTTTTAGAGATTTTCTTATAGTGGTTTTTATTACAAAAAAAAAAAATGTAACTACCTCCTCACTCTGAATGGATTTTTTAATGAACTCTACTTGCATTATGGATTGGGGAACTGTTTTGCTGTTTGTGAAAATTCAAAAAATCTCTAAAGCTGTGACAGACTAATCTAATATCAGCCTCGCCAGTGCTAAGGATTCAGAAAGCATCAGATTCTTCTAAAATTTATGGAATTTAAAAAAAAAAAGTGAGCTGTTTGAGGGAGAGTACTGAGACTTAGAATCATTACAGATAGGAATGGACCTCAAAAGATCATCTTGTCCAATCCGCCTGACTTGAAAGGCGTCTGGCTCCTCCTTACTACGTTTTTCAGAAATAACATGCTTATTTTTTAATAAATTTTAACAATTCAGAACCAGAAGTGGGCTCAAAGAAGAATAATAAAATCACAGTGTTGTAGGACTGTTTTGGTTTGAAGAAACTAAGTTCATCAAGTCCCAACCAGCACATCCAAATCACCACTAGATCATATCCCTCAGCACTTCAGTCCCTACAGGACTTCTGAAGATTTACAGGGATGGATGTAGTCCAACACTTCCCTGGGCAGCTTGTTCCACTGCTTTACAGTACTTTCAATGAGGAAAATTCTCCTGATATCCAATCTAAACCTCTCCAGGTGCAAATTGAGGACATTTCCTCTTGTTCAATCACTTGCCACTCAGTAAAAGAGACCAACATCTACCTCACTACAACCTCCGTTCAGGTAGTTTTAGAAAGCAGTAAGGTCTCCCCTGAGCCTCCTTTTCTCCAGGCTAAACAACCTCAGCTCCCTCAGCCGCTCCTCAGAAGTGTTTTTCTGCAGACTCTTCAGCAGCCTAATTGCCCCTCTTTGGATACCCTTAAACAGCTCAATGTCATTCTTGTGGTGAAGCACAGGATCTGTAATTGCAGCATATGCAGTGATGTCTACAGGATTCAAGAGAAGAAGTTGAATAAGCGGTTAAACACCAAGGGGCTGGGATCAAAATCAAAAGGGAGATTTGTCAATGCCCAGTGTGGGTGTAACTATTGTTTCTGCATGAAGCTCTGCACTCTGCTTGTAGAGGGCAACCCCAGCTTTCCTTCTTTCCACAAGTCAGCAGAAAGTTTTATCAATAAGAAACTGACAGCTCTAGCCTTGGAGGGAAACAGTTCCTAGAAAAAATGCTATTAATATTTGAATCCAAATAATTTCTCTCACTAGGGACCCCTTTATTACCATGCACTCTGTAATCAAAATGTATTCAGGATCAATTTCAGATGATCAAAAGCTATTTGTTTCAGTAAGTGCCCAAATCTCCCAGCTCTTGACTCTGCATCTCCAGAAATAGAGTATTTTACCTTCCTAATTATATGTGCAAAATGCTGGGTTTTCCAGCTTAATAAAGAAACCAGCCTGTCAAAGCAGCTGGAATCCTGTGCAGTTAGATTGGTCTACAGGTTTCTCAGATGAATTTTCCTTTTAGTTTCCTTTCCTTTTTGTGGGTTATATGCTGAGGGAAACAGGTTAAAGATGAGAAATAGGAAGAACAGTGAGCAAAAGAAAGGATAATAGAAGCATCCAATGATAATTTCTCTGTGTTGCCAGCCCTAAAAAATAACATAATAGAGGAGGTGTTTTTCATCTGCTCCGTCTCATGTGTGCCTTAATACAGCACAAGCAAGATGTGCATCAGCTGGTCTCCAGCTCTTCATCTCCTGTGCCAGGTGCCTCTACTAAGTTCACCTGTCTGCAATCTGTGACACCTAATTTTGCAGGATCATGCTTATGGGATCAGACAAATAATCCCCCTACACTGCTGCAAATCCATAATCTTCTCTATACTATCCAGGACTGACTAGATCAGGGATGGGACCTGGTGAGAAAGGATGTGGCAAAGCTGAGGAAGGTGATTCTTCTGTTGTGCTCAGTGCTGATGAGACACATCTGGAATCCTGGGTCCACTGCTGGGCTACCCAGTATACAGAAGATACGTACTAAATGGAACAGATCCAGTCAGAGCCATGAAGATGATTAAGGGACTGAACAATCTTTCATGAGAGGTCCTTTCTGACTACAAACATTTGGTGATGTCTGTGATTTCTACTTAGTGTACTAGAATAAAGTGAAACAAGCATCCTGAAGTTTTTCACTCTGGACTACGAGCAATACTTAATTTAGCTAAGCTAATTTATCTTCTGTTAAAATTTTTATGAAGAAGATATTAGATCAGTCTGATTTTATTTCTGGCTCTTATTCATAAGTTTTGGATCCCATTAGCAGTCTGTTTTCTAGGAGGATGAAATGTTTTGGAGTGCTAGGTTGACAATTTCAGTGGAATATTTTGTAGCAGTTCTGGTTGATGCAGTCTGAAATTCTTTCATCAGACACAGAAAAAAACAATAATAAAAAAGAACCACAGGTATTTAAGTGACTTCATGTAACCTTAAAATGAATAGCAATGATGTGAATAAATACTTCCATTGAATTAATACAAGGACTTGTATGTAAATATTTTTTTAAGACTGTGTAGCAAATAATTCTTCCAAAAAACGCATCATGCATGTTCCTTATTTGCAAGGTAATAACATTAGCAGTTGATAAAACTGTATGCTATCTGAATGGTTTTTAGTGAATGATTTCTCCTCATTTAGATTTTATATTCCTTCTCAAATTCATTCTGAGATTATTATTAAATCCTATTCCATATTACATTAAAAATGAAAGACAGTTTGCCTGGCACAGGAGCATTAAAAGGTCACTCGTGTGTACTCCGTGGGGTCAGTAATCATAGGAACGTGGAAGCAGAGCAGCAACAGGTACAACCTTTCCAAATGGCTGTTCAAAACTGCACACTAGAACAGGGGTCAAGAGCTAAGAGTTCACCTAGTAGAAAGCATTTTCTGGCATGTTCAATGTGGAAATTGTATTTTAAGTTAATTAGAGGCCATCATTTTTAACACTGCAGTATAGCAATATATCCAAGCATAAGCATAAGGGTTCTGGACTCATTTCTCTGCCACTAAAATGTTATTTTCTTCCATTACCTTAAATTCAAATAAGCCAATAGCACTTTGTTTCTCTTTGCTGTCAGACAAAGCCATGAAGATGCATATGGGGAGGGAAGAATAAGAATAAAATATCCAGAGAGGTGAAGAAACAGTTAATAAAGGCAAAGTGGAAGGAAAAAAGACAATTAAATGGTATTTTCTTAGTCTAAGCAATAATAGCCTTATGAAGAAAGTGTTCCAAGTGATACCTGATTCTATTTCTTCTTTCAACTTCTTTCCCTACATCTTTATCCCACTCATAGAACTTTTTCTAAAAGCCCCATAAGACTTCTCTGAACTCTCATAACTATGTTGTGTACGGGCAAAAATTCTTTTACTTACAATTTGTACCACATCTAGTTTAACATGCGGTGGACAAAGCAAACAAGTTCTAGTACATCAAATCCACTCCCAAGGCCCAAGAGTTTGCATGTGTTTAACACATCTCATGATGTGGTCTTGGCAGCTGAAATGAATTTCTGAGCGATTCCTTTCTGGTAAGACCCTGATTTCATTCGTTCTTGTTTATAATGGCAGAGCTAAATATTCACTGGGGAGCTGAAGCTGAGCATGGAGGACAAAGCACTACGTCAGCTCATGTTCTATTTGCTCTTCCCCTTTGGACAAGGCATGGGATTCCTCTCTTCATTACAGGCAGGCTGGTCTCCTTCCACAACACTTCCTGAATAAAACAGTACAAACAATGTAATCAGCCTCCCACTTCATCCAGTCAGGCAGTGACCAACAACGTCTCTGCTGACCCATCACCATGATATTGCGTTGGCCTTGTGGCCTTATCCCAGGCATAGAATCATAGAATAGCCTAGGTTGGAAGAGACCTCCAAAGGCCATGTAGTCCAATCCCCCCTGCAGTGAGCAGGGACATCCTCAACTAGATCAGGTTGCCCCTTGAAGATCTCTGGGCATGGGGCCTCAATTACCCTCCTGGGCAACCTGTTCCAGCATTCAGTCCTCACCAGGGCTCTGCAAAGTCAGCTCTTACATAAGTTTGCTTTAAATTTAGATTAATATTACAAGTGTTCTAAGACTTTGAGCTGCCTAGAGCTGTAAATTTATCTTATTGTAGGTATGAACACAAAGGTAACTGAAAAGATGCAGTAATTACAGTATTTAATGTGTTCTGTTGATATTGCAGTTACAACTTAAGCTAATGAATTCAATTTTGTTAAAGGTTTTCCCAATATAGTGCTTTAAAACAGGAGATTAAAGTTGGTTTTGTATTGCTCCTTTCAGATCTTGTAACAATTACAAGTGAACAAAGACATTTAAATTCACTTAAAGAACTCTAAGTAAAAATGCTATTAATGTAAAAACTTGAACAGGATTTTAGAATTTAGATTTAGAACTAAATCCTAAAAATCTTGAGGGAAGCCTTTATATGAATCACACTAATTTTAAAATTATTTTAACAGAAATTCAGTTGGAATGTTTAGTTTCATTTACTTCAATTGATGGTATTGGTATTATAAGTTTTATTATGTAATTATATTTATATAGTTTTATAATAATATAATGCCATTACATTATAATGTATTTTTCATTATAAAATCTACTTTTGGTAATTCTTGCCATCCTTAAAGTACTGTACAAGCATTTTTATTTGGTGTTTTCATTGAACTCTGTAAGATGGAAAATCAGAAGGGGAGACTGCCTGGCCAAAGAGAATCAGGAACTCTGAAGCAGTTCATAATAGTTTGCCTTGTTGTTGTTGTTGCTCTGAAACAAGCTGAAATGTTCCTCATATAGGAGAATATTGAAATGGCACTATAATTATTCTTGTGGAGAAAATTTTACTGTGATTTTTTTTAAAGGGTTATCAGGCACTGGAACAGGGAGCCCAAAGAAGTGGTTGAATCACCACCCCTGTTTAAAGTGGTGCAGTTATGGTGCCTAAGGACATGCTTTAGTGCTGAGCTTGGTAGAGTTACCCTAAGGCTTGCTCTTACTGATCTGAAGTGTTTCTTCCAACTTAAACCATTCTGTGATTCTATGACACATTACTTGAGCAAATGGCAGTGTCATGGGTTGAGGCTGGGCCAGCCACAAGATGAATGACAGATGCTCTGTATTAGCCCTTTCCTCCAAAAACAGGAAGAGAAAGGCAATAAGGGAGAGAGACTTACAGATTGGAAAAGAAAACTGAGAGTTTTAATTAAATCATGGTAATATGAAATGTGTAGAAAACCACACTGAATCCAAACACCCTGCTTGCAATGACATTGTCATCACCACTGATGCAGGTGCTGAGCAAGTCCCAGGCAGCATACATGAACCAGGTGCAAGAGCTGGATTCTGGATTGGGATCAAAGACAGAATGAACAGAGTTCTCGGACATTGGGTATTGAAGAAGAGAGCCAAAGAGGGAAGTGGGCAAGAAGGAAAAGCGCCAAAATGGGTTGATCCTTGTGGTCCTTCAGTGTTATAGCTAATATGACCTATCTGAGATGCAATATACTGTAGGTCCATTTCAGGTCACCTGTTCTCTCTGCTCCTTCCCACAGGTGTAGCCTCTCACTTCCTGCAGCCTGGTACCTGTTGTGCGAGGACAACTGGGCAGGGGAGGGAGAACAAGAGGGTATTTGCCTACCTCTGAGCTGGAAAACCAAAAAGACACCTAAACACAGCACACAAGTAATACAGTGGCATTTAAAAGCCCTGGTGTGGTTGCAGCTCTGCCCATTCCCGGCCTGCCTCTCCCTCAAGTTCACCTGACACAGGGAGAAGGGGGATGTCTCTGCTGGCTACATAAAGATGCCTGCAGCGAGAAAAAGTCCCTTTCTCCAAGCTTTGATCTGTCGAACTGTTGCAGTGACGGTTGGCTCCGAAGGCAGGTCAGCAGCGTCTGATGACAAGAAGTAGAGTGAGCCTGTCAAAGAATGGGTGCATTTATGAAAACATACAATTTATCCCTGAATTTTGGTGCTGTCAATTGAATGAGATGGGGCAGAAGTGCCTCTAAGAAAAAAGCAAAGATAAGGGTGGCTAATTGTAGTTCTAAGGGAACAGATTTAGATTTACACTATCCCATAATTTTCTTTTCCTTTAATGACTTCCCTGTCTCCTTTTCATGTAAATTACAGTGTCTGAACATCCACTGAATGTCAATTTGTACAACTGTTTTCTAATTCCATTCTCTTTCAACCAATTTCTGATCCTCAAAGTAACTTGTTGATAGTCAATTTTCCACCAGTGAACACTGTTTGGTTCAATTTGTATTGGTCAAAGTGGTATTAAAATTGACAATATCTCTTTACACTCCAAACAAGTTAGAGCAACATTTTATACTGTTTTTTGAATGTTCTATTTTTTTTTCTTTGAAAAGAAAAACTAACAGGAATTATCTTACAATAGTAAAACACAGCTGCTTATATTTATGTATATATATGCTTACGTAGATGCTTATATATATGCTTATATATATGAGTTAACTGGGCTAAGCAGCTTTGGAGACGAGTATCATGAAACTTTTTCCTCACTCAATTTTGAATATAAAATATTTCACAGTATCCACCTGGGAATAGATGAGGAAACAACTGATAGTACAAGGAAGGACAGTTGACATCATGGTGGGGGGCTGCGACAGTTCACCTGGCCAGGAAGACCTAGTGGATGCGGCCTTTTATAGACAGGTAGAAATGGCTTCATGTTCACAAGCTCTTGTCTTTATGGAGGACTTCAACCACCCTGATATCTGCTGGAAGGACAAAACAGCAGGGCATAAGCAATCCAGGAGATTTCTGGAGTGCATTGACAAGAACTTCCTCCTCCAAGTGGTAGAGGAGCCAGCAAGAAGTACTATGCTGGACCTTATCCTCACCAACAAGGAGGGTGCAAAGATTGTAAGGATGGTGAAACAGTGGAACAGGATGCCCAGGGAGGTTGCAGATGCCCACTCCCTGGCAGTGTTCAAGACCAGGTTGGATGGGGCTCTGGGCAATCCCTGCCCCTGGCATGGGGGACAATACAAGATTATCTCTGAGGTCCCTTCCAATCTAAGCAATTCTATGATTCTGTGAATTTCTCATCTAATAGAAAATTATTTTTCTGAATAACAATGGTCTTTGTGCCCAAAGAATAAACGAATCATTGATGTATTGACATCCTACGAAAACTTACAGTGTGTCATCTACAGTCATGTGCCTGATAAAGACTCTCTAATCATAGCTTGTGCCTGCTTATTACTGTTTGTCTTTTGTAGTACTGGTTTATGAATTGTTTGTTTTGTTATTGTTGTGAGAGGAGAGGATACAAGAAGTAAGGGTAAGAGATTTCTGTGCCCTGTGTTGATTACTCTCCTACTGGTATTTGACTGGTATTGGAAATTCTGCCTACAATTTCCTTCCTTGCTGGCTTTTGTGTTTGCCACCAAGAAGAAGCTTTAGCTCTGCTGCTGCCTGCAATCCCGCATATGTTGAGCGATGGGGACACAGACCATAGCAAACCTTGATATGAGGGATGGCCTCCTTTGTTGTCAGAGGAGCATCCAGGTGGGAAGGCTATGTTGATGAGAAGCTCTGAAGGGTATTTAATAGCTCTGAGTGGCTTCACCTGGGCCCTGAGTGACCACTCCTGTACCCCCCTCAGTATCAAAGCAGGGCCTGTTTGCGCAGGGAGCTGGATGTTTGTCTGTAAGGGGCTGTTCCTTGCAGAATGTCCTTGTTAGAAGAACCCCTGACTTATGGCAATTTGAGCTTCCAACTCAGCATGACAGGATGAATTGGACTGGGGTAAGACATTGGGTTATACATTTTTCATGTATTTTCCTTGTCAGTTTTTGCCTGGTTATGGCAGGACATAGGCTGTGGTTGATTGCTCTGTTGTTGAATTTTTGAGTCAACTCGCTCTGTGTTGTGTTTTTGGTGAGCAGGTTTGTTGTTTCATTTGCTTCTGCTGTTGTTGACCGTGGTTTCATTTTTGTGCACCATGGGGATAGATAACAAAATCTGCCTGTGTTTTCTGCTGATGGCTGCATCCCTTTTGTTAGGTTATGTGACTGGCAAAGGAGTGTTTCACAGAGAATGGAGGTGTTTGATTATTACTGGGGATGGACTGACAGTGACATGGTTTGTACCTGATCCACTCTTTGCCCAAAGGGTGAAAAATGTGAATCTGATCTGACCCTAACTCAGCCAATTATCAGTTTGAACAATGATTTAAGGAGCCTGTTTATAAAGTTGAGGGGTCAAGGCTGACATTAAGAATTTTTTGTGGTGTTTAACCTGACCATAAGCTAGATGCTCATCCTGGAAACTTATGATTGGATAGATCCAGCTCACAGCTAATGGGCTTAAAAATTGTACTACTGAATATTCCTCCTTGCCTATTCACTGTGAGCTGAATGTGCAGACCTGGGTATATCTCCTTTGCTTCCTGCAGTGGAAGAAGGTCCTTTTGCATCCAGTCTAAAGGAAGGTAACTTAGTGACTGGATTGAAAAACAGAACTAATTGCAAATGTGTGTTTGTTAACCCTCTGATCCCCTCAAAAAGAGGGCAGGTAAGCCATGGGTGTCTTTCATATGGTCTTAAACATGAACAGCTGAACTGAGAAGTTCTAAAATTCTGCAAGTGGCACTGTTTCCTCAAAGTTTGTTGGTGAATGACTTGGCAGCTTTAACTTTTAGAGTAAAATGCAATGATTCAAGCAAATGTAACCCATTATGGCAATCTATGATGCATCTCTAGCTACCTCTAGGTTTGTTTCCTTATCCACTGCATGTTTGTGGTGTGCTTTCTAGAGACCAGAAGTGGAAAGCAGGCAGCTCGCAGGTTTTTGACAGGATTAATGGGCAAGGACACATTTGTATTACAGTGGAAGGGTGATAAAAACAACTAGGTAATAGGAACAAGACAGGAAAGCAAAGTGTCTCTTGAGAGAAAACTTAGGAGAGGATTCTAAGCAGCACACCAGCATCCCCTGAGTGAGCAGGGACAGTGAAACATGAACAATAACGGATCTGTTGAAACTCTTGAGGATAAAATAATTGGGTTATGGAGTAGCTTCTCTCCCTGACAGTAACCTGGTGACTGGATGACAGGGAGTGCTAAGCCAAATACTCTACAGAGGTATATATTCAACATAATAGCTAGAATTATGCACATTTGTAATTAATGGGGACTGTTTCCAAGGTTGACAGCACATGCACCCTTTAATCTTTACTTCTATGCCTTTCATAAATATATTGAGGAAAACTTGCCATAGATTTTTTTTTTTATATTAAAGATGGCATTTGCAACTTACTTTTTAAAGCTACTGTCTTCTCATGGGAAATTCTGAAAACGTTTTCTACAGAAATAATTCTGTTTCTAGAGCATATATGTTTTTTTATAACTTTTCCCTATTGATTACTAGAGATATTTGCATAAAAATACATAGGAATTTATCAGCTACTGCTCCTTTTTTCCTGACTTCAAATCAAAATCCCTATGGAACAAATGTACTCCTAAGCAACAGAATTTTCATATGAGTATTTGTTTTTAAATGAAAACAAGCAGAGGGGAAAAAAGCTTCCTGAAAATATTACTTTTGGAAAAGAATTTTTACTAATGGCTTCCACACAGCTCTTAATACAATAAACACATCTTTAAAGCTCTCTTATAATCTAGTTGCAACCAGCGTATTTTAATGCACAAAAAAAGATAGCCTGTCCCACATCAGTATTGTTGTGGTCTGTTCTGCAAAGCCTGCTGTTCTTGCCAAGATGCTCTTGAAAATTATTGTTTGTCCTATATGTAAAGCTGGTCTGAAGAGTCATTTTGCAAAACTGTAGAAAAGTAGAACAATGTTTTAGGAGTATTTTCCTGTGAAATATCTTGGTATTCTCATATAATCTGTAAAGAAAAGTCATTAAGTTGACACTTGATCATTTAGTTCTCTGAGTGGCCCCAGGTCTTTATAGATATTTTACTTTTGTTTCTTTAATGGTGACTAGGACCACTAACTACCCAAGGTTTTTCCAGATCATAGAATTGTAGAATGGCTTAGAGCTGAAGGTGCCTTTAGATTATTTTGTTCCAACCCCTTGTCATGGGCAGGGACACCTCGGGTTACTGAAGGCTCCACCCAGTCTGGCCTTGAACACTTCCAGGGATGGAGCCTCCATAACCTCCTTGGGAAGCCTGTTTAAGTGCCTCAGCACCCTCCCAGGGAAGAATTTCTTCCTAACGTGTAAATCTGCCTCTCTTAGCTTGAAACCATCATGCCCTGTCCTATTGCTAGAAGTCCTAGAAACATTAGGGATTGGAAGGGACCTCGAAAGATCAATCCCGCTGCCACAGCAGGATCACCTGGACCATCCTCGCCAGCTTTCTTGTGGCACCCTTCAGCTACTGGAAAGCTGCTACGAGGGCCCTCTTGTAGAAGGGAAGAGAAGCCTTCTCTTCTCCAGGCTGAACAGGCCTTATTCCCTTGGCCTGAACCTGTAGCAGAGGTGCTACAGCACTCTGGACTTGTGCTAACAGTTCCCTGTCCTTCTTGTATTGAGGACTTCAGAACTGGATACAGGACTCCAAGAGGGGTCTGAAAAGAATTGAGAAATGCCTCCCTTGATCACACTGTTCTTGATACAGCTCAGGGTTCTTTTTCCTTGACCCCTGTTAAAAATACTGAGTACTTTGTTCTTATCCCGCACAGCATGATTCTTATTCATGGCACTAGATGCCAAAGGATAAAACAAACCCAGAAAACATTCCATCTTGAAGACACAGAAAACTTTAAAAAGAGGGCTAGGCAATAACATTGCTTGTTGCTTCACATAGCCTGCCTGGCATTGTATTGGCAAAGATTCTGGTCATTGACACATTCAGCGATTACAGTTTTAAGAGCTGTTCCTCCTCGTCTCCACCCAAACTTCTGTGTGATTTGTCTGTCAGCCCACCCTCAGGGCTGCTTCGGGGGAAGCCTGCAGGCACAATTACAGGATAAAGTGTAAATGCTGCCTTCTGACAGTGTGGGTGGTGGGGGAATTAACGCTGGCATGGCACAAGTTCTCCAGTGAATTCCCATTGATTAGAAATGAAAGCAGAATCAATATAACACTCACTAACTACTGTGGACATTGTGAAGTTTTGATCTTAGCAGAAATTTCAGGTGTCTGTTGGAAATTCTAAAGACTAGAGCACACAACACAACAAATGACATCTAAGAAAGGTCTTTTTAAAGAAGAAGCGAAAGGAATAGTAATGACAAGTGAGTCCTCTATGAATTTATTTCTAGGCTCTAGAAATCTGAAATAATTTAGCTGTGTTATGTCAGGTGGCTTCTTGGAATGATTGGCTTATTGGAATGATTTAGACAGAGGATGGCGGCAAAGTTAAACAAGTTTGAAGTTAAACCCCCTCAGTTTGTGTGTTATTTACTGTTTTGTGGTCTATTAAGTTTAAAACTTGAAGTTTGTTTTAATTTGTTTCTTTTAGAGTGTGAAGTACATTTATTTGGTTTGGATGCTAATACACAAATTATCTTGGGGTAGTTTTGTAAAGTTAACCTTAAGTTTGAGGTGCGTAGCTTGAAGATTGTCCTCTGATTATCTTTGAAAGCAGTGTTCAGTAAAGAGAGGAAAGCAGATGTGTTGCCCTGGTAAGGGACTGCCATTCGGGTGTACGTCTCTCCCCGAGACGTGTTTGCTCTAGAGTGCTGGCATCTCTATTTGTTATGTCCTTGCTTTGGAAGGACACTACCTTACTTCCAATCTTTTGAGGTGCAGGATAAGAGGTAAAGAAGGAAAGAAAATTCGTCTAAACTCCGTCTAGAACCACAGGCCAAGAGGGTTGATGATCAGCTCTTTGAACTGCTGAAAATGTCTGTTGTGCCACTCATCTCCTCCTCTGTCTTTGAAGGAGGTGATAGCCCATAGATGCTTCTCAGTGTGTGTCCCAGCTGGTAGCTAGGGCTGAATTTATTTCTTTACAAGGTAGCATTTGTATGCTGGACGCTGGGAACGTATTGAGTTGTTCTCTAATTAATATGCTGATGTAACTTTAAAAAGCTGTTTTAAGCTATTAACTTTTCTATAAGAAAAAAATCATAGAATTCATAACACTTGAGAACAAATAACACTTTTCAACAAACTCTAATAGGAACATTGATTCTTTTAGTTCTACTTACTATCTAATTTTCCAGAAGGCTTTTATATGATTATTAATTATACCTAAACCAAAGTGTAATTACATTTTGCAATTAGATATAAAGATAATAAAATCTTAATTTGGTGAATTGCTCTAAAAGGACAATACATAATCTTTTTCTATTCAAATAAGTAATAATCTCTATCTCATTTTTTAGTTTAAGGCCAGTTGACAGTATGTATAGGTAATATATGAACCCATGGATTATTGCTCTCAGAGCAGAACCTGAACATAACATGTTTGCTCAATTAGGAAATGAAATAATTCCATCCCATTTCCAAGATTCTACTGAGTGAAAGTAGAATATGTAGTCTTCAATAGGATATCAATATTGGGTACTCCTGACGTGGATTTTGGACAGTATTATAGCACTGAACAAAAAACCCCTGCAATATTTGAATGATGCAAGGCATCTTATGGATTATTTTGGTTCTCCACACTATAATCCACTTTATCTGTGGAACTCAGGTGTCCATAAGAGGTCTCTTCCCTCAGCTATTTTTTTTTTCCACTGCTCCAGAGTTAGTAATTTACTAAGTACAGGACACAGCATGCCCGAGTTTATTCACAGTTTGCACAGTTGATTAAGGTTGCAAGGGGGCCTTCAAAGGCCATCAGGTGCTCAAGCAGGATTCATCAAACAAATTAATCTTTGTAAGTGCCTAATATAAATTCAAAGCTTTGAAATGAAAAGATGTTTGTTTCTCTGTCTATGAAACTAATATTGAACTCTTTGGTGGCTGAAGCCAGGTGGGAGAGCATATGTCTCTGATTGGCTTTTGCTTCTATATGTTTTTTTTTCAACCATATCACCTGATATGTAAGCATCAAAGGATCACGTAGTCTTTGTACACCATGATAAAGACCATACAGTAAGTTCAGTAAGGAATTAACAATACTCCCAGTGCAAATGAAGCTGCAAATACACACTTCTGATTGCACCCCGCTTCCCAGTCATGGCACTCTGAGTAGTTCAGGTACTGAATTACTCAAAATTCATCTTATTAATATATCTTCATACTCAGGGACTTTTGAAATAAAATAATAGGGTACATTTTAATCTTCAATTTCACTTCAGTATGAAGTGGCTAGGGAAAGATTTGTAGTTAATGATGATCCAAACTCATTAATTAAATTATTGGCTCAGAACTATGAGTCTAGTTAATGGATTTTCACATAGCGAAGGAGAAGAGGCGTTAGGATAGCATCATAGAATCACTGAAATTGGAGAAGTAGGATGTTATTTCTGTATTGCTATGAAATATCATAAATTTGTCTCGCAATGTTTCAACAGGTTGGGTGTGTAGGTGGGACTTCCAGACACTATGCGTTGACATGTGTAATAATATGTGACTACCACTATGATTTATGTACATAGCTAGTAGTTCCGCTAGCTACTCGGTATAAACATTGAATTTAAAAGCATGCCTCTATCGGTAGGGACTGAAATTGTTAACTTTATCATTGCCTTAAGCTGAGCAAAGTTATCACACCGTGGTTTTCAACTTATGATGAGGGTATCTGGGTGTCAGAGGAAAATGGAATTATATGAATCCAGTGAAGAAATTGCATACAAACCAGCAACAATCACACAATCATTTACAGAAAAAGACAACAAGTAAAAGGCAAAATGTAAGAAGCAGATTATTAAGCCTCTGGACTGCAAACTCTTTCAAGGAAATAGGTAACCTTAGTGTATGATTAAAGGTATTTGGGAGCTTCTCTTCAAGTGTGATACTTAAGTAATTCAATTGCATTCTGTTCTGCAGAATAAACCAGGCGAATAAAGCAACACCTGTGTTTTTTCTGCTTCATACTGTGTGTCACATATTATGCTTTGGCTCTGGTATTTCAAAAGGTAATGTATCTTTAGATTAAATTATGTTCCCCTGATAGAAAAATAAAAATGTTAGTTAAAAACCTCAAAGCAATGAAATGCACACATCTGGCTGGCATGCTGCCTTTAATGCAGTGTGGAGAATGTGATTTTACCACTACTCATCTCATTCCTGAATACTTTAGTGTTTTGTATGCTGCATCATAATATTATGATAATGTTAATCTCTATAAGATGTGAATCAGGATAATATTCAAATATTTAATTTTAAATTAATTCTATGTCTGCTATGTAGCTACACATGCATATTTGCTATCCTGATGGCAGTTTACCTGAACTGAGCAGAGGGAGCTTGACAGAATTTTTTCAGGCAGGCTTTCTTTTCCCCTGGTGTGTAGAAATGTGATAACTGCAAATGCTTTCTAGCAGCAGAAGGATTCTGCTGCTCTGTCTGGGAAAAGGATAAGTTGTGTGGTGCTTGAAAAATGCACTAGAAGCTGACTGGTGTCTGGGAAGGTTTGGGATGCTAAGTAAGGTTCAGGAGGTTTTCTATCCCATGGAGGGAAAAGAGGAGGAAGAAGTGTGAGTTAGGGTTATTGATGGCAGAACATTTCACCTGTTTGAGGGAAATATTTTCACACTTGAGCTTTGCTATAGAGTAAATGGAGGGTTGAAAGAGATGACCTTTAAAGGTCTCTTCCAAGCCAAACTGTTCTACTGTTCTGTGAAGCTGGGTTCCTCAGCCATAGAGTCTGAGTCAAATGCCATGATATATTTGAAATCTAGAAATGAATGTTTCATGTGGAAACCTTCAACATCTTTTCTATCATGAAAATGAACTACGTACCTCTTGGTGTTCTGTATCCTCTTCAATCAGTATCTCCTATCATCAGCCTCACTGTCTTCAGCAGCTCACTCTGAGAGGTATCAGTTCTTTAAGAAATCAACAATCACAGACTCTTTGCTGTGTTCAATGTGGTGTAAGAAGTACAAATATACAAGTTTGCAGACGGCCTTATTGTCTATAAAACTACACGATTTCCCAGAAATTGAGAAGAACAGCTTAGAGATTCCTTGAAAGATGTGGGTCAGGAGTGTAAAGATACCCAGCACCATTTCACCAGCTTATACTTCCTTTGCCTTGAAGTCCATGACAAAATTGTTCTGTAAAAGACCACCTAGGTGAAACAATAAAAAACGGTTATAAATGTGGAGCAGATTTAGACCAATCAACCCAGTTGAGTATATGAGATTAGAGATGAGGGTTAAGATGCCAGGTAATTAAAATCTATTTCCCTTCCCCTCACTCCTTATGACACCACATTGGCTGACATCTCAGCAGTCCTTTACAGCTAAACCATAGAAGAGGGAAACTTTCCCATAAACACCAGAAAACCTAAAACTACTCTTTACAAAGGAAATGAAATGGATTTGTTTTAGAAAGTGATTATGCAGTGTCCTGGTATGCTGGGGGGGGGGTGTGTGTGTGTGTGTGTGTGTATTATACTGGCAGACATAGCCCAAAGGAGGAGTAGTCTGGGGAGTGTGTGCTGTTGTTGGAAGATGCAGACTTTTGTTAGCTGGAAAGATAACTTTTGGAATGATAAATTACCTCTAGGGATAAGTCTATGTGAAATGGAGTTAACTGTTTAATTTTACTGATATTGTGTCTGCTATAAACTTCAAATCTATTTGTTTAAAGGACAACTGATTACAGAAGCACATCTCTGGCTGGCACTGTGTGCTTCAAATTAAGTGATTTTTGAATTTCTATATCATTGATACAGGAAAAAAATTGTGAATAAACTGAAGACTTTTGCTGCTGAATCTTTCCATCTTTCTCCATTTTTAAGCATGCAGTCATTTAGAAGTAAACCTTTTACCTCTCAGGTGTCTAGAGAACAAAAGATCAAGAACAGAAGCTCTATACAAAGGGTTTCAGAAGACAGAAATTATTTAATCTGCTTCTCCCACTTCAAAAGCATGTCCTTGCAGATACCAGGTTATGACAGAATGTAGCAGAGGTTTATGGAGACCTTTATTCTAGCTTCTTTCTTACTTCTTTCAAGCCCTTTATGAAAGAAATTACAATAGATGAATAGGCATTAAAATAATCCGTAATACTTGTAATTTGATTCACAGTTTCTGCTTCCTCCCCCTCTAACTTCAGACCTATTGCAGAACTACAGAACATGCATGTGAACCGCCCCCACAGAGGATTAGATTTGCTATTTCTGCTAATAGCTCAGAAAGAGTTGCCAATGCTTACTCCTCCTCAGCCATCCTCTCTACTTAAAAAAAAAAAGACTAAATACTGATGGCCACAGATATTTTGCTACTTAAATGACTCCTCTTAGCTTCCATGTGGTGCCTTCTGCTTCAGTAATGACTGTATCCTATGGATTCATTGATACCAGCAACTGCATTCACAACCTCTTGTTAATAACAACGCATTTGCTTAAACTGAGGTTACAGTGAGTCTTTAACTCGCACTTCGGCTGATTAGTGAAGATGCAGTAATTTCTTTAAAGCTTAAATGGGGCTGTTTTCTTTGCTAGGAATTAAAGTCGATCTGAACAAATGAAATATAATGCCTTATCAACCAATTCAATCTGTACAATAATTATAAATTCTGTTGGCAAAATTTTCACATTCACAGAACAGATTTCAGACCATATGTCTGTTGGTGATGCAACTGAGAATTCATCTTTGGTTCTCAGACAAGGTATGTTTAAAATTCCTGTGTCATATGGCCTTGTATGTTAGGCATTTGCAGAACATCATTGTCATGCCATCATTTCAGATGCTTCCAGTCATAGATCAAATTAATCTACTGACCATACACGCAGAAAAATACTGAGGTGCAAGAATAGCAAGCTGGAATCAAACAATTCAATAACTGTTCAGACTTCACTGAGACCTGCTGCAAAATGCCTTGTGTTCTGCTTTTGCTCGGGAAGAGAAAATTTATTTTTCCCATTGTTCTGCCTTTCCTTTTGTTTCATGGGAGATGAAACATGGTAGTGACTCTTCTGCTTCAGAGTAGCCTTGTTGGCTTAGATTTTTGGAGGTCCCAAGCCCATCCAGTCCTAATTCTCCTGTGACAAAGTCATCTCTGAGACCTAGGAGATAACAGTGTGGTTGCACACCTGTCTGTAGCTGCACTGGCTGCTTGGGACTTGCACGGTGCAAATTTTGGAAGCAGGTTTCTAAGACTTTAATTGTCCAGGCAGTCAGAAGAAATCTGGTTGTGATAGCTAACAGTTTGAAAACCCTTCTTCTAAAGAGGATCTCTGTTTCATCAAATGCAGATCACATCTTAGAAGTTACATAATTAAACACTCTATTTTAGCATTTAATTGTCCATGTTCTTGTGTTCACGATATGTTTAATGTGAAAACAAATTCCAGTGTTGGTCCAAAGAAGCAGTAAACCATTAAACGTGTGCAATTTCTGATTTTTGACAATTTTGTAGGATTCTATTTATCTTATCTTTTTCTTTCATAATTTTTTTCTAAATAGATGCATTTATGATGCCATAAAAAGTAGTTATCAGGTCACTGACAAAGTTAAAAGGTTATTTTTATATTTTTCTCATTAATTATTATCAATTCATAGTCATTTTACTAGCATGCGTTTTAACTTAAGTAGCACAGCTATTACTGGATACTTGAAATAACCACATTTGAAACTGGTAATTTCTTTGCACTTTGCAGATATCAAGTAAAGCAGCTATTAAGGAGCTAGAAGTAAAATATGCTAAGCTCTATTTATAGCTGCAAATTCATAATGTTCTTATTTATTCACTAAATGTTTTTCCTGGTAATGTCTGAAATATGACACTAAGTGTTGAATTTAGGGTCACTCTCTGTTCTGGCACTAAGCAGTTTTAAGAAGTCCCTGGTACATCAGAGTAAGGTAGGTTCCTGAGAGGAGCTGTAAAAACATAAAAGTAAAATTTTACCTTTGCTAGTGAGCTGATAACTACTTTCCTTTGGTCTGTCTGTCTAAAAAGTATATATATGAGTCTATTGATTACTTTTGCTCTTTATTTTATCTGAAGATTTATTGTGACACCTCTACACAGGATGTGCTAGATACGCTAGAAAACTATTCCTGTCCTTTCTACAAAAATAGATTGATTCTCCTCATTTTCTCTTGCACAGGTTTCTATTTAGGGCAGAACATCGGTTAAAAGTGGTTTTGTCTGGTTACAGACTTGGGTAGCTTCAGATCTCCTGCATGCACTAAAAGCCTCTGGATATCACTTGCACAAGGTGAGGCAAAATGCAGAAAAGATAGAGAATTTGTTTTCCAGCAGTTACTGCCCATTGCTGACTTTTGAGAGCTCAGTCAAAAATTTGAGCCTTGAAGACTCATCCTGCAGGGTTTCTCTTCCATTCCTTCCCAAAGAGATGGAATATTGCACTCAGTTGTCTTTTTTTCTGCATGGAGCAGTAGCACCCAGTGGTGGACAGGCACATTTCAACACTCATCTTCTTGTGAGGACTGGCATGAAGAAAAATGTCCAAGCACCTCTTCGAAGCTATATACTTCACTAAAGCCTTGAGGTGTCAATGGAAGTTAGGGTGCTTGATATCTGAAGAGATGTGAGGATAGCTTGATATCTTGAGATTTGAGGATCTCTGGATTAGTTTACACCTGAATGGCCTTTAAATGAAAAATTTACAAAGACACTGAATATGAACAAAACCTTTTGAGACTTTAAAGGAATAGTATGAAAATTTCCTCACTCCACCGTATTTGTGAAGGGCATTGCTGTGTGTTTTGGCATATCTCTGGGAAATGAAATGATTTAACTTGTAGAAATCAAGACTTTGGTAGCTGTCAAGGTTGAACAAGTTAACTTAAGAACTTAAGTATGTCAAGGTTTCAATTCTTTTTTCAGAAATTCAAATAAAATGGGTTTAGTAGAAAACTTTCTGGTCCCCAAACAGATACAAGTCAAAAGTTAGAGTTAAATTTTTATGTTCCTAAGCTGAGTGGCTATTCAATGTAGGGACATATTTAGCAATCTAGAATAACCAGAAAATGTTTGTTTAAATCTTTAGTAGGCTATCTAAGAGCAGATTCAGCACTCGGATTGAAACATTCTGTTACACAGGTGGTCATCCAAAGGTTGTCAGAAATTCAGATCCATACCAGAAGTAACGCAAGAAGAAAAACTACCAAGATCCCATGCATCTAATACCACATACCTTTTAGTGTATAACTTGCTGTAGTGTATAACAAGCTTTTTGAAGCAGAGAAGGTTCCACAGTAGCTGAAAAAGGAATGAAGAGCCCCACCGTTTAAGAAGTGATTTGGGTTGTCTAAAAACATGTGCTGCTAACTACCCCCTTACTGTAAGTGCTTCTCATGCTAACAGAGTTCCCAAAGGATCACTATGTTGACCTTTATCTCGCAATATTTTTCAGCACTAGTTTTGCCCCTCGTGCTACGACATAGCTGATGTGCAGGTTGTGTGCAGGCACAGGGTAGATTTGTATTCTCCAGCCTGGTTCAGCTGCATTCAATGAACAGTGGAGGATGCAAATATCCCTTTCCTGCTGTGCCCACAACCCTGAAACAAGCTGTCACTGCATTGCTTCATCCAGCCGCGGAGCTTTCTCCTGGAAACATCCACTGCAGGGGGCTGTGGAGGGGGCCCTCACCATCACTAGCTACAGCTGGCTGCTTTATGTACGAGCAGGGCAGGCATCTAGAACAAGTGCCAGAAGTGGTTCTGTGCCAGGAGTGGTTCCATGGAGCCCAATTTCTGATCCATAAATTAAAAATATTTAATGTGAATTGGTCCCCTCAGGTAAAAATTTCAAATTGTTTGCAGGATCTTGTCTGGTTCTCAGCCATCCTCAGAAATGAAAAACATTTGTCTCTTAAGAGGCAGCCTTCAGCTCCCAAAGTGTCCTGAGTATGCATTTCACAGGAAATAACAAGCAGCTTAATACATCTTGGGATGGCACGATTGATGAGGATTAAATTCAGTCTTGCTGTAAAGCAAGAAAAAGAAGGGTTAAATCATTTTACTGTTAGCACAACAACTGAAAATCTGAGTTGTTATACCTAGCACTGTATAGCGAGGAAATAACTTGTTCTGTAGAAGGAATTACAGAATTAACCCTTTTTTTTAACCTCACGATTTTCCAGGAATTGTTTCTGATTATCTCTCTGCCGTTCTTGTATTTACATCTGTATTTCAGGGTGTGAAAATTCTCTTCTGCATTTTGCGGCAACACCAAAAACTCAAAGTTAGTTTCAATTGCTAACCTTGTAAAGTCCACATTAACTAAGATTAACAATTAATATTACAGCATCACACAATTATTGAGGCTGGAAAAGCCCTCTGAGCTCATGCAGCCCAGCCCATGACCTAACATCACCACATCAACCAGACCTAAGTGTCTAAGTGTCACAGACAGTCTGTCCTTAAATACCTCCAGGAATGGGGACTACGCCACCTCCCTGGGTGATCTGTTTCAACTTCTGATGACCCTTTCTGTGAGGAACGGCATCCTAACATCCAAACTAACCCACTCCTCTGGTGCAGCTTCAAGCCTTGCCCTCTCATCCCGGCACTAGTTGCCTGGGAGAAGAGCCTGACTCCCACCTGACTACAATCTCCCTTCAGGTAGTTTCAGAGTGATACAGTCCCCTGAGTTTCCTGTTTTCCAGGCTAAATATATCCCCAAGTCTCTCAGCCTCTCCTTGTCAGACTTTCCCTCTAGTCCCTTCCCCAGCCTTGTTGCTCCTCTGGACTTGCTCCAATGCCTCAACCTCTTTATTGAAGTGAGAGGCCCAGAACTGCCCCCAGCGTTTGAGGGGAAGCCTCACCAGTGCCCAGAGCAGGGGGAGAATTACATCCCTAGTCCTGTTGGCCGCACTATTGCTGATGCAAGCCAGGATACTGTTGGCCTTTTGTGCCACCTGCGCACATTGTTGGCTTGTGTTCAACTGGTTTTTGACCAGTATTCCCAGGTCCCTCTCTGCCAGGCTGCTTTCCAGCCACTCATCCCCCAGTCTGTAGCTCTGCTGGGGGTTATTGTGGCCAAAGTGTAGGACCCTGCACTTGGCCCTGTTAAACCTCATCCCATTGGCCTGTGCCCACTGACCCAGCCTGTCCAGATCTCTCTGCAGCATCTTCCTCCACTCCAGCAGATCCCCACTGACCCCCAACTTGGTGTCATCTGTAATAAGGGGAGATTCAATCCCCTCATCCAGGTCATCAGTAAAGATTTTGAATAGAACTGGACCCAACACTGCACTGATCCTTGGAGGACACCACTAGTCATTGGGCACCAAATGGATGGGGTACCATTTACAACCACTCTCTGTGCCCAGTGGACTGTGTGCCCACCCAAGCAATGAGCTGCCAGCTTTTCTAGGAAGATGGTGTGGGAGACCATGTCAAAGGCTTTTCTGAAGTTTAGGTAGATCATATCCACAGCATTCCCCTCATCCACTTGGCGAGTCACACAATCATAGAATGAAATCAAATTGGTTAGGCAGGACCTTCATTTCCTAAACCCATGCTGGCTGTGCCTGATCCCCCGATTGCCTTGTACCTGCTGCTTGATAGCACTTAGGATGATCTGGTCCTTATCCTTGTCAGGCACTGAGGTCAGGCTATAGACATTGTCAGTGCTAAGCACCACTTTTATATTCTTCTTAACATTTCAAAGCACAAACACTCCTTTCTGTTGACTGAAATAGTTAATCTATGTAGAATTACAAAAATAAGAAAACCAGACATATTTAGGGATATAAGGCTGAAATAAATATACAGTGTGTTCTAAAATTAGTCTTAAACCCAATACTAAACTCACTAAAAGCCAGGGTATTTTCAAACTAAAAAGTACTTACTGATAGATCAGTTTATTTGGGCATTAGTAATTGCAGATCACAGGTTGTATATTGCATTACTCCAAAATAGTTGACAAGTCAGAAATGAGTATGTATGTGTTTCTCTAATTTTCTTCTTTGATAAATTTTCACTTTTTGCAGTGTTCCTAAAAAGATTTTTCTTCAGCATTCAAAAGCCTTAGGATTATGGTTTTGAAAACATCTATTTATCGGATTTGTAAGCAGCATGTGCGTGTACTTATGTACATTTCAGCTTGCAGGAAAAAATAGAAGTGACTTCAAGAAGCAGCATTAAGTTTCAAGAAGCAATAAGAGTCTTTTGGAGAAACCTATTTCATATGAAACCAGTTTTTTCTGGTTTATAATTCCTCAATTCATAGTCTTGTATTAAAAAAAGAGTGTGTTAACTCCTGATTTAAGCTGCCCTAACAGTTGATGGAAGTTTTTACTATCTCCAAGCTTTTGTTTCAAGTGTCAATTACAATTCAGTTAACATTTCATAAAACACATAGCATGTTCTTCTATTAAACGAGCTAGTGGTGAATCAGGAATATACATCTCAGGAATATACATCTGTATGTTTCTAAACTTTTATAATGTTACTGTGAATTATTCAGTATCCTAATTAATCTTTAACTTCTTCATTTTGCCTCTTCTACATAAAGATTCACATCTTTTACACCTGAAACAGAGCTTTTTCCTGCTAGGCTTTCAGGAACAGTTCCTGTTTTACTTTGAAATTTGGGGAAAAAAAACAAACCCATGAAAGAAAGTGCTTTAGTGAAAAAATTGGTTGGAGAATATCTACAACAGCTTAGCAGTGGAAAGCACTGTTTGCTCTGAATGGGGGTTATTCTTAGGTTTAGAATTAAAATGTGTTTGAATGAGATCCTCTGCAGCAAAATGCTTTGCACAGAAAAGCTTTAACAGGACAGATCAGGTGTTAGAATGCATTTTTATTTTGAATACTGTAAGCTTCCATTAGTTCATGTCTCAATCTATCTGTCTGTGTCACATGAGCTAAACGGAAAAGAACATTTTAATTTCCTCACTGGTTTGCACTCCTTTATTAGAACTTAATTTGCTTTGTGGTGAAAATGACTCTTTCTAACTTAATATTCCTGAGAACTGTTACGTATTTTAATGTCATGGATATAAAAAAGCATTTATCACCAGCAGAAGACTACTTGAGCATCTCATATCTTTACTGTAGCTTGCTTGCATGTAACTCATTTCATACAGAGAATGTTGCTCAACGAAAGATATCTCTGGAAACATAAAGTATTCAGAAATTAGCAAATACAAGTTTGAACATGCAGTCACATTCCAAATCCTTTTTTATCTGCCTTCTGATAGCCATCACATGCAGTCTGTAATAGAACCACAGGCACATCCATCTTCCCTTGGCTTTTATCCTGTGCTGTAATGGAAGGTGGTTTTTTTCCCTACTGTAAAACATTCTTGCTTTAATCACAGTACATTCTGCATGCTTAATGAGGTAGGGGTATGTTGTTATGTCATTAAAGACTGCATCATGATATATAATAAATGGGAGCTTATTTAAGAGTGTGTCACCTTTGATGTGCTAGAATTTGCAACTCTAATTTTCTTCTTTTTGTATGTTATTTACAGTGATTATAAAAACAAATTCTTTTATATGCAACTATATTAAAGCCACATAGAATGTTTCTTGATATACTTAGGCCATCTACTTCTGTGGCTCTTCAGAGCCTTTGGAATTTCATAGGTTTGTGAATTGATTAGCTCTACATAGTTTCTTATGGGTATCACTCAAAAAGAGTGATAGTATTCCCTGAATGAATTCCAACTGTGTGCTCACAGCCTCGGGTATTTTATAGATACTCAAGTAAATAATGACTATATATAAGGCAAGTTTACACTTCCCTTTTTAGTGTTAAATAATTATTTTATTCATTAGTCCGTATTCACTCTGCTCCCTCTCCCTAGTGCCAAAGATGCAACAATTATAACTGGGATGTAGCATCCCATAACTGAGAGCCTGTCAAAGTACTAAAGCTGTTGAAACACCCACATTTATTTAGGAGCCAATGCATTAATACAGAAAGAAAATGAATTAAAACAGGTCTTGAAATTTCCCATCCAGACATCTCACTTAGGATGACTGTCTGACTAGATTCTACCTGCAGCTTGGGGTCAGCTTTATAAAAATGTAATGATTTTGGAGCTAGTAAGCCAAGGCAAACAAGAGCACCAATGCAGTACTGAATTGCCTGTAATGTTTGAGTCAACAGCATCAATTACTTAGCCCATATTAGTGGAAAACAGCTATATCATGCAAATCTGTCTAATGATGCATGCTACTCAGAGCTAGCTTCATCATATTTCCCTCCCTTGCTTTGACAGGCAGAGCTGTAATCAGTCCATCTCCAGAAATAACTGCCTGTGGAATTTTCCTGATGCTTGACATACCCACCTGTATCTGTCAGTTCCAGTGCTTGATGAAGTGCTGTGACTACAGACACCTTTCTTTCTCCTCCCTCCAGGAAGAGAGTGCCCTAAAGGAGCCACCTGTATCCCTTCATCTTCCCACATGTGGGCACAGAGATCATCTGGATGCTTAAAAGTTCCCTCCAATTCTCCAGGCTGAATTGCCTGGTAAAATTTTAAGCACAGTAAACTGAGCTGATGCTTTGATGCTTTGGAAGTTGATGTGGGTTTTTCTTTTCTTCATTTTTTCTTTTGGTAATGGAAGCGACTCTGCTGGAGTAGGCTGACACTCTGCTTAAAAAAATAAAAGGAAACATTATTCCCAAGTTAAATTTATCACTGAGGGTGTTGTCAGCATTTCTACGTGCGGTGTGGAAATAATACTTGGATGACTTTGAAAATAGCTCTCAATGTTTTGCACCGTGGCATTTTGGAAAATAGTTTAAAGTAAGGCTAATTAACTTCAAAGAAGGAAGGAGTAAAAAGGGGTTCCTTTTTTATTTATTTGCTAAGTGCTGTCTTAAATTAAATGAATCATGAAAAATTAAAATTGTTACAGTGCCACCCCTGTAATTTGATCACTGTTTAATTTGATTTTTTTGTTTTATTTAATCAGAGCCACAGGAACCAGCTCATTTGTATTGTAAATTACACAACTTCTGTCCTTTACTTCATATGCGGTTGATCACTTTTGGCAGGGAAGATTGGATTATCTAATCATTGCCTATATGAAATTGCCATGTAATCAATAAGGAAGGTCAAAATTTCTAAATGTGATCCAGACAACAGAGTATGTAAGGAAGTTAGAGGCTGTTCATCCAACTAGACTTTTACATGTTTGAGGCATTATGATTGACTATAGGATCTTCATTACTGTAATAAATGGCTACCGTTATCTTTTGCCGCTTCTGGTTTGATGGCCAACCCTATGGCTCTGGTTATAGTCAATAACTACTGATGACTTGATAGAGTTAGCTCTTCTGCTCATCAGAGCCTTTGATTTTTGTTCCAGTCGTAAGGTAATGGGTGTTCTGCTACCTGTTCTGCAAGTACGTAGTAAACAGATGTCTTCAGTCTCTATGTCACTGTTAATACAAAACGTATTTCTTACCGTTTAAAACCCCCTACCACTTACTGTTTGATAGTCTGCAGATAGTGACAAACCGGCAGAATATGTTTCATCTGCAAGCGCTCAAGCCAAACAACAATGCAGCATTCTGTGCTCTTCCTCTTGAGTTATCAATGTCTTGGAATGGAGTTTTTGCTCCTTGTTACTCTCTAGATACATTTGACATTTTACTGCATGGCTGTTGTTTTTCTCAGGTTATGGTCAAGTTCATGACCACACTAATGATTTCCTTTAAGTTCTATCACACATCTGCCCCTTTGCCAAATGTTTGAAATGTATGTTGGGATTTCTAGTTTGAATGTCTTCTGTTGTGTGCAACTCCTACTCTGATGTATGAAATACAAATGATAGTGATGAAATACCCAAGTACGTTGCCAGCTAAGTGATTCTTGGTAGTCCATTCTCTGCATTTTGTACTGTATGTCTATTTGTGAGAAGGGGCACTAATACCACATGGGTATAGAAGGGTGGATAGGTTAATTATCACAACAAATATGTGACTACACATGAGGATTTTGCTGGCCTATAGAGACAGAGCAGGAAGCTTTGGTAGTCATAACCAGTGACTCCTCATAGTGAAATATGTTGTTTGGGCAAGAACCTTTTCCTGGCACATATGATATTCAGTAGGCTGAAGGATTAGGAACAGAAACTGCTAGTTATTTTTGACAGTAAATGTAAGAGACAAGTTTAACAACCCGAAGCTGGGGTGATCAGAAGCTATCTGCATTTAGTCTTGCTTGGAATTTTTTGAATTTGCAGTTCAATGGCAACCCAAGATCCTCAAGCATCCTACAACGCTTTGTGGAAGTATGGGAGGAAGTAATTGAAGAGGATTGCTAAAAACAGTTTTCAATGAGCAGTTCTTGCTGAGGCTTCATGTGCCCTGTTTGGCATTTCCAGTGTAAGCTGTTATTGAACAGCAGATTAAAATAAGGTGGAAAAGGATTATCCTGCAGAAGAGATAGCCTGATCATATCAAGAACACACTCTGCTCTGTGGCTATCCTTAAAAAACTCCTTATGGGAAACTGGTTCCGAATCTCTGCCTAAGATGGCAGTTAAAGGCAGTATCGGAAGGATTCTGGATTGCCTTCAGACAACACTGGAAGCTTCTCCTGACACAGGAATTATTACTCCCTCCCCCCTAGCCCTCACAAAGTGATTAAGGGCTGGTATGAGTGTGCAAAGCTGAGCCAAACAACAATGAAGTACAATAACAGGAAGACAACTCACAGGATTTGGACATGCATGTTTCTCTTTTAACTCTTCTGAAGTCCTACCTAAGCCCCCCATTAACCAAACCGGGCTCTTAGTAACTCCCTATGCTCCTCTCACTCCAGAAGCATGTTTTCTCACTTGCGTGTCCTTTTCCACTGGTAGAAGCTTTGTTCCTAACCAATGCTTCCATTTATAAATCACAGGCATATACAGAGAAGGTTTCCAGTTTTTCTTTCTGGATTACTGCTACTCTAGAGTGGCTAAATACAAATAATTACCTTCTGACCTCACATGCAATCAGACAGCAATGCTGTGCTCAGTCTGCACCAAGATAAATCGTTATGCAGAAACATCCATTTGACCTTAATCCCATGTTAATTGCGTTTGTAATAGTTTCTTCTTCAGCTGTTTTTCCTAGTGTGAATGTTGGCTGGTTGGTTTGGTTTTGGAGCACTGTCTTTAGAATACATGACAAGCAATGAAAAAGGCACTCTTTTTTTAAAATCACTGCCATATAGAACATTACTAAAGAATTCTTGAGAACATTTGTGTCTTATTTGCTTTAGTGCTTATTTTACTAGGTACTTGTCAATGGAATGGTAAAATTACAATAAAACCCCCCAAAATCCTGTGACTTTTTTCTCCCAGTATTCCAGTCACAAAAATAGAGTAAAAAAAACCCCACAGGTGTGTGTTTTAAACTGAAGTCTAAAAGATGAAGCAACAGGTCAAAATCAAGTTGCAAACCTCTCAAGAATAATAAGACCGTAAACTTGACGTTGCATGATATTTGACATACAGCAAATCACTATTTACATTTCATCCCAAAACATTTACCTGAGAAAAGGTCATGGCGTTAAATTTGGAGACATTTACAGCAATTGCCAAATGTTTACTATCTACATGAATGTCATGCTGCTTAGTCAAAAGAAGGTTGGTGCACTAAATGTCAATTATCTCAAGTTGTTTGATGGCAGCAAAGATTGCCAAGCAATATAAAATGAGGTTTAATAAATACTATATACACTGTTAACCATTCATCTTGCCTAGCAGAGGTTAGAGTTTCACATAGAGAGGATTTATGACAAGCAACAATGCAGGGCATTAAAACTCAATTATTGCTGTCCTGGATGAAGGCATTATCATTAAGTTGTGGAAGCAGTACCTTGTTTCTTCTGATAGTGCTGTCAAACTTGGACAAGCAACAGGGACAATTAAGTTACGTGAGGAAATCGTGCCATTACGCTTCTCCTCACTATATTTTGTCCTTTTTAGAATAAGCAATGGAAGGACTAGTCAGCACCCCGTTTCTGAAATCTAGGAATTCAGACTTTATCTCCTACTGAACTGTAAGCAAATTCTTGCTAGGTTTGGGTTCTTGGAACTAACACAAAAGTTATGCCTGTAGGAATAGAGGTTAATGACATCATAATTTCTGTGAAGTACATGTAAGCTATGTATGTATAATAACTCGCATATCTACCTACTCCAGAGGAAGTATCAAAAGAAAACCTTGCTCAGAGGAGAATACTTGGTTAAGAACTGGAAATGGCTTTAAAACAATTGTACGAACAAAGCCATTCAGACTTAGAAAATGATGCCTATACACAGAGTGAAGTTCAGAATATTGAATTGACCTTCTACACATGTCTGAAGACCTGGCTGCCTCCTGCTGAAGTTAGAAAACATGAAGTCTAAACAGACTGTTTTTAATATATATATGTGTGTGTGTGTGTATATATGTATATATAATCTTGAAAAAATTAAGTTCCTTTGATAAAAGAAGTCCCATGTTAAATTGCAACATTGCTTGTAATAAGGGAACAGTAGCAGTGGTAAAACTTGGTTTTAACTTCATCTTTGAGCCATGTTTTTTCACGTATTGCCGGGAACCTCAGAGGAAGTCATCTTGTTGCAGGCAGTAACTGCAGCCACTCCACAGCTCTTTCTAAACACCAGTTTCCAAGACAGGCACTCAAGCAGTAGGTATGTTTTGCTA
This sequence comes from Upupa epops, assembly GCA_013397515.1. NCBI lineage: Eukaryota > Metazoa > Chordata > Aves > Bucerotiformes > Upupidae > Upupa > Upupa epops. Next base: position 379,467 of record VZRI01000453.1, read on the forward strand.
CTATGATTTTAAAAATATCTGATGTGAAATGTTGACTGTTTAATTCTAGCTGGAAGCTCTTTGTCCCTTTATTGGAATATACGTGCTGCATGTACTCACGTATACTCTATTTGCTCATAATTTTTGTAGGTCACCAGTTTACTTCTGTAAGCCCAAAACCACAAACCTTCTTTTTTCTAGTCTGCAAATTGATCACTGCTTCGAATCATCAACATGAATGCTGTATCTTACCATTCTACATTTTTTTTTGCTGGCAATTTAGTTCAGTTACAAATAACTAACTAGAATGCTCAGTGTCAGCGCTTTACAATGAGTTAGGAATTGTCTACCTAATACAATAGGCAAAGCCAGAAGAAAAACACATTTTGCTGTACAATGTGTTGATCTCTGGTCTCCTTTTTGAGTTCTTGAACATATTCCAGATCCACAAACATTGTGGGAGCTCCCAGTGTTAACATTGTGCTTTCACTGTGTAACTTGTGCCCATATCTGTTCTAACTGACAGACAACAGCAAGCAGAGTCTGTTCCCTGGCCCTCAGGGCAAAGGACATGGCCTAGCCTGTATCTGTCCAGATGAACTCCAGCCTCACTGCTCCAAAGCAGATGCTCCCATCTGTACTGCTTATCAAATCCCTTCCTAACCCAAGGTAGGCCATGCAGCAGTTCCTATGATAGCTGGCTCAACTGCTATCATGGTACAGTCTGTTAAAAATTAAGCACTGAGCAATTGCATGGCAGAGTGCAAGCTTTGGTCCTGCACTTCAATGTTAAGCTCACTTCTCCTCTGGGTTTTGTCTTCTGTTCTATATTTATGTTTTGCAGCGTTGTTTCAGATTGAGTGGAGATTTGATCATGTTTTTCCCTTGTGTAAAGAGCCACATGATGTGATAGTCTGCAGGTAAACAGGCTACTTTTCAAGAGTTTCTTCTACTATGTAAAGCTATGTTCTTCCATAGCTTAAGTCAGGACAGTGTGAGAAAGTTCAAGCTACAACTGGTGCTGTTGAAGCTGAACATCTTTTTGCCCTGTTTCAGTTCACTAAAAGAACCTTTAAAGTTTCACTATAGCACATGCAATGGGAGATCTCTCTAAGAAGGTTGAATGAGAATGACCCAGGCCTGCAAAGATAAATTGGATCCAGACAAGCAAATAATTTCCATGTTTATGCTACAAGTTTTTGGCACATTTTGCTGCAGAAGTTATCACAGTGATAGGCTTACTGTAGGGTCCCAAAAAGATATCTTTGAGCCTCTGTGTTTGGCTAAATTGTTTGTGGCTTCTCCCTAATTATATTAGAAAACATCTACATTAAAAGCTAGTAGATCAAAGCATTCAGAGTGTGAAAATGTAGGTGAAGATGCTCCACACAGTCTTGGCTGTTCTGTCTTATTTGTATGTGTGATGACATGCTATTGTTCCTGAAGGATGCTTTTCTTTTTGGGTGAGATTAGTTGCTGTGTAAAGGGTTTGTTTTCAGCTGTTTTATGGAAGTAGCAAGAGAAGACTAAACTTCAGGGACAAAAACCGAACTATTTTTTACTGAACTACAATCTTCCAGGGCTGTGGGATAAATAGAATACACATGAATTAACCTTGATATAAAAGCCACCTTCTCATGTTAATTAGAGTAGTAAACCTTATGATGTGTTGATTTGTTGTGACTGGAATGCGTTTGGACTAAGTCAAGTGAAATATTGTTTTGATTGTTGTGATAAAATGCAATGTAAACTCTCTTGAATGTAATGTGTATGATATACACATATGGTGCTCAATATTATCTAGGATTTCAGTACTTCAGTGCTGGAAGTTCAGAATGAAGCTGTGCTTTACCACTACAACACGGTAACTTGTTTTATTATGGAGTCATAACTATAGAGTCATAGAATCATTAGGGATTAGAAGAGACCTCAAAAGATCATCTAGTCCAATCCCTCTGCCACAGCAGTATCACCTCACCTAGGCCAAGTCACACAGGAACACATCCAGGTGGGTCTGGAACATCTCCAGAGAAGGAGTTGACTAGTGAGCAAGATGATGTAGCTGATTTGGAGATGAAAATAGTAGTTCTTTGGTAACAGAAATATTTCTGGAGTTGGCATCTTAATGCTGTAGACCTGTAAATCTAGTGAAATAAATTTGTCTTCAATTTAAAGATTCAGCAGCAAGAGGCAAATAATTGTTCTATATTTAGTACTGCTGTGGTTTAACAAAGGATGTTGTGGTATAATAAACCATCTGCACTGAATAATGCATCTTCTTTGGTGTGTGCTCTAAAGGAGGGGAAGAGATTACTGTGTTGGAGAATGTGTATAGGCACCACCTTGCATTCATTCTAAGTATCACACTAGTGTTTCTATGAAGTGCACGCTGCATTCATTCCACCAGGAATTCCAGCATCTTTTATAAATGCACTAGCAGAATGTCTACAGTGCGTTTATTTAAAGTCAGCCAGGGGGCTGGCTCTTCACCAAAGGAAAGCCAAGAGCAATTCTGCTCTGGGGCTCCCCACAGCTAGCAGAAAGACCTTCTCCCCAAGTCAGGGAAGCCAGAGACCTGTTTGATGAAGTATTGTTATCTTTTTTCTGCAAGTCAAACGATTTGAAAAAGATTGGTAATATTTTCATCATGATTTATATTTCCTCCCTTCCTTCCTTCTTTCCTCCCTCCTTTGCTCCCTTCTCAAGAAGAACATCTAATAGAGATGGACCTTCAGAACAGTATACACAAGCTAACCCAAAGCAAACTGCTCATTTTTCAAGAGCTCACTTTTGTTAGAGGCACAGAAGCAAGAGAAAAATTGCCTTTCTTTGAAAGGCGAAAGATTTTAAAACGAAGATCTTGTTGCTGCTTTTCTTGCCTAGAATTGTACTGATTCCAGATTAAATGTCTGACTCCTTATTAGTAAAACAAAAAAAGAAATCACACTGACTTAAAGCAGAGTTTGGAAGAAGTGAGGACACATTTGGAGTGTCCTGTTTGACAGCTTGATGGAATGAAGATCCATGTGGGATCAATGAACTAAACTTTCTATTAATGAGATTTTTTCAAATTGTCTCTCAGCTCAGTCATCTTTATATAGATGTGTGCACACACATACGAGAGAAGCAGGAGCATGTTGCTGTCATTTTATGGACATCCCTGAAAGCTGTGTCACCATTCACTTTAAATTAAGACTGGCCAGTGCTGGATCTAACACTTTTCTTACACCAGCATTAGAATCTTAGGCAACACTGGTGAGGTTTGCTGGTCTAGGTCTTCTGTTTATACTTCTATGTAGGTAAAGCCTGTAGTTCTATAGATGTCTTTCTATAGACTAGCAAGCCCAGTTAAGCCTTTTAACTAGCCTTATTTGCTTTGGCTTGTACTAGTGCAGACTGTATAATCATATGCATGAAATACCCAATTCTTTGCAACCCAGTAGTTTCTTGATTATCTGTGGTGAGCTATTAGCTGAAACATGCTCCATCATGAAGAGCAAGTGTGACGCACATTGCCATGCTGTGATTCATCCCAGTGCTGAATAACATAGTTGAATTACTTCAAAAATTACTGTTACATAGTTATTGAAAATTAATAGTGGTTTCTTTTTGCTCAGATACGTCACTCCTATGGTCGGGTTTTGCCAGGATCTATTAGCTTCATTACAAACTAAGGTCTCCTGCAGGTTGGTCCTGATATTTTGCATTAATAATGATCTATGACTAGTTTTCTGACTTTTCATTTATGTTGCCAGTAGGCTGTTTTTCTCATCCATCTTTTACCTAGCAGTGTGCATGGGGATTCAAAGCCATTTTCTTTGGGATCACTGTTTAATCTTGCATGAATAATAGTCTCCGTTCCATAGTAAATCTGTTTTTCATTTGAACATGTTTAAAATACCAAAAGAACCTGTTCAAGGGCAGAGAAACAAGTTGTTTTTTTTTCCCTCTCTTAAAAGTGATTCAGTATTTTATTCCTGAATTTCTTATTTCTGATTCCATCGTTTAGACTGCTAGTTGATGTACAGATGAACAAACATTTTCTGGGTCCCAAAATCTTCCTCTATTTTTCAAGAAATCTTATCCTCTCATAAAATATTATTAGAAAATATTTGTTAGACTACACTTACTGTTTGGATATGCTTGCCACTTCTTACTGAGATTTTTATGTAGGTATCCTACTTTCAGCAAAGCTTTTCCAAAGATGGAAAGTATTGAAAGGATAACCCACTGCAATGTCATTTGATTTACTGATAGAGGACTGAAGATGTACTATGCCGAATATACTTCTTGTGAAAACCTTGTTAATACTGAAAAGGAGGAGGCTCAAGCCTTTGGCCAAGTTGAATCAGAACTCGTTACTTCTCTATATTAATCTTCTCCATGTCCTTCAAAGAGATATTTTCCAAGTTTTTCCAAGTCTGTGAATCTTCCTGTTGGTGGCTGTCATCCTGGTTCATATGCCATGGTACTCTGGTAAGAATCACAGGGTTGGAAGGGATCTCAAAAAATAATCTAGTCCAACCCCCACACAACAAGCAGAACCCCACTCAGCCTGACCTTGGATGTTATGTTTGGAAATAGGTGATATCCCAGACAAAACCAAGGTGCATTTTTGAATTGTTATCAGCTGTACTCAGCTAGCATAGAGTTTTCTACAAATTTCATTATTTTGCTATTTCATTATTATGTTTTTGCTTAATAGTATTTACTTAATACACTGGGATAAGGATTTTGAGGGTTTTGATACTCAATAATTCATTTCTCCACTCTGTGGGATGGAGGTCTTTGATTGCCTCTTAAGATGTCTAAAGAAGCATGTTAATGATGTAGTATGAACATCTTTTCTCTGAGAGGCATCTTATTGAGATGGATATGATGATGGCTGTGGAATTTTACTCTGGTTTGCTTCTTAACCTATGAAGTTAGGCTTTCTGGAATGTTTATATTGCACTTGAAACATATGTTTAGTTTTAGTTTTGTCCCATTAAGGACAAACCTCTCTGTATGTATATTATCGTTGTCTTCAAAGTCACACTTTTTAACTGTCAGCATTCCAACTGTTCTCCTGATAGGCCTGTTCTCCGGGTAGGTTCTTGGTTTATCACACACATTTTCAATTTCACAGAAGAAATTGCTCAGAAAACAATGGTCTCAGTAATCTCAAATAGTCACCGAGGATTTCTGTCTCATCTGTACCAATCTGCACCTATCAGGCCAGGGGAGAGAAAGACCGGAAATGACAGCCCAGCTTCACGTTATCTTTCTGTCAGGGATTTGGAAGAGAAGGGTTTCATTAAGATGTGCTTAGTTTTGCTCTCAGCAATGCAATTTGAAGTCTGTGGGCAGCAAGTTATTTCCTTTTTTTTTCATTCTGATACCACATTTAAACCACATTAAACATGAATAGAGATTGACATAGGCGAGGGCAAGCAAAACAGCCTTTTGTTTAAGACTTCTCATACATAATATTCGGTCTCAGCTGTTCAGCACCACACATGCACAGGCACACATTCATGCAAAGTGCTAACATCCAAGAGCCATATCCTGTGCATCTCTTGAAGGATAATAATATATCAATTTTCTAATTTGCTTGTGCTTAATAAAACAGTTGGAATGTCTCAATCAATAGAATGGGAGCTTTCATAAAGCAGAGCGCATACGTGTATGTGTGAGGATTTCAGTGAAAATCATATTAATAAATGTGATTTTCAGATGATGAACTGTATACAGCATCTTGTGCTGAACAATATTGTTCTGAGGCTCCATCAGTTATGATATAGCAAAATGAACACTCATCCAGTAACATATGTCAAAGTTCCTTCCAAATTAATATCTGTTGTTATTGGCTATTCTGTAGGACTTGGTAGTCTCAATGAGACTTCATCAGTCTGAATTCCATTTGAATCCACTGGTAAGCATTACTATAAAAACTTGTCTGCTTATTAATAAGAAGTTGTGGACCATCTTCCAAAACAAATCAAGTACGTCCTGGGAATTGGGCCTGAAATATAAACCCTAGCACCTGATATTAGGAGCAAATAAATGCCACACCAAACCAAGTATCTTTGTTTGCCTTCTAGTTGCACATTGTATGTAACCACTGGGAATAAAAACTGATGGACCAAAACATTGTGCCAGAACAGGCTGAATTATTTTTAGGCACCTAAATTTGAACTAAAGTGTCTTTTCCTGTGACAACATGTATTTACTAATTAGAACACACATACTTTATAGTATATTTTGTGGCTGTCTTTGGAAAGCACTTTACAAGATCTTTCTACCAGAGCTCTATAACACCTTGTTGCTAATGATCGGTTGTTGTTCCATGTTATTTAGGTAAATTCTGCCCAAGTATTTTTTCAGGTGTATTTTTTGCTTAGGTGTGAAATCCAAATGCTAGCAATTAGGGTATTTCAGAGTTCAGCCTATAACAGTGAGATAGTAAGCTTTACCTCTAAATTTGTGGCAAATGCGATGTTAAAAATTCCATTCCAAATGAAGCAATCAATCAATATTCCTCCTCTGTTTACTCTCCAATCTTTAGAACTGATGGTTACACTGGCTAGATGGATTTACTTAGAACAGTGAACGACATGCAGAAAGTCCATCCAATTTCTTGATTTATTTGCTATTGATGCATAAAATAAGCTTGTATGTGAAATAGCCGTGTTGCAATTGCTATTCTCATGCATTTTTCATTGCTATTATTTGGCTAGACTGACTCTTGAGGGTCAGATTAAAATTCATTCATCTAAAGTTGTGCTGCTGACGGTGGATAGCCTCAAATTAGCTCTTATAGTTAATATCTGTACCACTATTTGTAAAACCATTAGTCCTGAGAATATTTTGATCAGGCAGTGCATGTTTTTAACAGACTCTTTTACCCTTCTGTGCAATGAAAACTTAAAAAACACTGCTTGATATTCTTGACATTGAATTCAGCCTATGCCAGCACAACGTTGTGGTCTTCACAAAGTCTGTTATTGCTGGTGATGAGAGGTCATTGCTTATTAGATAATCATGTCCCTTCCCTGCACTACTGGGCATACACACTTAATACAATTATAATGCTTAACACTTATATAGAGCTCTTCTTCCAATTGCTTTACAGACATTATGTAATTAAATTCTCAGCATTCTTGGGAAATAAGCTAACTCCATATTACAAATACAGATATTGGGCCAGAGGCAATAACAGCGTTTTCAAATACAGTCTTTAATTCTTAAGCTGGAAATTGGAGCTGAACGTGTCTGAAGATCAGGATATGTGGCACCAAAATTGCCAGTCATTTTAAAAGCTGTGGCATAAAATGTGCTGTCGTAGGTCACTGAAGTAGCTGGGGTGAGAAACAGGATTGAAAATCCAGTCTTGTATCTTCAGGCTTAGAGTGAGGTACTGAAATCTTTCTTTTTTGTAGATGGATTCTGCAATCTGTATTGATGCAAGATGCCATCTGCTTTTGACTGAGTCCACACAGGCACTGCAGAGCATGTCCGTTGCTTCCCATCTTTGGATGACACAGGGAGGATTCTGATGAATAGCCTTAATACTCAATGATGCTTAAGCTGCAAATGAACTGCTTCTGAACCTCAGTGAAATCTTGTGTCCTACAGAAACATACTAGAGAGCATGAAAGCATGAAGGAGGGCAGGAGGAGAGCAAACCAATGCCTCAGTTATGGACAGGCTTCTAAATTGAAAGCAAGAGGAGGCAATAGCTGTCTGGAAGCCTGATCTCCACCTGAGATCAGTCTCTCTCAGCATCACCAGTTTTGACAGCAGCAGGCACAGAAGAAAGTACTGTGGGAGCACCAACACAGGGTAGACTCTTCCTCCTTCTTCCTCTGGGGAAAACCAATGAATCATACTGAAACATCACGTGGGTCAGACTGACATTACTGGCTGGCAGCTGAGTTGCACGGTATGCCTTGACCTCCCTCCTCCCCTTCTCCAACACTTCTTTTTCCACTACTTTTGATCTCTCTTGCCCTTGTTTTTTGTCATCTCGTTCCCTTCACAGCCCACCACCTTACAACACACATACTATCAACCCCAACATTGATCCCAGCTCCATCTTCAGCATCTGCCTGTCCTTGAACTCTTGATGGTCTTTTTTCTTCTCTCTCTTCTTCAAAGTCCTTCTTTGGTTATTCTTAAGTAACCAACAACATCCTTGTAGTCAAGTGCTATTTTCTTCCTCCTTGACTTCTCCTTGGATTTTAACATTATGGTAACTACTCTGAAATATTACCTTCCTTTTGTTTTCACAGTTTAGTTCTCTACTGTCTCATCTCCTACCTCTCAATATTTATTTAAGTCTCTGTTCAGCAAACTGATTAAATGCATTTCTGTTCAGGCCAGCAGTGAATCATATGATTAAATAATGTATTGAATAGAGATGCCTTTCTGACCCAGAGCCCAAGCAGCTGGTTGGATGTTCTTCTCTGTCATTCTTGCCTTTGGGATCAATAATCCATTGCTCTGTGCAGTACTTCCCAGGATTTGATCTTTAAGAAACCTCCCTCCCTGCTCACATCATGCTTCCCTCTGCCCAAGGCAAGTGCCAGAGACCCTCTCATATGTCTTAGTGAATTTCCATCCTTGATTTAATCCTCTAATGGCCAAAATTGCAATAGGTCTTCTTGCCATCTTTGCTTTCCTGTGTGAAGAGTGTTTTTATGTTTCTAAGTCACCCTGTGGCTGCATTTTTAGCCCAAAATCGTTACTATACTTGAAATTATAATAAAACAGACAATATGATATTAATCAGTGCTGATTATCATGAGGCTGTTTATCATGTTCTAGTGTTCCTGCATTGTATTACTTATTTCTGTCTAGTGCTGTACTCTAGGCATTTTTTAGGATAAGACCTAAGTATAAATATTCCCTGGCCTAAAACCTTCACCTCCAAATTGAAGCACATCATTAAATAAACTTAACTCTTCAGCTCCATGCTGAGGGATGTAATGCAGTTGCAAGTGCAGGGTTAGGAGCCTGCTTTGATCATGGGTTTGCTCTACTGCTTTTTTTGTGGGTTTGTTTGTGGAATTTTTGTTTTGGTTTCATATGAGGTTTTATGGTGGGGCTTAAGATGTGTGTGTGCATATATACATTATATATATATATAAAAAGATATAAATCATAGTGCAGTAAGGATGGTTTGGCAGTAATTGTACAGGAAGGAAACTAAATGCAGAGAGCTTCAAATCCTGCTGAAATCAGGTAATGATTCTTCTTCCTTCAGTAGGCTTTAGATCATTTCTCAAGAGAGTGAGGCAAGCACTTGGGACAGAAAGTCTATTAACCAATCAAGATGACACTTGCTGGCAAAGATAAAGGACATCAAGGATTACATTTTTCAGAGGTAGTTAATTCTGCATATTGGATGCTACTGAAGAAATGAAATCCTTGATAGTAAATGAGCATCTCTGGGAAAATAATATTTGGATCTGAAGGAGCCTGTAGTACAGCCACAGGTGTGAATGAGGCCACCGGTGTTGCCTTACCTGTGCTTACAAGGAGAAGATGTAGAAGGCATTATAGACCTAATGAAGGGAACAGAGCAGTTCTGGGCACATGGAATCTTCTTGTATATCATCACAGAATTGCTGCTAGAGGTTGCTTAGCTTTACATTCTATAAGGCATCTAATATATACCTAGCAAACATAAACCAGTGAAGTATAGATTAGTGAATCTGGTGGATCCACCCGGTACACAAAGTCCATCTGCATGGGAAAACAAGCAGACCAGTAGATCTGTGGTAGCTCAGATGTAACCCAAAGTGAACGGATGGTTGTGCTTGGGCTCAGGCTGTCTTGCAATGAGCCAGCTGCAGTGGCTTCGTTTCTTGGGAAAGGGAGCTCACAGGGGTAGTGGGATGGCTTCCATAGTGTGACTCACTGCCTGTTCCTTAGTGCTGTGGCTAAAGTTATAGACACATGGCTAGACATTGAAAGATGCCATTCTGGAGTGAAATAACTATTTTTTTAATATTAAAGAAAGCGCACGTTATATAACAGAACCTAATCGAAGAGCTAATAAAAGATGTAAACACTATTGCCATCTTGTGGCTTCAAGGTGCTTCAACAGACTTTATACAAACTGATTATATACTCCCTCAGATGTTCTGTAAACATAACACATTTTCAATTAAATAGGCAAATCAAAGTGGCACAACACAGAAACAATGTCCAGACCTGCACATCACAATCAATTACAGGAGTGCAAGAGCAATCTTATTTGTCTAGAAGGACTAATCACGTGGCTGGCCATCAGGAGCTGAATGTGCACGGATCGTTATCGAACGAAATAGTGCTAGGCATATCTTGTTGTGTGGAAATACAGGAAATCCTACAAGAATAAAATTTGTGCATGACTCTCTGTGATTAATTTTATTTCTTTTTTTGAGAAAAAAATTGCTGACGTACACAGTGATCCTGTGAATTGTAAAGGAAATATTGCTTAGATTCCAGCTGGGGAAAAAGATGTGCTGCTTTTCAAAACAGATTTTATATTGTACAATATTACATACAGAGGGCTACAGATGTACCTGTGGTTTGATTCTCTGGGTTGTATTTGGGGTTTTTGTTTTTTGTTTGTTTCATAGCTACCTCTGCAACTGAACCTCTGAGCATCAATAGCAATAGGACTCGGTATTTAATTGGCAGTGCTGTTCTAGATCAGACCAGTGGTCTTTTGTTTTACATATCAAGTTCCTTGGAAACTTAACACTGAATGATTGTTTTATAGACAATCTTTTGTAAATTGTTTAGCCAAATAAATTTAGGAAAATATCATTTTCTTTTACTATGTTCAGTGACCAAGAGCTAATGAATAGAACCGGACAGAACACAATGTCTTTGTCCTATTGAACTGTGATTTTTCAAAACTTCTCTTTGTGTGTGCTCTTCGACCTCAGACCCACATTAAGCTTTTTTTCAGACTTAGGGGCAGACCCTGGTGCTAGAATGGACAGTAGCATATGGCACTTGATCGAGATGCTAACAACCAAGAAGAACATCTTCAATTGCTGCTCTTGTACTGTCGCATTCACTGTAATGTTGTATGTTGCTATGCTGTTCACTCTTACAGGAGTTCATCTCTGCCTGCTTTTGACAAGAAAACCCGGCAAGACAGAAGAAGCTGCTGCCAGTGAGACATTCTGGTTTTTAATTCATGCAAACTTTGGCTTGGTTTGGGTGTTCCACCACCTGGTTGTAATTTAGGAAAACCTTAACAGAACTACTATAAAAGATTTACCGCCTCTAACATAAATATTGTAATAAACAACAAGCAAATGATTTAAGAATGACAGAAGCCTGATGAGCAATGACACAAAATGCTAAACCTCAAATAAGAGACATTTTGTTCTATTTACTATCTTCATTTCTGTAGTCTTTTAGTTAGGGAAGACATTAAAATCCTGTTCAGAGGTAATTTGTGTGCATAATTTATTAGAACATATCAAAGCCCAAACATTTGTGAATAATAATATTTGTGAGTTTGAGACTCAATTAAAAAGCAAACAATAAAAAAAGACCATAGTGTTCAAAATGGAAAATATTCTTAGAGATTTCTACTTCAGAAATTGTCTTAATTGGTCAGATTAATTTGCATGTGAACCCTACAGGGGTTCTCTTCATGGGTACAAGTTGCATACTTTCCTGTGAGGGGGAGGTTTAGATTACATTTGTGTGTTATAGTGGTCAGTTGAGGCTGCAGACATCAGGGCAGGCAAATAGAATGCTGTCTGGATTGACACAAATAGTTATCACTGTTTAGATCCAAATGTAAACCTGCTGTCCCTAGTGCAACACCTAAACACAAGGTACAAAGATGTTAGACCTCTGATAAAGTAGTCCTCTAAGCCAGCATCCTCCTTAAAGCCATTTCTTGCAATCCTTACTCTGTTCTAGTATCATTTTATCCACATACTTATGTTTTTTATTTCTATTTTTACCCCTTTGTTCATAACATTAGGAAACATTTCTTCACTGAAACAGTGGTCAGGTATTGGAACAGGCTGCCAGGGATGCGGTGGAAACTCAGACCCTACCTTGAATAGCACCCCTTTGCTAGTTATAATACTACCGGGGAATTAGGATGCTCTGGTTTTTTGTTTTAGTATAAACAAATGGAGTGTTTTAAAAACTCATGTTTTCAGATGTATCAAGTACTGACTGTTGTAGCCATCATGCTGACCTAACTGTTTGCTAGCCTTAAGACTAAGCATGCAGGCAATTTCTACGAGAAGTACAATAATGCACACTTCTGTAGGAAAACAGCTGAAACTGTTCTTGAAAATAACAGTTATTGTTATTTGGTTATTGAAAAAGTGATTGTAACTGGTCTGTGCAGAGGCAAAGGGTGCAAGGTTGTGCATTACTTTAGAGAAAGCTAGTCATATGCAGTAGAGTTGAAAGGAATCAGTGATTTTGGAATCAGATCAGCAAGGAGTCACACCTTCACAGCAGGTGATACATTCAGGTCTACTAGATACAGGCTACCTTTTTCAGCTAGGAGCACAGGCTGCGATAGTGATAGCGATAGAAAAAGAAATCTTAAACACTGGCAGTACATAAGTCTTTCATTTTGCATTTTAGAAAACTACAAAACTTAAGCCCCTTTTTCAGAAAATAACAGATTTCTCATCAGGTACTTGGAAAGGTGCCATTTTGGAGTCCACATGCCTTTTCTTTCCTCTTGATAGAAAAGAAACATAATTAAACACTTTTCTTCCCTCCCCCATCTCATGCAGGATATTTCAGCATTTTATGGAGTAAAATATGGTCACTTCTGTGCCAATTTGAAAAACATCCAGGTTTGATATAACCAATTTTTGTTGTTGCCGTTGGGTTTGTTGTTTTTTTTTTTCCCCGGTCTCATCTGGGCCTGCCATGAAATTTGGAAATGTGTGAACTTGTCTTTCCTATCAAATAACTTGGGTTGTTTTCCTAATTGGGACACCAGTATGGCTGTGGCTACCACTTAAATAGCTAGCAGACTCATCAATAGTGTCTCTATAGGATTCACAACCAGATGGTGGCAAATAGCCTATTTCACTCAGGCTTCGATAGCTGATCTCTTTCTTAACCTTCAGGATGCATCTTTCAGTGAGCAAAAGATGCTCGAAGTATGATTGAAAACAGACAAAAATTCCCTACTTTAGCCAAAGGGCTGTTTTTAAACGCTGCAAGCCTCTCCCAATCAGACAGCCATACAAATGTGTACTGGGCAGATACGATTCTTACGACAACTCCCAGTCATACACACTGCGTCTCCTATTTCACCAAGTTAAATTGGCCTTTCACTAGCAATTTGAAAGGCAGTTGCTACTGCCTTACAAGCAAACCTGCCGCAACCTTTTCTACGGTTATGAGAATAGAAGTAGACCACCTTTAAAAGGAGGCAGTTAAGTGGAGAAATGCAGGGTGAATAAAGAAAGGAAGATTTCCAGCAATTTTCAGATAATAGTATCTTCCCAGACCTCTGTGCTTTTGAAAACTTTCCTTTTATGCCAAGGACTACATCTTAAAGAGTGAAGGATATGCTGGCGCATGGCATATTAACTCTCAGTTCTTGTTTGTTTTTCCTAGTGAGCACAAGACATTGCAGGGCGCTGAACGTTGTCCAAGTCTACACAAATTACCCCAAGTCTCAACCTAGTAGATTTAGATGCTGACATAAAATTGTCCTTCTGCAAATAGGGTCTGGCATCAAAAGTGGTACAGAGAAACCCACTGCTATTTGTAGAGGAAAGTCAATGTGTAGTCAACAAAAAATATACTTTATTGAAAGGGTCTGACTGCAGAAACAGAGCAGAACACCACATTACCTTGATCAATTGCTGTTGCTGTCCCACCCACCAGAAAGGTTACTCCAAACAAAAGCAGAGGCCTCTTCCCACTGCAAGAAATGAAGTCACAATTCAGAATTATAGATACGATTGGTGTAAATGTATTTAATTTTAAATGCTATTGTAACTGGTACACTTTCCTGAAGCATTTTTTAACCTTAATATACACATTGTTTTTCTGCTTTAACCACTGGACCATTTATTTGCAGTGTGTATGAACAAGCCAGACAGTAAATATGTAGTTTCTAGGCAGAGTGTTAATGGAAAGTGAAATGCTTGTCTTGGCCAGGCTTTGGAGGAAGCGTATCAGTTTTTGTCAGGTTGATGACACCAAAGAATTCTGAGTCAGTATACAAATTATTGAGGGAAATATAGTTTATGAGAAACTGAGTGTTACTGTGCTTTTCCTGTGTCTCTGGGTCAATACCTTGGTTTGGATGCAGTAATTACCTTCCTTTTTCTTAGCATGTGATTGTGAGAATATGTGCGATAGTGACTGCATGTCTTGTTTGACCACAGCTTTGTGAAAATGGATGGAGTTTTAATTTGTTCAAAAAGTCTTAAACATTTATTCATTTATAGAATTAGAATTAGAATTTAGACCATGATGAACCAGTTTGGTTTAATACATTAATTCCTGACTATTTTTCCTATTTACAAGTATGAATTGGACCATTCTCTTTGTCATATTGCCTACAGAAAGACACTTAGCACATGTTTAATAAAATTAACATCCTTAGTTATAAAACAAATAATGTTTCTTGAGTTTTGATAGGGAAATGCCTTGCAACAAAAAGTGTTGCTGTGACTTTAGAGCAGTCTTGGAGGCAGTTTGTTTGAAGGAAAGCTGATTTCATCACCATTGCTGAGGTGTGAACTTGAATGAACCCTTAGAGTGAGAGCTGATCCAAAACACTGGCTTATCTATGTGAAACAGTTTAACAATACCAGTTAGCGTTTTGTCTCTTTGTCTAAATAATGCTTGTGAGGAAAAAAATACATCATGGCTTGGGAAATAATTTATCCTTAGTGTGCTGAAGCCATGAGGAAATGAAGCGACCTGTCTCAAGATGCTGTCAGGAAAGCCTTATGTCATCATTTATTTTGTGTATGACACTTATTCTACTACTTCTAGAAACACTTTATAGACAGAAAATGTGGCTCAATGCTAAGTGTCTCTCTGTACTTCAAGACATTAACTTGCTTCCTGTTTTGCCTAAGGATTACTGTTTGATCTCAGGAAAGTCTTTTAGGCTCTATAGACAGTTTTTCCTTTATAAAAGTTCTTATGTCCCAAGATATAAAAGTAGCTGTTTGCGCTTAGTGCTTAGAACCACAACCAGTGGCATGTCATCCTGTGGCATGTGTAAACCCTGTCGTAACCTTCTAGTTAGCATAGGCATTGTAACTTTACTACTGCTTAAAGCAGGAGATCTGAATATCTTCTTCTCTACCTGACCCCTTCTGAAGCTCTCCATCTCTTCACTGGCAAAGCAACAAGAAAACACTGGCTTTTTTTGTCACAGTATCACAGTAATGATGAGGCTGGAAAAGACCTTAAAGATCATCCAGTCCAACCTAAAACCAACCAAGTAAACCTAAACATCTGACATCTAGATCATGCCACTCATTCATCCAGCCTAACCTTAAACACTTCCAGAGATGGTGACCCAACCATCTCTATGGGCAGCCTGTTTCAAAGCCAGATCACTCTCAGTGAAAAACCTTTTCCTAATGTCAAGTCTAAACCTCCCCTGATGGAGCTTAAGTCTGTGACCCCTTGTCCTGTCTCCAGTGTCCATTTGCTTAGAAATTGAAGCTCTCTTTTTTGTCAAAAGGGGAGAGAAGTTACAAACAATATATTGAAAATATTTCTAAATCTGGTCCACGATGAGTACCATACGTTAGCCTCTGTGTTTTTGGCCATTACTGAACGGGTAAGAGTGTGGCATATCTTATCAGCAGGCTGGCTGTCTCGTCTTGGTGATGACAGGAATGTTTCCAAATCCACAAGGCAGAAATGCCACTAATGGGAGAGCACTTTTCTTGCAGTTTGCTTTTTGTAGACATGGGAGTATCTGGAAAAAAGAATTGAATAAGAGATAAGTAACAAGGCAAAGAGTGCAGGATACAGCCTGTTTGGAGGTTTTTGTGCATTCACTAGTACTCATCAAGTACTAATGTCTGTTGTATATTTCTCAGTGGTTGACAAATGCTTCTAGCTGCTGTATAACTGTCACATGTATATCACTAGTACATATATTTATCAATGTACAGTAACTCTAAGGAAGTTTTAACTGTCTTCTAGTCATGCTATGCAGTCAATAAGCAGCTCCCTCTTCATACTTCTAATTTGCTAGGTCAAACGAAGATAGTAGAATAAGCATTGCCATTTTGATCCTAATGCAGTTTCCATACAAGTACTGCAAATTTTTGTTCAGAGATTGTCAAACTTTTGTAGCATTTCTTCTGAATCTGCTTCTGAAATACATTAGAGTGAAAAAGAGGGGGCAGCAGATTAATTAGTGAGTAAGTGAACCAGTTAATTAATATTACAATTCAATCTGCCTGAGGTATGCTTACAGCATCCTTGGCACTTTTCAAGTAATGAAAAAGTGTTTGCTCTTTCCCTCCTTCTCAAAGCTCCACTGAAAATGTGGCTTGTCTGAACCAATGCTCATGTGAAGCTGGTCAGAATGAGGTAGACGAGTGAGTTACCATGGTGTCAGAATTATTTTGTGTCCTGTGATAGAGCTATTCTTCTACTGTTCGGAGGACTGAAATTGAATAGAAAGTTTGTAATTATATACAATATGCTGCCAAGAGATCAACTTTGTTGCTTTTGGCAATCAGTAATGATTTTTTATTTTGCAAGAGCAGCATAATCTTTTATTTCTGCCCCCATTTTTCATAAAAAGTTAATTTGCATACATTTCTGCAAGAGTGAACCCTGTTACTATGGGAAAAAACCTCTAAGAATCATCTGAAACATAGATTTCTCTTTCAAAAATAGTCACTTCAAGCTCTGGAAGTGGGAACAGCTGCCCTCCTGACCCTGGAGTTCAGCACCTTAATCAGACTCTGATTAGTTGCCACTTTAACCTTGAGAGCAGCAGACTCACCTAACATCGTATTCATGGGATTAACAGAGTCGTGAGCCTTACCACTGTATTCTGCATTTCCTACTAGAGTCAGAGCCATATCATTGCTTCTGGAAGGACACAACCTGGGCTCAAAGGGACAACTATTTATTTATTTATGAATTTATTTGAAATCTAAGGATGAATGAATGCCATGGGTTGGATTAAAAGTCACTAGAGAGAGGGAGGGAGAAAAACAGGCTTGGTACCCTCAAGAAGGTGACAGTATTTTGTATTTATTAGAGGCAGCATATATGAACGAGGAAATGAAGGTGTCTACATCTGCTGCTCATTTGAGAAATGAGTAATTCCATACTTTTTATTTTTAAACAAAGGCAAATGCAGTACCTCCTTCCCTTGGTATTACTCAGCACCCTGGTGGAGATTCGTGAGGCACACTGGTGAAACCACCAGCTATTATAGTCAGGTTCAGCATGTGTTCCCACTGGTGTGACTTGACAGAGACCTTGGGACCACAGGAGAACAGTGTGGCTGCACTATAATGCTGACACAGCATATCTGCATCTACCTACAGCAATAGGTACTTCAGAAATGCAAAATCTGCTTAACCTTTGGCCTTGCACCAGTGGCTGGGCAGTAACTTAGGCTGGGCTTTACAGTTGAAGAAGCCAATTCCCTCTGCTTTCCAAAAAATGAAGAGGTCCTGCTCACAAAATATGTTTCCAATTTTGCCCTTCTTATATTCTTCACCATCTTGACATAAAAAAACTAAGTGGATGTAGTAACAAAGGTCTTTATTGTAATACCATGATCGTGATTATTTGCAATGCTTTTGTCAGAGATGATAGTTATACTCCATATGAATGTCTAAAACACAGATACGAACAATTGAGTAGAGCAAGACTGGTTTTCACTCATTTCACTAATCTTCTTTCTGCTGCATCTAAAAGGCTGCCTTGTTGCCAGAACAATGCACAAGTCACAAAAGAACTAGAGGCAGCTACATAAGAAGAGATTAAAAATACCCAAATACAAATATTTAAAAGGAAATGGAAAAGCTATTAAAAAAGAATAATCCTTGACGTTTCTATACATTTTGCTTTCATCATTTACAGCAAGTACTTAATTGCCTACTTACAGTCTGAATGAGACTCTGGAACATTTCTCCACTGCTTAATCCTGTAACTCTTGTTGATCTCTTTCTCTTTCCACTGAAGACTAGGACTGCAACTCACCTTGACCAGCAGAACAAAGCAGCTTGTCTTTTGAATAGTGAACCAGGCAATGGTGAGACCCTACCTTTCCACTTGCTCTCATTAGGAATTTGGAGATTAGTTTTCCAGTTAGGTTTCCACAACCTTGGGCATAAACAAATATAAAACGGATTTTCAGAGTGTTTATATTTTATCATTATATTCATATGTTATTCCTTTTTTTAAAAGGAAATGTGGAATTCCTGACAAGTACAAGGTGTGAATGATGGAACCGATGCCATCACTGATTTCACTGAAAGTGGAATAAAATCTCAGTCAAACTGAACATGTAGGAACCTAATTCTGCAGGCTTCATTCAGGCTAAATCCCCACTGAAAACACTGGAGAATTTGGTGCAAACCTTTCATTATCAGAAACATAGATTTTTGTTTTTCCTTCTAGAAACCTTTGCAACATTGCTACTGGCAATTAAATCTGTTCTTTGCCTGGAGCAAGTTTAATATAAATTGTTTAAATAGAATCTGCTTTAAATCTATGTTTGAGGGGATGAGAAGAGTGAAAACAGATTTGATGATTCATCTGTAGAGTAGATGGGGTGTATCTGATACATTTTTGTGCTATGTCAAGAAAATAGTACAACTAGAATTTATGAAAACGTTCATTCACAATTAAGGCAGCTACTCATTTGGTGGGTCTCTGTAGCCATATTTGGTCTTCATACCCACCAGCCTATCAGAAACCAACAATTAACTTGATGCATTTGGTAAACTATAATCTGAATCTTTTACCCACATGCATTCCATGGGAGGGGGATTTGTACATTCAAGGTCTTTTTGTGAATTATTCATTTATGTTCTTGAAAGTTTAATTACGTTGCAAATACATAAGATGGCTATAAGTCTTGTTTGAGTTAAGAAAGAAGAAAATGGCTAGTCATGTGAGAATAGGTTTTACTTAAGAATTCTTTCCTCCAAAGCTTTCTGCTTAACAGAAAGGGTACGAAGCATCCAAATATCATTCTTCTAGTGTAAATCCAACTACTGCGACTACCTGTACAGATTCTAACACAGCCTTAGAGTGCACACCCTGATGCAAAGCATCTTTGCAATAAATACCCTTTGCATATAATATTCAAAGCAGTTGATTAAGCAAAAGAGATAATTAGAAAAGTTGGGTTTGCATGTATGCACTTTTTTGTGGTTTATAATTGCATTAGTGTTACACAGAACTATAAATTCTACCATTTCTATGAGTATTAAGACTGACCTACCAGATTATTCAGAGTGAAATATTTTAAACTATCTCTTGAGGCAAGTTTCTTAATATGAAAGCCTAAATATTTTCAGGGTGAGTTTTATTTGTTAGTGTTAGATCATGACTAAAGGGTATCTGAGAAAAAGACATGGTCACGTATGTCCTGGTGCAGTGAATGCTAATATGCTTTCAGTAGAAGCACATTATGCTTTTATTTCTGACTGTACACTGAATTATTTACACCTTCAAGGCAGCTGATTGAACTGCAGCATCAGTCAATTAGCAAATCAAAAATTTATATGATTCCAATTTAGCATGGACTCCTTCTCTCTATTTTTTTTTTCCTTTTTAGATTTTCACCCTGACAGTGACAAATTACTCCTCTGCTGGCTGAGACTGGAAATTAAAAGCATTTAGAGTTGCTCATGCATTTATGCTAATGAGAACTTCTGATACGATTTGCATGCAAAAGAGGACAATCTGAAAGCTCATCAGTTTTTCATGCTTCCGCATTTTGATGTAGTAGGAATTTTTTTTCTGTTTTATGCAGAGCAGAAAGATTTTTCTTGGGGAAACAATACTCTATGTGAACAAAAAGAGTTTTTCTTTTAAGTCAGAAAGTTCCTATTTTTTCGTACCCTCCAGATTCTTGTCAAATCATTCGCTTTGCTGTTGCAGAATCGCAGCCCACGTTCATTAGCATTTTAGATGTTTATCAAAGGAGAGATCCAGTATCTGCCATGCAAGATTATAGCTCAGGCTTCATTTTAAATTCAGCAAGAAAAAAAGACCCGAGGACAGATGAGAAGAAGGACACGCACTCTGACAATCTTCTTCACAGATACATGCGAATTAATCCTATTTAGAGCAAAATTTGATTAATCACCAGGGGTGGCAGCCGCAAGTTTAGTGAAATAGTTAACTTGGACAAATTTTGGGGACCTCTTTGGCACAGCCCTTCTGCAATGCAAATAAAGTAGTCAGACACTACAAACAGGGAAACAGATAACTTTCAAATGGATGTTTTTTAAAAAAACCTCCTGTCTAGTGAAGAGATTGCTGCCACTTTCAGGTGTCTAGTTTTGCTCTCCATTTTACTCTAATAAAAGACAACATGGCCAAGAAGGGTCTGGAGGTTAGAGGAAGCGTCAGGGTATTGATTTTGCTTTTGCAGTACATGTTTTGGTATGTTGGAGGCAGTACAATGAAAATAATTTGTGGAGTAAAGAGAATTGTTTTCCGTATCGTTGGCTTTGCTTGGAGAGACTCTCTCTGCATGCGTTTGAGGTTTTGTGAATATAGAGAAATTTTGAGTTTGGAAATGATCTTTTTGACACCATTTCTGGAAAGACCCTAATTGTTATCCCTGTGTTTACAAATGATGCTATAGTAGTTGTGAAGCATTATCATAATTCAGAAATTCTCTCAACCAAAAAGTCTACTATTTACAGTTTTGGTTGTGTCTGTTCCTTCTACCTTAGTCAGTTGGTGAAGTCCCAATGTATTGTTTACAAAGGCAAAATAAACATGATGTGCCTGTTTCACATATGCATTAAAATTATGACATGAAATTCAGAGCATAACATATTCAAACTGTCTGCTAGAATACACTTTGCACTTTGGATAGTGTTTTACCTCCAGGTACATGCAGCGGCATTGAAGAATTGCTGGGTTTCAGAGGCATTACAGGAAAATGTCACCTACTGACCTCACTGGCATCGCAGTGAGGTGCTTTACAACCTATGTATGACAGCTAACACCAGGTGTATAGTACATTTGGATAACATCTCCTGTCTTAAGACAGTAATCTTACTTCATGTACTTGAAAATATCTGTTCTTCTGTAACAGCAGCACTTCTCCTTTAGCTGCTGATTCATGGAATAGATACCTTACTTCATCCCTTGACAAGAAAGAGGAAGGTGTGGTAGGGTAATCATGAAGGGGAACCAGAGTGAGGAGTCAAGAAAGGAGACTAGGAGAGAAAGAGCCATGTAAGGTTATAGCTCAACCTTGCTTCTGTTTGGCACGTTAGAAGTTAAGAGCCCCATCTAGCTGACTGTACCATATCTCATACCCTTAGAGACACCAGACCACCCAGTCGGGCACTTTGTGGCTGCAGCTTCTGATTTTAGTTTTCTGAGCTTTTGAACTTTTTGAATGGCTGATGTACCTCACCCACTTCTGAGCTAAGCAAGTGACATGCCCCTGGCCATTAAGATTAGGTCTCAGTGACAGTCTTTCCAATTTCCTTACACATCCATAGGAAACCCTGAGGCTCTGTCGATGTTTCTCTGTTACAGTAGATGCACACGAGTGGCTTAGAGGCAGTATCAGCGGGGAAGTAGAAAATTCTCTGGTTGCCTATATCTGTTAGATAGGGAACCTTGAAAACTCCATGAATGTGGTGCAAGGCTTACATGAAGTTCTTCCTTTATCAAAGTCTTTACAAAATCACACACAGGAAAGAAGGCAGTGCCAAAAGAATGAATTACTTTTTGCCTTTCCTTCTTTCACAAGTGAACTTCTTTTGCCGGGTTTGTGCTACTTCTCACTAAATGATTTCACAGCCTGAACATGTTAATATGTCTTGCTTTGCTAGCCTTCCTGAAAAGCTCTGCTGAGATAACCTACAAAATACTAGATTAAGAACATGATTTTCCTAACTTGACCTCACGTCCCCAGAGACTGATTCCTAATCTCTACTAAAGTTCACTTTGTCTGCATGTAGAATCAAAGATCTCCTGAACAAAAAAATCTCCTCTTTATGTTCCCCAAAAGAATTCACAAGCCCATCATTTCTTTTACCCTTGCAAAGATAGATGTATTGCCTATTCTGAATACACTTCTGTTTAACAAGAGGATTTTCAAAGTCTTCCAGCTGAAGACACTCCCAAGTTAAAATTAGCTTGGTTTTGAGCAGGGCGGTTTTGCTTCATCCTCCTCAGTAGTCCTTATCTATGGTAAGGAGGAATTCTGTCCTTCATGTTTTTTTCTCTAAATTGCTCCTGCTTAATTCTATCTGAGTAGCTGAGTTCCTTGAAACCTAAGATTACAACAGAAATAGTTATTTTGGAATAACTTAGATGCCAGCTAATTTTCCCAATCCAATGCAGTTGAGTTCTCATCAATGGTATGAAAATATCAGACTTTATCCCTTACAGATCATCTGCATTGAACTTTATCTCTTTCACTCTAGTGGCATAACATCATTTTCAGAGGCTCCTCATGGCCTGTTTTTTAGGTCAAGGCTGTACCTCTTCATCTTTCAACAGACACCTTTGTAAATCACCTTTTGTCCTTGAGGGAAATAAGCTATCAAAAAGTATTGGAAAAGAATTCAGAAGCTTCTGATCTGGACACATCATTCATCTTGCATTATTTTGGGAATAGTCTTCTACCTTCGACTCAGACATCTCTCTGCCAGTAGAGATTCTAGCTTGCCAGGCTGATGAGTTCATCTGGGGCATCTTCTGAGCTCTGAAGTTGATTGTCTTCAGGATTTATATGTTCCTGTGCTGGTGGACAGCCTTCCTTGAAGCTATATCAATGATCTAACATATCTATTCCCAAATGCAGCCAATAAGCAATAATTAGCTTTGTGACCAGCAAGTGCCTCAACGATTAAAACTGCTTCCTGATGTCCTAATTGTAGCCATTGTTTGTCAGGGAGTTGGCGTTATTTGACTATAAATTTGCCTGTCTGCTTGCAACACACTGCCAGAAAATTGGTTTACAATCACTTATTATTCCTGGAGTTTTTCCAGCACTTGCCCTTTCCCATTTATAGACCAGTTTAGGTCAGTTATTGCTGAATTTCTCTGTGCCAAAACTTGTGTTTATAGGTATATCTATAGGTACACACATAGGTGTATATAGGTACATCTATAGGTATATACATAGGTGTATACAGTCTGTTCCTGTAGTGGACTTTACTGGCAGATTATTTGCTTTCTTCTGTTTTGGTAGGAACCACTGTGTTGTAAATTCTTATTGTCTTCAACAGCCACAACAGTAGAATATGACAAAAGGCAATTTACTGAGAATAATTTTCCATTCTTCAGTTTACATCTTAACACCAGTGTAGACAAAGTCATGAATAGGAAGTACTTCCGAAGCATTGCATTATATTGCCGTGTTCTCTGTGTGAAACTCCCCTTGAAGTCAATAAGAGTTGTGTATGCTATTCAGTGGCATAATCAGGCAATAAATTATGAAAGCTCTGCAAACACCAAACAGAACAAGCCACAAACAAACAACATTAACAAGTGACAAAAGTACCCAGTTTTATGCTAGTAAAAGAGTTAAAGTTAATATTTTGAATGTGATAAAATTCTTATCACTGGTAGGATTTGGCAACGCTCTCAAGAGAGTTAAGAAGAGAAGCTTACCTTGTACCCCTCGCATTGCAGTATTTCCAGCCTTTTCCACCCAGAGAGTGACTCTCAATTGCAACTGTGACAGAAAATGGGGCTGAATAGCACCTTGCACGCTTCAGTCTCACAATGTTTCTCTGCTCCAGGAAACATCATAGGTGACTTTGTTAGGGCTCACATTTGATTTTCAGAAGAGTTTAAAACAGATCTAACATAATACAACATTCTAAGCCAGTGGAACACTGCGTGATTGAAAACAGAAACATTGCCTCAGGAAATCTGCCTCCAAAAGTGTGCCTTTGAACGTATAATTTTTCACAGTGTATTTAAAAAAAAAAAATGTTTACATAGGATTTTCCAAAATGGCCAGTTTAAGAGAGTAATCCAAAATGGAATTCATGAAAAAAATTCAGCAGATCTCTACAACAGGGATTGATAAATGTGAGCCTTGTGTTGACTAAAAGTGACATTCTGAAATTGTTCTCTCAGATCTTAAAAGGCGATGAAGAATAAACAAAGGATCCCAGAGGTCTGAGATTGCTCTAGGCTTTAGAGCTGAGTCTAACTTTCAAAAAACAAGATCTTTGTAGACTACAGCCCTGTTTCTCCTCAGAGTATTTGTAATGGCAAGATGAATGTGTGCTAAGATGCTGCAGTTGCTATCAGAAGCCAGAAGTTTATCTCAAGGCAAAGGAAAATCTAGCTGTCATTGCGTTGGTTCCCCCACCTTGCAATTTAGGGGATGCGCCCATGGTGCTAAAAGGAGCAGGAAAAAGACAACAGAAGGCAGAGAGGACCCCCTGCTGCCTGGGGGTAAAGAGATGTTTTCTCATCAGGAAATCTCTATACATTCTTCTCTCTCCTCCTTGGCCTCCCTTAGCTGAGCAGTCTCTGTGCAGGAGCTGGCACTCCAATGATATTTTGGTTGAACTTTAAAAATGTGATTTTATAGGCAGATAATAAGTATTTTTCATTTCTGGCAAAATCAATGGCTTTTATGGGAAGAAAGCACAGTAGTAAACACTGCTTTTTGATCAGGTATCTTTTCTGTGCAAACATCCTTCCCTCCCCGCCCCCAAAATGGGTGTGTTCTTCATTCATATTCATTTACTCTTTCATGAGTTGATTTTCTTCAAAAAGTAAAAGGAAGATAGAGGGAGAGGGGAGATATATAGTGTAATCCACACAAAATATTTCATAGATGGGTTTTTTCCCCCACAGTTCAGTGATGTGGACAGCAAGACAGCGTCATCTTCACTCTGCAGTTCCAAAAAGGCAGTGTGGGTTTCTCATGTCTCAAGAAAATGACGGTGGACATTGTTTAGCCAGCAATAGACTTAGACATAGAAGCAGGTTCTACATTTACTTGAATTGCTATTACATGTGCCAGACCACTGTGGCTTACCTTTATATTTCTATGTACCATTAACAGTTTACTCTGTCACAGTAGCAGTTTCATGTGGAAGGGAATGAGGAGTATTTTGCCTGTGTAGTTTGTCACAGCCTTAGTGTATGTACTTCAGAAGCACTCCTGAGCAGACTGGAAGGCCGGGCATTTAATACAGTACTAGGACTGGACATGTGTGTGACTGACTGCTTGTATTTCTTAAAATGTGCTTTGTAAGTGCTCCAAGGTACCTTCATGCCTACCCCTAGCTATCACTTTTTATTGTCCTATTTCCAGGGCAGATTCATTTCAGCATTTAGTGAGATGTGTTTCTCTGAGTCCAAGCTTATCAGGAAAAGAAGTCTTTTGTTTAACGAAAAAGCCAAGCTTTTGAACTAGGTTTTGTTACATACTTGGTCAAAAATGAGATCTTCAGAAATCTCTTACAAAAATGAGATAGGCAGACTGGATCTCCATTCATCAGTCAGCAGCTCAGTGGTTAGTGTACTCACCTGCTTACAGCATTGACCCTACTTTTGCCCTGTCCTACCCCACCCCACCAGAGGGTGGAATACTTTGCTCTCAGACTGCTGGAGTCTTTCAACCCAAGCAGGGCTTCAGAAACTTTAGGAGGTTTCAGTTTGTTAAAATTTTCTGACTAACTCTGAATGATTAGCTCCATGTTTGGTGCTGAGTGTTGGTGAGTCTTCCATAGATGTTCTCAGAAAGGCTTTCCAGATGGTGTTTGTTCTCACAAAATGTCTGATGGAACTTTCCTAGAGCTACTAACATCTTCTTTTCGCTTAATACAGGTTTGATTTGATTCTTCTCCAACCATTTTCTAGGTGTCCCAGTACTATAATCCTTTGAAGGCATGCTCAGAGCATAATTTATCAAGTAGTTTCTAAATATCTCCAGCAAAAAAATAAAGTCTCCTCTGCTCTTTGTGAAGCCGAGGAATTGTTTTGTTCATATTTTTTGTCTAGATGAGATAAATTAATCTGATCCCAGATCACTGTCCCCAGTAAAGGGGTATGGGTGATAATTTTTGTACTCTCTTCCTGGATTTATGTGTTTTAGGGTTGAATGCAAGTTGTTCGTTAGTTTGTAGTGACTATTTAATGAGTAAATAGAATAGTGGTGAGAGAGAGATGTTTTGTCTGTATTTATTTTCTGACATAGCTGACAGCTAAAGTGATAACTTCTCCTTCTTTCTTCTTTTGTTGCAGCAGTACTAATCACACCACACGGAGACACATTTGTCATTAGATATAATTATGTGCAATGTGTTTACATTACATTTTCTGTTGAAGCGGCGTAGGTTTCATAATGTTTTTACTTTCAATTCCTTACTGCCACAAATTATTTAAGTTTGTGCAGTTTATAAATGATACTTAAGATTACAATAGGATATTAATTATAATTGAAAGGTGATTTGGAAAGAGGAGCAAATAGAGAACACATCTAGACAACTGCATAACCTCTGCCATAAGGGCAGCGTGTTCTTTGTGCGTGGGGAGCTTTCCTTTGTCTCCAGTACAGTAAAGGAAGAAACCAGAAATTATAAAGAAATGCTGCAATTTCTCTTGTGATTAAAATAGGTCTGAGTAAACCTTGATCTTTCAGAAACCTTTTGAAAGGGCTGTTCTTCTGTGGGCCCGTATCTCCTCCTGACAGCAATGCGTTTTCATCCATTTTCATCAATACTCTCTTTTTTTCCACTTCCTCCCCCTTTTTCTCCAACCCAATTAGCAGATTAGCTAGCAGGCTGTGAAGCCTGAAGAAGTAGATGTTAAATTGACTTTTATCACATGCCAAAGTAACTGTGGAGTTATCCAAGAGCACAACCATACCCTCAGAGAGTCCCGTCCTTAAGGACCCCCAAGGGTAGGTAAGGAAATCAAAGGTGCCATCAAAGACTCCTTCAAAGTTATGACACCATCCTTCACAAAAACACTTCTCGGTGGTGCACAGATGAAGCCCTGATGGTGATGTTAGGTGATACATTGTGGGGGCAGCAAAAGTGTGAAAGCAAGGGGCTGTATTATAGGACTGGGCAGGGCAAGAGAGGCACAGGATACAGCAGTAACCATCAGTCAGGCACAGTTCCTCAATGTACTGTCATGAACAGAAGGAGATGATTAATTCTGGGGATTTTTAATTGTGTAGTTGCAGGTGATCTGACAGTTGCTGGCAAGGCACATGTAGTCAGTAGATTTTAGCAGGTTGAGATAAACTTCATTATTTAAGCAATAAATGTATGTTCTAACTAGAACCATTTCTCTGGGTTGGTGTATTGCGATACATTAATTACTATTCACTTACTAGCATGGCATGATAAATATTTGTTGTAGGCTGAATTTGGTGGGTCTTAACCTGACAGATTGGGGAGCTACTATGGCAGCTTATGATAAGCAGCTTGGAATTCCAAGCTGAATAATTGGCTCTGTAAACTGGTGTGACTAGTTTGAAGTTTCCTGTTTCTTGTTGGGAATTAGTCTTGTCTGGTCTTTGCTCAGGGAAGAGGCAAGTGTCATTGGACAGTAGGAGTTTGGAACCTCAGACACCAGTGGAAAAAAGGTTTCATCTGCAATCCATCGTTTGCTGAAAAGGAGAGGAAATCCCATTGGCGGCCCATAGGAATTAATGCACTAGAGCAGAGGAAAGACCTGGCTCTTACACAAACTGTTGTCCCTGAGGAATGGGTTCATGGACTTGAAGATAGACATCATATTTCCACAAGCAAAAGAATTGCTGGAAGTTTCTTTCCCCTGAGGAGGTGGAGATAGCCCACTTATAGAATGTCGTCATATTATTTAGGTCTTTGTGTTGGGTTTTTATGTTGTGTGAGTTAAATGTCATGTTTTCCTCCCTGAGTCAAACAAGCCTTTGTTTGTGCCTGCAACTTTATAATTAGTTTTGAATCCTCCTTTTCTTTTCGTTTCAGTCAATTAGCACATTAACTAAATTAATTGGTTCATCTTGTCTCAGACCTGATCAGCAGGATCAACTGATGATCTTTGGTCAACGTATGAAAGTATCTTCAGGATTCACTTTGAAACAATTCAGGCAACTTTTAGTCAATGTATGAAAGTGAAAGTCCTGTCCTACTTTAACCAGGACTCAGTAGTTGTAATATTTAATATTTAACAAAATACACGGTTATTGTCAAGACGTTATAATGGTGGATCTGGCTGTTAACTCTGAAGCTTAACAATGTTATCATATTTTTTTTAAAAAAGGGCAAAATAAAAATAACCCAGCCCCCCTCTCTCCCTCCCGTAGTGCAAATACTTTGCTAATGGACTTTATTATTAATCCAATCATGCTGATAAAAAATACTCAGTGTGAGTATCTTGCCAAACTAATTAACATTTAAAACATTCTTTTTCCTTATCTTCATAAAATCAGAAAAACAGAGAAGATCCAACAGTTGAAAAGATCTCTGAGGAGTAGAGTAGAAAACCTGACTCACAAAAAGAGGACAACCAAAAAGCATTTTGGAAGAGCACAAAGGTAAGGGAAACACTTAACAAAAATTTATGCTCGTACTCGGTCAGAGAAGGATGATTTTAAAATGCAACTATTTGTGTTTATGGTTCACCAAATATTTTTCTGTTTTGGTTTTACATTAATTTATGCTAAAATTATGGTACATATTTTGACTGTATTTACCAAGTATGTTTGAAGAACATGCAGCAACAACACCCTGTAAACTTTCTAGCCGTCCAAGTGATGAGCACATAGAAGGTCAAGATAATTACACACAGAAACATGAAATAATTTGCCATAAGTAGTAATGCTGCATTATACCATCACAGTTATGGAGAACAAGCCACCAAAAGCCTGGAAACTGGCTGAATTTTAACATTCATGAGAAAATCCATTTTTATATATCTACCCAACCACATACTGTGTCATGTCCTATCTCTTCTGCCTCAGACAGCCTGCTGTGGCAATTTATTTCAAGTATGCTCTACAGAGAAAGCTTACTTTAGAAATGTATTTATAGGTTATAAAAATTAACTTTTAATGGGACAATGATGTTAATAGATTCTAAATGGTAAGAGTGTTCTGTGGTATAAAGAAAATATAAAAGGAGAGAATACTAAAGGATGACTGAATTCATACCATTCTCCTATTATATGCTACTTCCTTTTCATTTCATTAACACAATTATTTAGTAGCAGCCCCTGGTAACGTTTTACACCTAAAGCATTGTCATAAAATATTCAGAAGTTACTCTATTTTAATACTGCTGAGTAAGTACTTCGTTTCTATTCTCTGGTGATTATAGTATGGAGCGGTATTCCTGCATAAAGTACAGTACAAACAGCCTAAGAACAGCTTAAAGGACACTACAGAAATACAGACTTGATACTTAAAATATGGCAAGAACATGCAAACATTCTTTTGAGGGCATGTAAGCCTTGAGAGGCCAGGTACTATCAGCAGGTACACTGACAGGTTAAAGTCTCCGGGGAACTGCCCACTGCAGAACAGAGAAAATGGAAAAATGCACAGCTCTTTGCATTTATAGCGAGAAATGTCTGTTTGGGGAAGAGTTGCTCTCACTGATTGCCTCCACAACCTGTTTACCCCAGCAAAACTCAGCTGTGGGTGTAGTCTCTTCCATGTACAAATGACAGGGAGAAGGATGACATACTGCTTATGGGCATTTTTGAAGATTAATCTGCAGGAGTTCTCCCTGATTCTCTGTCCCCCTACAGAGTGGCACAAGGTGGGAAATGCCTGCTAAGATACAGTAGTTCAAGTGTGAGCAGGCTGCAGATACATCAAAGCCTGTAAAATTCTGTAGCCTCCCAAATCCTAGGAAATAGGCAAACAAAATTTGTGCTGAGGAGAAGTCAGGATAGGGGCAGACTATGCACCAGCAATGTAGTGCTTTGTCTTTTCATTCCTTTGATGTTAAATGGGCAGACATTTGCAGTGCTTGCTTCTAGCTCCTTACCTCTTATCTGACATGCAGAAAGGAATGAAGTTTTTCATGAGGTAATTTATTATTACCGGCAGGAAAAAGGGAGCTCATGCTCCAAAGTCGTGTACACCAAAGAGCGAGTTTGTTGCAGTTCTACTAGATGGTGTCGTATATAAACAAACACATGATCATACAGATACATTATGTTTGTGAGATATGGGTTGAGTTATTAAAATCAGTTCTAGGAACTCATTAACGTAGGTCTCCTCCTTCTTGCACTTGCACAGTAACACCTGGTGGTTGTGGGCCAGGGTCCCTGGGCAGAAGGTAGCAGTCTTCCTCAGTAATTTTGGCAAGAAGATCAGGCCTTTATGAACCAGTAACCACAAAGCTGGCTGCAGCCTGTTTCTTACATGCAAGGCTGATTCTCATCACAATGAAGTCCCTGTTATCTATTTTTCAAAATGTCTCATGTCTTCGATATTACAAATTGTCTAATTTCCACACAATGATAACGTCACTTTACCTTAACTACTAATTAATTAATGCTAAGGTTTACTTCATCGACTATATTGTCTAAACTCTCTATTTCGATCCCCTGCATTATATTGTGCTGTCAAACATCACCCATCGGCAGTCCACTGTCCATCATTTCCAGTAGATGCTGGACACAAACACGTTCCTTTTGTTCTAAACCCAGCACAAGTTAAACCCTTCACCTTGACATCAGTGATGTTAAAGCAGGATATCTTCCTGTGAAAAATACAATACTCAGATGCACTGACACCTTGAAATAGGTATGAAAGAATGCTTTGAATCATTATCCAGCAGCATCTTGATTGTCATTAAACGTGGTTGTTATTATGTTTTTCAGTGAGAAAAGCATTTTGCGGTGGCAAAGACACCTCTCCCAAATCATATTTTGATTGCATGTCATTACAAGCGTAGGTAATTATGGTTATTTGAAATGAATGCACGTGTATATTTTTCAATTTATTTTGTTTTTACCCAGCCCTCCAGCCCATCCTGTTGTAGGCGGCTAAAACAGAGCAGCTGCAGTTTCATAGCCTTTTCTAGTTTGCTGCTTTATATCATCAACACCTTCCAGTGAAATGCATAAAGAAGTTGGGACTGGTGACTAGTGTTTAGGCAGTCTAGAAATCAAAATATTAGAACAAATTAAATTAATTCTCAAATAATATTATTTTAGGTTAGAAAATATATTGAAAAATACCCCTCGCTTTTCATTCAGCAGATAGAAAGAATTCCAGTTTCCAAACTGAATTACAAAATAAGAAAAATATTCTTGAATTTTGGACCACAAGAAGCCATTTCACCTCACAGATGATATCTGTCCATATCATAAATACCAAGTGGTCTTTGTTTCAAATCCAACTGTTGTGCAAAAAAGGGGATTTTCCATTCATGGTCCTTATGGAAAAACACCCTCCAGCTCCTAAATGCCTTGAGAATTGGTGCTTGCTGTTGTCATCCTCTGTGGCTGTAAAGGAGCTTCTTCACAGCTACAGAAGCAGAAATAAAATGAATTATATGCTGTGAGCTCTCACCTTGTTGCTCAAGGAAAGGAGAAGTAAATGGAAACCCTCCCAGCTCCGAGGAGGTGATGTTTATGTGCTGTGCGTCTGCTCTTGGAAAGATCTCTCTGCTCTGGTATGTTCAAGGTGCTATTGTCCAGAGCTGCTAGCAATGAGGCAGGATGCCAAACACCACACTGTGATGATTCTGAGTCTCTTGGCAGGGGAATTTAATGCAGGGTGCCTAGAGAAGCTCAACAGGAACTGCTTTTCCTGCAGTATTTTTGCAGGTTGTGTGAAGGATCAGGCTCACAGTTTGGTCCTCTCCCTGGCTTTAGGGTCCATTGCACCTTGCTGAGCTCAGAGGCATGCTGCTGCACACCAAGCCTCTGCTGCTGAACCTTGGCAAGTTTTCGGAGAACATGGTGGCCCAGCTGCCTCTGCCTGTGACTAAGGAGATAATCCAGCCCCTTCCACAGACTAGAGTCTCTGCCTCTGATGTAGGTGGGATTTTTTCCCTTTGTGAGAAGGCAGTTGCTCCTGGCTCTTTGTTTCCTGCTCTGCATAGGAACCCAGCACCTGTGGCCAAACCATCAAGGTCCTGCCTTGACCCAGTCTGCAAAATACAAAGCTGTAATGCTGCCTGAAAAAAGTTGCAGTGGAATAACAATTGTGTTTCCCCCAAATAAACAGAAGGAAAATGAATTTTTTCACTCACCTTTTGGGAAAGAGACATTGGAATGCAAAATTACTTATTTCCACAATGAATGTCTGCAGAAGGGCCTGAGGAAGATCCCACTGGCAGAGTTAGCTCTGCCAGATCTCATCCTCTGCAGAAGGAGAAACCATTCTCCTTGCAGAATCAAGTCAATATTTCATGACCATCAAGGCATCTTTGTTGAAAGTGAAGTTTAAAAATGGAGTGCCAGGACTTAGCAGAAAAGGAAAGTACACAGGCACCATTCTGATCAGGCACATAGCATCTTTATTTCTATCCCACTTGAAATGCATTTTTATGGGGTGTATACGAACATGTGTGGACATTACTGTGTGACACTGGGCAAGGCATAGACTATAAATGGACTGAGATTAATTGGAGGATTTGTGATGAATGTGTTTGAATCTTGTCTTGTTTAAGACCTGTGAAGGAAGGAACAGTGCTGGTTTTAGAAGCAGTCATTGCAGTACACTGTTCACATTGTTCATCAGACAGTCCTGCTCTCGGGCTCTGAGTATATCCTTGTATGATGTGGCTGAGTAAATATGGCAGCTCTTCTCATTATCCCACAACCCTTCTCATGCATTCTATGCCTTCATGTTTTTCAGCAACCATGTAGCTGTATAACCTGATGGGTATTACTCAAAAAAATGCTTGGGATTATTTCTTAGAGATTTGTGTCTGGTTAGCTGTGGTAAGTACTTTTGAATAAAATCATTACTTAACATGATTTTACACGTCAATCAAAACCTCAATGAATATGAACTAATTTGTGTGTGTGAAGAGCTACAGTTTTTCCACTTAACTTGATCACCTTCAGCTGTGAAAAAAACCCCAGATAATCTTATTGGTGCAACTGTATTTTAAAGTGAAGTAAACAGTAGATAAAAAGAATCTCCAGGGATATAAAAAAAATTATGATGAATTTTCTGTAAAGCTACATAAGAGACAACGTTTATTTTGTGGAAAGTTCTGGCCTGGATTCCTGTCCTATTGTGCTCAGCCATAGAGCAATAAGAAAAGAGAAGGTAAAAATACATAACTGTTTCAATGAAGCATTTTTAATAGACACAAGATGGCAAAGGACAACAATGGATTAGCACAAAGTAATGTGAGTTTCTTAGAAGACATCAGAGAGAAATAAATCACAGCTGTATTGGACAAACAGATTTAAGACAAGCAGACAAAAGATCCACATAGGATCATAGGATCATAGGATGTTAGGGGTTGGAAGGGACCCAAGAGATCATCGAGTCCAACCCCCCTGCCGGAGCAGGACAAAACTATCTAACACAGATCACAGAGGAAAGCATCCAGGCGGGCCTTGAAAGTCCCCAGAGAAGGAGACTCCACGACCTCCCTGGGGAGTCTGTTCCAGTGCTCTGTGACCCTCACAGCAAAGAAGTTCCCCCTTGTGTTGAGGCGGAACCTCCTCTGCTGCAACTTACACCCATTGCTCCTTGTCCTATCACAGGGAGCAAGTGAAAAGAGCCTGTCCCCTCCCTCCTGGCCAGCCTTCAGGTACTTATAAACATTTATCAAATCTCCCCTAAGTCTTCTCTTCTCCAGACTAAATAGCCCCAAGTCCCTCAGCCTCTCTTCATAAGCCATGCCCTCCTGTCCCCTAATCATCCTCGTAGCCCTCCGCTGGACCCTCTCCAGTAGATCCTTGTCCCTCCTAAACTGGGGGGCCCAAAACTGAACACAGTACTCAAGATGAGGCCTCACCAGGGCAGAGTAGAGGGGGAGAAGAACTTCCCTCGATCTGCTGGACACACTCCTCCTAATACACCCCAGGATCCCATTGGCCTTCTTGGCCACCAGGGCACACTGCTGTGCCATGGTCAACCTGTTGTCCACCAGGACCCCCAGGTCCCTCTCCACAGGACTGCTCTCCAGTAGATCACCTCCCAGCCTGTACTGGTGGAGTTTGTTATTCCTCCCCATATGCAGGACTCTGCACTTGTCCCTGTTGAACCTCATCTGGTTTCTCTGTGCCCAGCTCTCCAGTCTTGTGCCTCAAGCAATTCTTGGCTATGAAAGGAGACTTCCTAGCAGTACAAACGTAATATTCAGCTACGGATTCCAGACATACTAGTGCATGGGAACACCTCTGTTAATTCCACAATAAAGGTGCCTATACAACAAGACAAATTAGATGTTACAAGTGTCATAGACCTGTATAAGTAGCACTGATGAGCTAGAGCTCTTTAAAACTCACCTTTAGGTAATGCACTCCTGATAGAGGACATGCAACTCTAAGTCAAGTACAAGGCCAGTCCAGCAGCTGGGATGATTACAGTGGAGTTTACTGGGAAGGTGAAAGGTTGGAGCTTACCATGCTTCTGGAAATGTGTGATAGTCTCTACAACCACTCCCTAAATATTTCCTTTCAAAATGGCTTTATTTTTTTAAACCCGTCTATATCTTTCTTCCAAGTGCGGTTTAGCAAATACATTGTCCAGATTTTCCTCCT
Source organism: Upupa epops (assembly GCA_013397515.1). Classification (NCBI taxonomy): domain Eukaryota; kingdom Metazoa; phylum Chordata; class Aves; order Bucerotiformes; family Upupidae; genus Upupa; species Upupa epops. Next base: position 414,303 of record VZRI01000453.1, read on the forward strand.
CTACTCTTAATTATCTACCAGCCAGCTTTCCCCTTATTAATTAATGCTTAAGTTTTAGCAGCAGCTTGAACTGGGTCACTGTTCACACGTTGAAACAACAGATGCAAAGGGGTTTGTGAGTGACAGGATAAAAATCAGGCACCATTTTGGCATGAAGCTTCAGAAAGATGTTAAGAAACCTCTCTGCATTTCATATTGGAATCTATTCTACATCTCTGAGTACTGTATATACTGTACAAATGCTTCATTTTAAATCTGCCAGCATTGCCACTCCAGTTTGTCAGTCCTGGAATTCTTTTCAGTAAGTACTACGACCGTACGGCTCATCATTGTTATTATGTCCCATTAGAACGTTTGCCAGTTTTGAATTCTGTCAGATATATATGAGAGCGTTGGATGAATCACTGCTGAAATGATCCACTGCAAACAACATCCAATTTCTTGGAGTGCTTTCCACTGGTATTTATAAGTATCTGGGGTTTAAATGCAATGCTGCTTCTACACACTGTCACATTGCTTATTGCAAACATTTGCAAGGAGTTTGCTATCGACCACTTAATTCATCGTCTTGGCCCAAGCTTTTTTTTCTGTCAGTGGAGGATCTGCTAGTCTACTCTCACAACGATATTTTGAAGGAAAAAAGGTGGCACATTTTCCCACATGGCTGATTTGGTGGCCTGCTTCCAACACAGGGTAAACCCAACTGCAGTGAACCTTCATTTGTGCCTGAGGCTTGTATTACTGCCACTTGTAGAGCAGGCTCAGCACCCAGAGTGCTGCAGCAGACAAGACATCATTTCATAAATATTAAAACAAATTTTCACAAGCAAATCATTGATCCACGATATTTCCTATAGAACAAATTTCACCTTACCCTGTACACACAACTCCTCAGATACACCCTTGTGTAAGTCTTGGGACTGGGAAACAGTTAAAAAACTCCCCCCCACCACCCAAAAACAAAAAAAATAGTGAGGAGAGTACAGCTTATATTTCTGTAGTCTACTTCTGGTGGAGGTGAGAGTATTTCAACTAAAAGCAACAAGACTTTTTGAAGGATTTCTGTATATTGTGTCTTTATCATAAATATTTGGTTGAGTAGCAAGTAGTTAGAGACATCCAAAGCATATATAAAGATGAAGTTGACAAAGTTATATTCTGAAGACAGTATTTTCAAGAGATTGTACTCATAATTACACAGTCAATATGTAATTGTCATTTCTTTTTTTTAACTAGGGAAGGTTATTTTATTTTCATTTGATCGTTTACCCATTTGTTTTCATTTCCCTTCCCTGTGGGCTGGAAAAGATTTCAGGCTTGTGGTCATTGTTAATTCATTGCATAACCAAAGCACCTAAGAAACTCGGTGAAAGACCAGTTTCCCAGCCAGTGAGGCCCTGCCCACTAACAGATGAAAAGAGAAGTTCTGATCCAAAAAAATTTACTACTGGGATTGAAGTCAGTCCCAGTAAAAGGACGTATAAAGATGGCAGACATGGGCATCAGCTTCACCTTGTGTAACAGAGAGGGAAGAAACAATCAAAGGAGGAATAAGAATCCCTTCTGGCAACTGTTCATCTGGAGAAAAAGACAGACTGAAAAGACAAAATCCAGAAGCTAACACTGCAGCAGCCAGCAGTGTGTGAGAGCAGGCCACAAGGTCAACCCTATTCTGGGCTGGATGAAAAGGGAGGTGATTCTTTCCCTCTACTCTGCTCTTGTGTGACTTCAACTGGAGTGATGTGTATCCAGTTCTGGAGTTCCAAATAGAAGAAGGACATAAAACTGTAGGAGCAAAGCCACAGGGATGATGAGAGCTGGAACATCTCTGCTGTAAAGGTAGGCTCAGGGAATTGGGGTGTTCAGCCTGGAGAAGAGAAGGCTTGAGGGGGACCTTTTAACAGCCTTCCAGCACCTGAAAGGGGCTACAGGAAAGATGTAGAGGGACATTTTATGAGGGACTCTGGTCATAGGACAAGGGGGATGGTTTCAAGCTAGAAGACAAGAGATCTCAATTAAACTTCAGGAATTAATTCCTTCCCATGTGGGTACTGAGGCACTGGTACAGGTTGCCCAAGGAGATTGTGGCTGCTCTGTCCCTGGAAGTGTTCAAGGCCAGGTTGGATGGGGCTCTTGGTAACCTGGTCTGGTGAGAGGTGTCCCTGCCTATGTCAGGGGCATTGGAATGAGATAGTCTTTAAGGTCCCTTCCAACCAAACTTGGTGATTCTATGAATGTGTCTGTCAATCCAGTGCTCTTTGAAACGTGGTAGGGCTAACAACTATAAAAAGAACAATATGATATCAGTCACATTCAGCAAATTCATATGTTTACTTAATATTGATTATGAAAACGCTTGATAACTTTCTGTTTAATTTAAATTCCAGTCCTTTATTTGGACAGCTGAAAATCCAGCAAAATGATGTATGTTCTATGTAGAAGTTAAGGAAATTACAGATCTTTTTAGAACACGGAATGGCTTTCATTTTTTACTTAAAAAAAAGCACTACTTGTTTAATCTCTAAGCCCTCCTATTCCTTTTCTGCCATTAATTCTTCTTACTGCCCATCATCGTGTTATTCTACATAACAAGCCTCCCATGAACCATCTCATTTCTTTCACCTTTCTACTTCCACTATTCTATTACCTCTTTCTGGGAACAAAACTATTCAGTTTTCTGCATTATGGAAGAAATTACTCCTGTTCTAAAGGTCTTGAACTGACATATAAATAAATCTGCTATATATCTGTGGTGCAATTCAGATCAGAATTGGGAACACCTCTTCTAAAAACTATTTTTCCCCAGGTTCAAGCTTTAACCTCATAAACTTGCTTGGGTTTTTTTCCCCTCCACTCAAAGGGCAGAGCTACTACGAAGAAGTACTCATAATTTTTTTCATGTCTAGCAAAGAGTATGAAATAGAAATGTAGAGTGCAAAGGAAAAGTCTCCAAAGAAGCCATAAAACATCTATCGCACAGCTACTTTAGACTGAAATATACTGCTGGCTTCTCCAAACAGTACTAGCATATTTTAAAGCTACTACCTATTGCAATTCAGCTTTGAAAAATTTCCCTTCAGCAATCAAATTGCACCTCCTTTCTCACACAAGGAGGTATAATTTTCACTCCCATGCCCTGACATAACATAGTCACGCTGAGCACTCATCCAAATCACATCTGCAGTGCTGTAGCTTGTTGAAACAAGACAGGAAATGAAGAGTTCTTTCTCACCAGTAAAGTGTCTCAAGGCAATCTGAAGTTCCCCAAGCATGCTTTCTCCTTTCTCCAAGCCCCTTGCTGGCTACAGTTTTCTCACTGATTAGTAAGTTTAAAACAGACACAGATTGTTCAGTCACCCAACAGTGTGTCTAACCACAGTCCTATTCAATTGATGCTCCATTTCTCAGTTAAGTACTTCTGGTTTTTACTTGCACATTTCCCTTCTGCTTTCTCCTTGTTCTTTGAATTATCTTTTACCCACTTCCCCTCTTTTCCCAATATTTTCCTTTAACTTTCCACCCAAGAGACTGCTGCTCAATACTTTGGGAGAGATAGTAAGTCAGCAAGTAAATGTGATGTAATCAGTAAGGTTACCATTAGAGGCAGCCTTGAAATCAGAGTAACTGGGCCCTGTCTCCAGTTCTGATCTAATCCAACATGATAGATCATTCCCTGGGACCTTTCAATCAGCCAGAGATACCCAACTGTCAGTTTTGATTTCGTGCCTTCGTGCGCTTTCACTCAGCATGTACTGCTCTCTTTCCTGCTTTAGCTTTTTCTCCACATTAAATAAGACAGACAATGTTGTTTCAACTCCACAGAGGCAAACACACTTTCCATCTGCTTATAATTATGGAAGAGGGAAGAGAAATTGTATGAGATGCAACAAGTGCAAAGGGAAATAGAGCAGAGGTGTAGTTAGGAGTGTTACCGTCTTCAAGTGAATGAAGTAATATTGTAAAATCTGCATAAAGTCCAAAACTTGTGGGAGATTATGGACCATATCTCAGTAAAAAGTAGTAATTATATGTAAATTACCATCTTCCCCTGCCTTGCACAAGCTGTCAGCATTGTAAAGACTTCACACAGCAGCCCAAGTTTGTTTTGAAAGAGGTCATTATATTCTTCTGCAGCTGAGTGTTTGGACCTGTCTGCCTGTTGCAAGGAAACCTCGCAGCATGAAAACACAACTTATGCTTGCGAAAAACCACTTCCACCATCCTGGTGACAGTCAAACACACAGTTCCCCTCCAAAATGTGCAAAGATCATATAATTCACCAGTACTAGGGCTTTAAAACTCTCAAGCACAGATGAAATAATGAAAAACCCCCTACTCTTTGAGCTAGGTGAAGGAATGATCAAAGTTCCCTGAACATAGAAATGGTTCTGTCGTAACCTCAATCTCAGACTGAAAAGATCTGAAAATAACAATCCCCTGTACCTGTACATGGGTTCACAAGTATATTCCATATAAATATGCTATCTTCAAAGAACACTGAGTAACAAGACAGAGCATTTAAGAATCAGAAAGAGTCGATAAGGTAGACTTATTGTTGTGAACCACCAGAAGATAGTTCTCTTAAATAATTCATGCAATAGTGACTAAAAACATCTATGTTTATTATATAGACTGCAATCAAGCAACCTTATCTTGTGAAAATGCAATCACATTTTAACATTCAGCCAAAAGTAATAAGTGGAAGAAGCTGGGGGAGAGAAAAAAAACCAACCAAACCAATTGCCACAAGGTTAACAGCTGTTATTTTTTTCATATTGCGCTGAAGCTCAACCATGGAATAGCAAAGGTACAGCCATCCAGCAAAGTGTTCAACCGAAAGAAGCTTAGATCCCACTCTCCAGAAGGAACCAGCGCCCTGTGGAAGTTAAAAATAGAGACGAGACGATGCATTCTGAATTCCAAATCTGTTGCTAAAATGTGAATAAACAAAATGCTCTGCCAATTTTATAACCCCAAGGAAAACAGGAGAGAAAAAAAATCTGAAAGGTAAGGTGAAATTTGTCTAATTAATTAATTAGCTGTTTGATCATGTCTGAATACGCCATACGCTCAAGATACTGCCTCGCTAACAACACACTTCATAAACTGACCAGAAGAGAATTAAAAAATACATCTTCACTGCTGTGATCCTTCATTTTAATCTCTAAAAGCATTCACGTTTTCCTATAATGAAACCTTTCCCTGAAAAAGGCTCAGGTGAAAACAAGAGGCCTCCATGCATAGTGCCTGACTCAGATTAATATTGGTCAAGTTTTATCGCCTATGATACCTCAGTTGTTCATACAGCAACTAGCTGGACTAGTGACATTCAAAAAGATTTGCCAAGTTTTTACAAGCTGACTAGAAGTATTAAGCTGTTTTCAGCCCTTTAATTGTGTTCAATACCCTAAGATTCCTTGCAGAATCAGATTAAATTTTTGCTCATTCTCATGCAATTTCAGTTGCAGAGCAAGGTGCAGAAGAGTGATGTGTAGGTCATCACGGTCTACAGATATTTTAGTGTTTGTTCAAAGGACACTTTCAACAATTTCTTTTTTTCAGAGATGAACAGAGCATGTAATGGAATGGATAGGACAAATAATCTTTCCTATTTTTAAATGCCAAAGACCAAAACAACCATAAAAAAATCCTCATAAATATCAGATTGGTTTGAAAAAATACATAATTAATTGAATATTTTCATAGAATCATTAGAGATCGGAAGGGACCTCAAAAGATCATCCAGTCCAATCCCCCTGCCACAGCAGGATCACCTAGACCAAGTTGTGCAAGAACATATGCAGGCAGATTTTAAATGTCTCCAGAGAAGGAGACTCCACAACCCCTCTGGGCAGCCTGTTCCAGTGCTCCTTTACCCTCGCTGGGAAGAAGTTCCTTCTAATATTTATATGGAAGCTCCTATGTCCCATCTCCTATGAACCCCTTGTCCTACAACCAAATGACATTGAGAAGAGCCTGGTCCCACCCTCCTGATACCCTTCATATTGAAAATAGTGTTTCATACTATTTCATTGTGAGATCATTGTAGGGCCATTCCAATTGAAATACGCTATGCTATTCTACTCTATTCTGGTCCAGTGTAGTCTGGTCTGGTCTAGCCTGGTCTGAAATCAGGTTGGTTGGTTTTTCAGTTTGCTTAGATGATTCATAATTACAGTTTTTTTCAAAATGGCCACATTTTTCTAATTCCCCAGTACTCAATGAAACAATAGGGGGGAGTGAGGCTTTCATTCCACTGAAAACAAAAATAGCCTACTAGTGTGGAATGGCCCACAGTTTTAGGTGTGCATAGTAGCATTATATTTGCTTTACCCAATACTTATGAAAGAATGCATTGTCGGTGCTGTATCAATTTCTAGTAGTAAAAGATCCAACATCCGTGGATTTGCAGTGTTTGTGTATATGTAAAACAATGATAATGCTTGTATTTAAGTGTTAATATATTTTTTGCCTACTAAAGTTAAGTATAATGGGTAAACTTTGGCAGCTTTATTAAAATTACAATAGCACCAGTACACTGAAAAATAAAAATGAGAAGTTGGATACAGTCTGGTTATAAGCAAGATAGTTTTACTCATTAAATATTAGCTTTTACTATGTCACATTTTTTATTATAGAAAGACTGTTCTTATATTCATGGACTCCGTTGTCTAAATCCTTTCTAAAAGTCAGACATTTATTTTTAAGTGATATTTAATTTATATTTAAATCTTCATTACTTTCTGGAGTAATCTTGTACTACCTGAAAGTAGATGCTTAACTTTAAATTCATTGTAATGTAAATGTAATTTATTTTTATTGATACGTTTCTTCAGCAACAGCTGTCACTTTTAAAGTCAGTGTTTCTCAAGAAAATTTAAATTTTGATTAATTAAGAATACTGTTCACCAGCGAGTTCTCTAATTTTTTTATACACAATAACAAATTCTCCATTAGCAAAATAAATCCTGATTATCTTCATGCACAGGGAAGCAAACAAACCTAATTTATCAGGTTTTATATAAGCAAAACAACTCAAAACTTGTCTCCATTTGCACCACAACTGAATATGGCTTTGCAATACGTTTTACCATAGCAACTAATGGCATTAAAATAGCCTACACACTAAGCAGAAGAGAAAAATTAACTGCCAGCTTTAAAAAAAAAGGTATTGTCTGATATTAGTTGCAGTGTGCTCTAGGCAACCTCTTGTGTATTTGAAAATATTAAAAGATTTAATCTATTCCCAGTTACCGTAAGCTGAATGGTCCAAAAATCACCCATGTCTAGAGTCTATTAATTGAAATACCAGAGTGTTAACTCAATTTCTACTTGCATGATTGTTCTATATAATTGCAACTTGAATCTTTTAAGAAGTATTTCACTTTCTTGTAATTTGAGTCAAGATCGACTAAAATAAGATCATTTTGTATTGAAAAAATTGTTGTTTTACATGTCTTGTTTGTTTGCTTCCAGATTCCGTTTTTCCTTTTACCCAACTAACGCCAAGACACAATGTGTTTTCCTACACACTCCCTTATTCTTTCATCCTCCATGCTCATTTTACTAAGCTACCATCTGCTTTTTCATACCTGATGCATATTTTAGATACAAAAAACACACTCATCTGGTTCAAGAGTTTGTGTGCTGCAGGGCTTCTTTAGAAATACAGGTCCTAGATGTCTGTGCTAGAGCTTTCAGATTAATTCTTCATCAAGATCAGCAAACAGGGTTGGGTTATTTGTTTGATATTTAGTTAAAAAAGACTCCATTAGAGTTTCTCACAGTATTTAAGTTCTTTCACTATTCCTCCAACCAGAGCATTACACACTTCTGCACTTTGGGAGGAAAGGCCACAAACACAAGGACTTTCATGATGCTCACAGGAGCTCCAAGAGAGTTTGCATTGATCACAATTTTATTACTGCCTGATTACAAAAGGGGAGAGTGTGGAGGATGGTTATGCCTGAAGTGCTTCTAACACATAATGTTATGTTTACACTAGAGTATGTGCAAAGCTCTGTAGAAGCTTAAAAGAAGATTGTTCAGTGAGCAAGATGGAAAGCAGAGAAACAATTGTTAGAGACATGAATTCCTCACCAAATGAGGCTGTGAGTCTGCTGTGTCTGGAACCCTTAATATCCAATACACTGGACAACTGCTGCATAGGGAAATCTCTTAAACCATGAATATCTTTATTACAGTAGGTAACTTTCTCCAGATTTTAGTAGGACTATACACAGCAAAAATAAGGTTTCATGTTTATCTCTGTATTTAGATTCCTAGCATCGCTACAGAGTACATATGTAGTACTAAAGGTGTATCCTCAAAACACTTTTTCTTTCAGAGTGCAGTTATTTCTTCCTCTCTCTGTCCAAGGCACAGTCAAGGCATCGCCTGGACATTTACTGAGAATCTCAGCAGAGATGAACTGGCATATCAAGCATATATACAGTGGAAATACATTTGGCCACCCAGGACTGTATAAGATGCATAGTTGGCTCCTATGCTCTTGCTCTGTTTAAACATTAATAATACACGTACACAATATAGAGTCTGGATGTTTTAATGGGGTGTCTAAATCACAGGCACAAATGCTCAAATCAGCACTTAGATCCACACGAGTGGGCATTTACACATCTAAGTGCCCATGTAAGCACCCAAAAGTGCCATTTGGCTATCCTACTAAGATGCTCGTGTATGAAAATTAGGCTGACTTCCCAGCTTTTCTGGCAATGCATTGCCAAGCGATTCTGGCAAAACTGCAGGTTTTTAATTCAAATGCACTAAGGGGCTTTGGTTTTTTTTCTTTGTTAAAAAAATTATAAACATTTGCAGTTCTATAAATAGATTTTTTACTTTCTGTGTTTCATGTGGTCTTAGAATTAGGTACCGAGTTACCTACTGAACATTGCTGCCTGAAGTCCAGTACCCTCATGAAAAAGAAGTTGTAGTGTCTTCAGGACATACATTGAGGTTTGTCATATTTTAGTCTGAAGAATCATAAAATGCACTATCGCACGGTGCTGCGAGTTCAGTATCCACTGAAGCAAAGAAGTAAATAAGCTCTCTGTTTTATGGACCCTTAAATTGTAAGTGATGTCGTGTATTGCACATTGTGAGTACAGCTTGGAAACAATCTATGTAACATTTTTCTAAACCTCTGCTGAATCTAAGCAGAAAGCTGAAAGCCCAGTAAACCTCAGTGGAGCAAGAGCATCATAAAAGCAGCTGCCAGACAACTGCAGTCAAAGTAGATGCATTAAGATTATCCACTTCTTTGGAATATTTACAGAAACAACCAGAAAAGTAACACAAGCCATTCATTTTAAAAAGGTCTCCTAACTTTATAAGGAAATAAAGTAGGTTTAGGTGCTGAATTCTAAAGCTTTTGTTCTTTCTTAAAATAAGAAAAATTACTCAAAATAAAATAATCCAAAACAGAAAGAATAAAGGGAAACAGCCCGTTGGTCTAGAATGAAATGTATTTTGTCACTTCCATTTTATTTGAAAAAACAGAAATACCTGCTCTGTGACAACTGTGTGAAGCCCTAGCTAGAATGCAGCTAATTTTAAAGCACACCTGAGCCAATGTGCCTCTTGGGGGCTTGACATTTTTAACACAAGTCACTGATTTATTACCACAAACTATTGTTTTAAGCTTCTATTTCAGTCCTGATGAAGTACTTCAGTGCTTAAGTGAGGTTATTCCTTTTTCCCCATATCATAAGGGGATAAAGTATACTACTTCTCTCATGAAACTTGCCTGAACCAGAAGAGTATGTTGGACAGCTTCTGCAAGATAAAGCCTCCATCTGAAATTTTGCATGTTTTTCTATGGTCTACGTTCTGTCTGGCCTTTATCTGGTTCCATGTGTTTTGATGTCTTATTTACAAGACTATGCCTTTTGTAAGAGACTACAGGCTTTAGCATTTGTTTTGCTTTAGATACAATTCCTCCTTTCAATTTAAAAGTTGTTGTCTCCCACTAGTTGGATCAGTTTAACTTTCAGCATCTGTTCAGCTCTTTGCCTTTCTTTCTTTATCATACACTACAAATTCCCAGTTTCTATCGTACTTGGCTTTGATTTTCAAACCTCTTCCCTGTCAGGGTCACAGTTCTTAATCATCAAGGCTGGAAAAGACCCTCAAGATCATCAAGTCCAACTGTCTGTCCTACAATCCCTAACCCCTAAACCAGCTCCTGAAACACCATGTCTGCCTAATTTTTTTAACCCCTTCAAGGACTGAGCCTCCACCATAGACTCACAGAATAGTTTTGGCTGGAAAAGACTTCCAACATCATTAAGTCTAACCTTTTCCTAGCCCAAATGAATATCCCAACAAAGAGTGCTAGCTGTACCAAACGCTGGTTTTTTTTCTTCTGCCCTATTTGTAAAGTTTCATCTAGAATTATGGTAGGAGGCAAATTAAAATAAAAACCACTACAAAGAGAATGCTGAAAGCCTGGAAGTAGTCAGACTCTTACAGTCAGATCTGAGTATGCTTAAAGCACGGTGCTTCTGCATCACCTGCTCTAAGGCTTTTGTTTGTATAAAATCCATCTCATTCTACTATAGTAATACAGTTCAGCTTTTTTGATTCTAGAGTTAGACTGGAAATAACATTCAGTTAACAGGAAGACATTGTGATCCAAACCAGGAGTTCTCTGATCACAGTTTTGAATGCAACATCCCATGCTCATATACAAGCCTGGTTACTTAAGGTTTTTCTGTATTAGTCATTGAACAGCTAAAACAGAGGCCTTTTTGTTCTGAATTCAGCACATTCCTAAGGTTTTGTGTGGTATTTTAAACTCCTGAATTAGAGCAAAAAGGACTTAACTACTCCAAAAAATACTACATTTCTTCTTGAATGGTAAAGATGAAGGCATTTACAGTTTATAGAGACAGAGCATCAGTTTGTGCTGTGGGGCTCACCAGGCAGGCCAAGCTATGTGGGATCATGCCTAGTCAGCACCCGATTGGGACTGCTCCCACAGCACATATGTGAGAACTGTTAGTGCCTTGGTGAATGAACAGCTAGGTTCTCCAGCTGCCTTTGACAAGAACAGCAGTACTCTGTGCTGAATAAGGTGCAAAACCAAATCCTTCCACTTATAACCATTAATAATCCCATGGCACTTCCCAGGAGGCATCTACATTTCCATCCCAGCTTATGAGCTCTATCCATTTTAGTGCTCTGAAGTCCACTTTAAGGTAGGTAACGTTCAATAAAGATGCCATTTAAAATATGACATCATTGAATGACAGCACTGCTTTAGGAATTTTCTCCTTCTTGGTGTAAAACAAAGTAACGTTCCACAGGGAGGAACAGTGAAACATGCCAACATTTGAGAGCTGGACCTAAGGAAAGTGTTCATGCTGCAGCAAATTGTCCTCAGATTCCTCTGAGGTTCCCTTTTTACTTATAACACAGTTAGGATAAATTTGCTCCCGTATGGACACAGAATTAGTGAAGGAAAAGTATTTGTGGTTGTATTTAAAATGTACACTGACCAATTTGAATTTGGTGCCTATACCTTACAAACGTGCCATCAGACTCAGGCACCACAGTAAGTGTAGCGCAATGGGTTTAACTAACACAGTGGAAAAAAATCCTGTAGCTGTCCAGTCCACCTGCTATGGGCTTCTAGTCCTCGTTCCAGGCTCACAGTGACCTGCAGAAGGAAAACTAGAAAAGCTGAACTACCATAAGAAATGCATAGCCCTGTGCTCACAGATTTCTGTGAGAAGTACACTGAACATTCACTGATATAGAGAAGCTCAGTGTAGAAATAGACAAAATAATTTTTATAGTTGTAGTCCCCTTGTGTCGCAGTCCACAGGTACCCTTTGCAACTTCAAATACTACCGATTTCCCAGCTTGCTTTGTCACGTCATGTCCTTTTCTCTACATTCACTACAGCACATCGCAGCACAGAGGGAAAAGGTAAATAGAAACTATTGCTAGTATTGTGGAACATTTTAAAGCTGTGAAAAATAATTACGTATCTCTTACATTTGCTGTAGCAGGGTGTGAGCTTCACTGCACTGAAAAGAACAAAACACCAGAGAAATGTCTTCTTAAAACAACGTGTAGCTTGCATCTTCCTCTGTTTTACATATTCTTTCCCCTTCTCACTCCTCTTCTGCCTCGCTCTCTGCACAGTTTTAGAGTAGGAGAGAAAGGAGATTTTGGAGAGCAGGAGATTACGAGCTGCATACCTGATGTTACAGGATTACTAGCAGTGTAACGGTGCCTTTATTTCTTTACAGCTTACCAGCTTTAAGGTTTTCCCTTTACCAAAATGCAGTTTTCTCACACTATTCTGAATACAGCAATAGCTAGAATATTTTCCACCCCTATGGTCACGACCTCTATGAAGTACTTTCAGGCAAATATTAAATTGCCTCTAATAAGAAAGATTAACTTTTGGGTTTGCATTCCTTAAATGTTGCTGTGGTAGAAAACAGGGAAATAGAGCGGAAAAGTAGTCTAGAAGGAAGGAAGCAGGGAATAGTGTAACTGGGTGAGGTGTCATGGGAAAAAAATATAAAGGCAACATGTGGAAAGGGAAGTGAAGGATAACAAAGGATGTAGTAAATATGTAATAAACAGAAAACAAGGATGCAAGGAAGAAATGATGAAAACTGGAATGCAAAAGGATGAGAACGAATAAAAAAAGCACCAGCTCCCAGACTTGCTGCAGAGAGATTGATGGGTAGATTTATTTTTAATGTTGGCTGTCTATTTTTTGACAGACAGAGACTCCTGAAGTTAGCATTAGTAGGAGAGGACACTCAGAAATTCCAAGTAGTATCAAAGAGAAAGATGCTTCCTTTTATACTCATAAGTTAATATTAAAGAAAATTGGGAAGTACAAAAAAATGTAGACACAAAGATCCAGTGAAATCAATATTAAGACTAAGAAAGTTCTGCACAAAACACATTATAGGCTGAAAAATCAATTTTGGAACTTTTGAATACAACTGTAATGAAATATTACAGACAAATGGAAGAACAGTCTGAGCCATGGAAGTGTGAAATACCTCCTTTATATATATACATATATATTTATAAAGAGATCCAGTATTGCAATAACTGAGAAATACTTACTTTATCAACTAACATTAGGAAGACAATAAAATACCTCTATACCGTATCTAGAAATATCACACTGTCTGGCAAATATGCGCTTAGAGACTATACTGTGGAAAACCTACAGGAGAAAGAAACAAAACTGCCTGAGCTGACACCCCCACCTCATGCACCTTGTTAATTAACAGTGGGAAAACTGGAATTCAGTAGTAGACAACACAGTGAACCAAAAGACATACAGAACTGAATCCTGCTTTCCCATCCGCTGCCATAATACAGTTGAAGAGAATGGAGTTATTCTGGATCCACTCTGTGGTGAGCAAAGGAAGACTTTCTCCCATCGAGTATACATTATTTAGTCTTTGAGAAATAATAAAAATAGTTTTGCAAGCTAAAAATACCTGCTAAGCATCCAATAGAGTTAGCTTTTCAAGTATTAAATTTTAATGACGTCTCCATGACTCTTCCTCTGACAGCTAGACTGTGAAAATTCCGTGGAGCAGCTGAACTTACTCCAAACAGCAATTGTTTTTCTGAAGTGAAAGTTACTGGTTTAGACCAAATACAGACATTTTGAGGGAGTTTTGCACAACCCTTACAATGAATATAAGTGTCATATTTTGCTGCAGTGCAAAGGGAAGATACATAGGAGGTTCCATATTAATATCAGAGGAGCTTCTTCCTAGTGAGGGTAACGGAGCATTGGAACAGGCTGCCCAGGGGACTGTGGAGACTCCTTCTCTGGAGATGTTCAAGACCTGCCTGGATCTGTTCCTATGCAACTTGGTCTAGGTGATCCTGCTGTGGCAGGGGGATTGGACTAGATGATCTTTCGAGGTCCCTTCCAATCTCTAATGATTCTATGATTCTATAATGAATAGAACACCTGCCCTACTTAAGAAACGGCTCATGCATTCAAGAAGGAGTATTCTATATGCTGGATCTGAAATCTGGATGTTCTTCTATCAGGAAAGAACCCTGCAGTGACAAAACAATACAAATGCATAGGTAGCACTGTCAGCTCTTGCCATTTCTATTGAGAGTCTGGTGCTGTGTGGTGGTTTTCCTAGATCTCCTGAACTGAAGGTATTCTGTGAAAATGTATTTGCTTTTTCCTTTTTTAAAAAATGCCTTATCCTTTCAAGCACTGATTTTAACATAAAATAACAGGTATACATATATTTAAAACAAGATTGATGTACTTTTTAAAGGTAATATAATGCTGTGGGAGCAGACCAACAATAATCCCAACTGCCTGTTTCTGGCATCATGCTTTCCTTCCGTCAGTGCATTACAAAAATTCTTACTTAGCGACCTTCTTATCATAAATAATCAGACTCAAATTATAGGAAGCATTTGTGGGGAGGAAAAGCTGTACTGTTTTCTGTAACATATTATTTCTTATTAAACACAGGTTTTGCTGCTTGTGCTCACTGGAAACCTATGCATGTTACTGCCTATGTAAAAATAATGTGGTCTGTCTGATTATATATTTTGCTTGTTGTGTTCTGTGATCCAACCACAAAGAAAAATTCTAAAGCAACAGGTGGCAGAAAGGTCTTAGTCACAATACAGTGCCTCATTAGACAGGGATGTAGCTAAATCCATTTGACCTTCAAGAAAGACCACCTTCAGTAACAAACACACTTTCCTTCTCCTTCAGCCAACAATTTTATGATTGAGAAATTTTGTTTTAAAGTTCAGGTCTCCAACCAGACTAAAGGACAGCTGAGACTGCAAGTGCAGATACGTTCATTTGAATACACATCAGGCTTACCACCATCCACAGAATTCATCTGTGTTTGAAAAGACTTTTTAAAGTGGTTTTGTGCCATATTCATGAGACCCTTATAGAACAGAAAGGAGCAGCAGTGATGGGGACAAAGATTCCCCAAAGAGAGAAGTTGTATCAGTTCATTAAGAAAGCAAATAGGTATTTTCAGCAGCTAAGAGAAGAAGCAAAGAAAGAAAGGTTTAGTGATGAAAAGAGAGTGGCACGAAAGAGCAAGGGCAGTGCTTTAAATTAAGATACACCTTATCTAGAATTGCTTTGCCAAAGCTTCTCAATGTTGATGCTGGCAACAGACTCAGTTTCTGAGGAACACTCACATGCTATTTCTTCCTCTCAGGGCATCCTCACCGGAGGGAATAAAGTGGCTTTCAGGAAGAAATATTTCCTTTCTGGCACATGTAGCAACAGGCCGTTTGTCATCTGAAACATTTCCTCTCAGGCACGATAACACAATACACCAAGGGTTCTCAGAGAAAGTCCTGTGGTAGAGCTCAGGAACAAAGAACTGCATATTAACCAGATAGTGCAAAATGGAAGCATGTGGTGAGGATTATCAGGTGGTAGGAAATTCAGTCTCTTCAGCAGGATGAAAAAAGAAGCTGGGAAGGAAGCTAATGGGTTCACCTGGGCGTGGGAGCTTCTCATTTTGCTGTTCCTCTGAATGCAGATAAGTGCTCAAGATTTCATTGCTCACTCTTCTTAATGGAGTTTCTCTCTTTCAAGTAGGCAGTCTGCCATCACAGGGTGAAACCATTGTATATTGTAGGAGAAGCCACCAGGAGCGTGGAAAACCAACTCTGCTTCACGATGGTTTAATTGCCATGGAACAGAACGGCTCTGCTGAAGGATGAAATCACCCATCTAGAGAAAATTCAGGACATGCAAGGGACATTTGGAAGGTCAAGAGCTGAGACTCCAGTCTGAACCAGACCAGGTACCTTTGATTGAACTCCCCTGTCACAGCACTGTTGACTATCTTTCTGACTCTTATTATTATTTCTGCTCTGAGCCTACAAAACCTTTCTCCGAAAGGTAAGGTGAAAGAGAAAGTTTATATAGAAGTTTGAGTTTGATGAATCATTTTTCTATGATGAAAAGTTATTTTGTAAAAAAATTCCTGCCTTGCTGCAGTGGTGATACTATTGTCTAGTACATCTGTCAGACACCCTCCTAATTAATGTATTTCTGTACAACAGTCTGGGCAGAGTTTGTGAATCACAAAGCTTCTGACTCTAGTTCCACATCACCACAGGGAAATTCTCCCAGAGGGAAACCATAATCCTGTACTCCACAACCCCAAATTATTATATGAAGCATCTCCTTTCCCATATTGGAACAGACTGTCCTACTCTCTTAGTAGCATTTCAATCCCTCAAAAACATGGAACAAAAAGGAGAGGACTTTGTAAGAACAGAAAGGCATTTGATCAAAGCTTTTCATGTTTTGATGGGGTTTTGATGGGCCCACAAGTATTTCATAACAAAACGGTTAGATGTATTCTTGTCAAACTTCACAAAAGGAAAAGGTAAAATAAAAAGTGAGGAAGTCTGATGTCTGTTTGAAATACCTGCAACAGATGTAGCACATGTCAAACCATTATGTCAGTACTGCCCCCGGGGGTTGAATTGTTCCCTGACTTCTGTTCCCCGACTTCCCATTTTTGCTCCATTAACAGATTTAATTGGGTGATGAAATAGGTTAAAATGTTTTAGTTGAACTGAAGTACAGTTTGGCAAGAAGCACTTTCTAAACCTCATGCAGTACTTGATAGCTTAGTCTTCTGGTTTTCATACCTGCTTCGTTTTCTGGTTTTCATCTCACTGCAGCACAACTGAAGAGTGTTGGATGAAATTAATGTTACACTACAACTCTGGAACATCTTACCATGTAGCTCCCAGTAAACACCCTATTTCTTCTTCCTCACAGAGCTACTGGGTTAGAGGCAGAGGATGAGAGCAACCCGTTAAAAAGGGAATACCACAACATTTGGCATCCAATAGTGTGTGCTGGACTTGACTGAGGAGGAAAACAGTGCTGCAGACACACAATCTCAACACATATTTCCAAATGGTGATATATAATGTTTTATTGCAACTCTTCTCAAGAAGATAATGATGTATGATGCCTTGCTTCCAATTAAATAAAAGGGCTCAAAATCTATGCTGAAAACTTGACATTTGAAACAAGAAGTTAGGATGCAGGAACCTGAAGCTATGAACCCTGCACACTGTCAGATGTTCAGCATCTTGGATGCTCTGTGAGGATACTAATGAGGACAGAAGACAATAATGCAGCTTTCTTGCTGGCAGATTCTGCCACTGTGTTTTCTTCCTGTAATAACTTTACTTTGCAAGTACGTACAAGCCATTGCAGTTCTATAGCTCAAAAACCAAATAATGCGTCTATTCAGTGAGAGCAATCTGTGAGTAAAAGCTGTCCTGAGCTGTATATATTAAATTATATCAGTATAGATTTCTTTTTGCCACAGTAGTAGATGTCTGTGATGAGAACAGCAGGTAGCATTCCATGGTGCATCAAAGTCTTATTGCATTTTTAAGGGTCTCAGTTACTATTTGCTCTCATTATAGGGGAAAACATGTTTTCTACACCACTCACTATTCATTTGCGGTTGCTGAAACTGTTCAAACTATACAACAAATAGCAGAACATTTTATGAGTGGAAGATGCATTTAAGTTTGGAACTGGAGTTTATAATCACTTAAAGCTGGAAGAAAATCTTCCTGGAAGTTCACAATTGTCTGTAAAGTTGGCAATAAACATCTGTTCTAGGTCACTGTCTGGGTACCAGGTTCTCCTACCTGGGTCTGAGTCTGTGTAACGAGCAATGTTAAAAACATCTGCCATGCATTTGCCACTTTGATTCCATACAGGTACCATGTCTGTACATCTTCTTAAACTTAAATTCACTCCTTCATCCAATACATTGGTGTACCATGCAATTTCTGCATTCAGAATATGTCTCTACAATTAACTTACTTTGAAAGAAAATAAGATGAGATTAATACAAACAGGTGTTATTTGAAGGCTCTAAAGTTCTCTTGAAAATGCAGTATTATCACAATTTCAAGCACTCTTCCATAAATGTTAGCTAATTATCTGCTGCCAGCTGATTTTAACTCAACTTCGGCATTGCTAGTCTCTGAAGAGCAAAGTGAAACCTGAAATCAGAACACTTGGCTGCTTTCAGATGCCACTACAATAATAAAATTCATAGTCTATGTGCTCCTAGAGAATCATCAGAGGCCGTGAAACTTAAGAGGCAGTCTGGGTCTCTTTTAACTTTGCACTGAATTGCTGTGCCTGAGCGGTACTGTTGTAGTGGTGATACCAGGAGAGTTCTCAATACTGTGACTGAGGGCTTTTAATAAATATTTGGTGCTCAGTTAATCTCAGAGGGATGAGTGAGATGCAGATTCACAGACACTACATATGTAATATATATTTGTCCATGTACTTGCAAATGTAAAACCTCAAAGTTTTACTACAAGTAAAGCTGACTTCATAGATTTCCCCCACGTATGGTCCAAAGTAAACCCAAGCTGATGCAGAATATAAACCAATCATGTTCCTTCCTTAATACAGTCAACATTACCTAATGTTATACAGGAGATACTACTTTTCCTACATTGTCTTCCACCCTGCAGTGCTATGCTTCTATAGACTTAATGCTGTTGGAGCACTGTACCTCTAAGTTTCTAATTTGTGTATGCAGATTCCTTTTTTCTGTGCTGTGTAACTTCTGCAGTACAGATCCCTAAGCTAGGCTTTGTACACTGCCTCCCATAGCTGATGCCACTTAGCCTGCTGCAAATTGATGTGGATGGGTCTCTTGCTTTGGAGACTGAACAGGTTCACCTTCACAGCGCACTCAGCTTTCACTGGCCTGGGGCTTAAGAACCTGAGATACATTCTTAACTAGGAAATTCCACTTTGCATTGCAACATGCTATAATCACACTACTGGACTGAAATATTCAAGTATCCTAGAAAAAACCACCTTGTCACTCTTCAGAAGGGCAATAGTTCCAAGAATTAGCACATTTCCCTCATCCCCACTTCATATTAACACTTGAAACTAAGTACAGATTGTAGCTCGATGAAAGTCAAGCAAGTCAAGAACAGCTGCAGCTGATGCATGCTTTCTGTATATTAGTGACACGCATAGTAATACTGTATTTATGCAATCATTTTCACACAGCCCTCTAGTACTGCTGTATGCTTATCAATGATAACATCAGGACAAACTGACAAAGGCCAGGAAACTCAGTGGCAGGAGTAGAACTGCCACTTCCCTATGCCACTGTGTAATAAAACACAGGCTGTGACCCGTGTTGCATTTTGCACCACTTGGATTTTGTCAGCTGAAGTCAGAATCTTCTAAGCTATGACTTAATCTGTGAATCCTTTTGATTTTCCTCTTAATGACAATTAACAAACAGCTTTCAGGAAAACGTAACTTTTGGTGTAAAGGTGATGCCATTCAATGCTTTCAAAGACACTGAGATGGGATGATCAGACACCTTATACATCTTGTAGCTACTCTGGAGTGCTTTGTGGACTCCTAGAAAAGATACTCAGTTGTTTGCCCCCTTAACCTACAGGTGTTTCTCTGTACATAGGTGACATCCATGCAGGATAAATTACTGTAGACTGTTCCCAAAGTCTTTGTAAATTGCATCACTCCTTCAATGACTAGATGGTAGCTATCAGGGGGAAATTAATGAGAGAGTTAAAAAAACACGAGGTTAATTGAAATTAGCCCTCAACTAAAAAAAAAGGAATCTTGAAGGAATTTTGAACTTCCATTAAATATGGAAATAATATTTATTCCCATGTGTGAGACAAAAATTAATCCCAGATAAAAAGCTGTGACTGTATTTCTGTTTTCTAGCTTCTCTTCCTGCCTTCAACAGCTTTGCCACATCTTGGGAATTGTGCCTATGCTGCTTTACAGTGCATGCTGGTTTTCACTTCCCCTTTGTGGTAGATTCTTTGCAGTGCTCTGTGAAGAACTTTGTTCTGACAGCCTTCCTGCTAGGTGCCTCCGTCCTCTGCTTTGCTCTAGCCTACACATATATAAACGCAGACTTGCCTTGTAAAGCCAACACTGAATTTTATGGGTTGGGTTTAAGAAATCTTTATGTTTACATACGGTAAGATCAAGATCTAAGGCAGCGGACAGGCAGTCTTAGATGGGGGGTGGGGTGCAGTTATAGATCTGTGTGGAGGACATTCAGCTCTGGGAGAACAGGAATTAGTATTCACTAGCCACCAGCTTTGCTGCTGCAACAAAGATCTGAATTCCTTGTGGAGCTTTATGCCCAAGAGCAGCCACAGACAACACATTTCTCTTTGCAGTTCTTGCTCCTGGAGAGTGGCTCCCAAATTGGTTTCTGTGGACTGTGATGATACATGCTGCTTGCCATCAGGATGGTGGTAAATCACAGAAGTCTGCTTTTCCTCTATCTAGTAAATTACATTACATGACAGGAAAAAAACAAAGAAAATACTCTTCCTTAACATTATGTTTCCATATAATTGGCTTCTGTAAATACTACTGGGATGCTACTAAATCTGCAAAGAAAGGAAAAGACAATCTCCATGAAGTCTTCTCTCTTGTAACTGCCATCCAACAGATAGGAGACATATGTTTTAAGCACTTAATAGCACTAAAAGGAACTATCAAGAGCATTGGGTTTGGCCACTGTAATGTTAAAAAATATATAGCATAGCATAAACAGCAACAATGAGCGAATGCCTTCTTGACATAACCTTTGAATATGATCCTGGGAAATCTGTCCCTGGACTTTCTGATAGCAGTGGAATGACAAATACAGGTCAAACTGAAATACTCTAAAACTGTCAATAAGCATGAGAATGTTAAAGTGGTTTTAAAGAATCACAGAATGTCAGGGATTGGAAAGCACCTCAAAAGATCATCCAGTCCAATCCCCCTGCCACAGCAGGATCCCCTAGATC
>VZRI01000453.1:435418-565829 GCA_013397515.1 Upupa epops
TAATGAGGTCACCCCTCAGACTCCTTTTTTTCCAAGCTAAAGGGACCCAACTCCTTCAGCCTTTCCTCATAAGGGAGGTGCTCCATTTCATCATCTTTGTGGCTCTGTACTGGACTCTCTCAACTGGTTCTCTGTCCTCCTTTAACTGAGGGGCCCAGAACTTGACACAATATTCTAGATGTGGTCTCACTAGGGCAGAGTAGACAGGGAAGACAATCTCTCTTGATCTACTAACCACAGCCCTTCCAATCCACCCCAGAATTCCACTGGCCTTCTTGGCCACAAGAGCACATTGCTGGCTTATGCTTGTCCTCCTGTCCACGAGGATCCCCAGGTCCCTTTCTCCTGTGCTGCTCTCCAACAGGTCAGTGCCCAGCCTATACTGGTACCTGGGGGTTGTTCTAGACTGCTTACTGGAGGTGGCTTAAATAAGATTTTCAACGTTATGCAGAGATGTCTTCCCTTTTCATTATAACATATTTCTGTTCTCCTCCTCTCCTGTCAGTTCTCCATTCATCCTTTAGTGTCATCCTCTCTATCTCTCAGTATTATATACATCCTGATTTGTCTCCTGCTCAGTATCTTACCTCTTTGTTTCCATCCTTTGTCCCATTTATCTTTCTGATGTGATAGAATTTGACAAGACTGACAAAAACCACAGTGGGATTCATCCTAATACTATATAAAAAAATCCAGGTGAAAAATACATTCCCAGAATATTTTAATGACACCATTTTAAACAAAGAATAAAATAGAAGGGTTTGTATGTTTAGACTTAAATTACCCTGATTAGTATCATAAATATATAAGGAAGTGGCATAGTCTCACAAACTGGTTCAAGTTACAAATAACCATTCCCTTCAGCACTAGCATACGGGGCAGTTTAACTTCCATTTCTTGGGTGCTCTGCTTATTTTTCATCCTTCTGTTACTCTATACTAGTCATTCTTATACAGTATACTAGTAGTTCTTACAGCTTTTGAAACCTGCCTTTATGCCAAGGTGAGAGATGTCAGTGTTTGGGTGACCAACCTACTCCCATCTTGTGATCTCAAAACAGAAGTTTTGAAAGCATTTAGATTGGATCTTAGGAAGAAGTTCTTTACTGAGAGAGTGGCTGGGCACTGGAACACGCTGCCCAGGGAGCTCGGGAAATAGCTATCCCTGGAGGTGTTTAAAACAAAGTAGATAGAGAACTTGAGGCCATGGTCTAGGGTTTAGGGAGATGTTGGGATGAGGGCTGGACTTGATGATCCTGGAGGTCTTTTCCAGCCATGAGGATTCTGTGATTCTCTAATTCTGTGATTCTAATCAGATGCAGAGGTACTGGTGAATGAAGGATGGACCAGTGTGGTGGGAGGTATGACATGCCATTGTGAGCTACGTGACACTAATTTAGTTTGCTGATACCTCTTGAACTTGGGTTTATGAAGGCTTTAAGGGTGAGGTATCATGGATGGTTTCTTATGAAGAGGGAACATGAAATCTGTGAGAATGCTTTGGTAATTCCAACACCTTTTCAGACCACCAAGGCAATTTAGTAGTTTAGAGGAAAAAAAAACCCGTTGAACAGAAGGATCTCAGTCCAGAAAAAACATTTCAACTGGATATAAAAAGTGTGTTTATTTTAAATTTTATTCACTAGTGGTTGAGTGTGTAAAAATCAATAATCCTTGTTATCAAAAAAACCATTAGGAACACGGAAGTAATGTAATTGTTCTGTCAGTAGGCTGTGGGATTGCTATAGCTCTACTTGTTCTCCTGATCATCTCAGGACCAGTTCTGATATAAAGCAAATTAGAAACTTAAGAAATCAGTTGTTATGAAAGGGCTCTAAAGGGTGCAGAACATGCATTAGCTGTTCTAATATCTGACACTGCCTACTTGAGACAATAGGAACAGAACTAGTATTCACCTTAAAAAGCAACACAATCAATACTATCTCACAGTTCAACAAGGTAAATACTGTCTGAAATTCAAATGCATTATTAATCTCTATCAAATCCCATTGAATTATTGGTACTCAGGTTCACAAGTACCCATTTTGAGAAATAAAGCTTAGCTTTGTGGCAAAGTTCTGTTGTAGTTGCCACCACAAAGCTATTTCATCTTCCTCTCATCTAACCTCAACAAGATAGATATGCCTAAGTGTATCAGATACTTTATGGCCTATATTAATGTGTCTGTGAGTATCATGATTAAATCAAAACAAACCAATTGTCAAAGCTCCCTAACCACACTTGTCTGTGACAGAGAATAAGAAGAATGTGGACTCTGTTCCTTTTCTATTAGAAGCAGCCATTTCATATTTTTTATTCATGTTTTCCAGATTTTATACTACTTTTTATTAACCAAGCATCTGACTTCCCACAAATCAATGTGTTCTGATAACCAGAAGAATCATGTTGGCAATGCTGAAGAAGTTAAAGCAAAAAAGATGTTTTTAAACTTCAGTCCTACCTTCAGTTTTTGAGTAACTTTCATATGGTCAAAGAGACAGAGAACTCAGAAAGTGGACAAGAAGTTAAGAAGGATTTAAAAATATTTCCTGCTTCTGGGTATTAACCAAACCCAACTATAAATATAACTACCAAATTTGATTGGGTTTATGACAGGAGCTCCTTTTATCATCATTCTTCTCCAAAAACTCTCACCTATTACTCAGGTCTCAAAATCTTACCTTGAATCTTTTGGATTTAAGAGTGAAAATAAGGTGCTGTAACCCTTCAGCAGCATGGAGAGGGTTAAGTAGCATCACTTGAGTCAGCCCTGAGTTCTGTGATTTGTGAGTTTAAGTAAAACCTTTTAACATTATGTGGATATATCAGGTTGATTTCTTTTTTTTCAGTTAAATTGCTAAGCGACTTGCTGAATCTCAAATTGCTTCCATTTTTACAGGATTCATGCCAGGGTATTACAGACAAAATGGCTAAATTGGTTCTGGAGGGGACCATAAGCTGTTTAAAATAAGATTACGTTTATTTTTTTAAACATCTTATTTGTATGTATGTATGCACGATTTAGAGTAGTGGTGTTTTGTAATTTAACTGTATGATTTTATACCTGCTGAACTTCAGGATGCTCATGAAAATTAGGTGCCTGTTTCTCTTGTTCCTCTGATGAATGACATTTAAATAAATATTGTCTTAACCTCTTTTTGCCTGCCTTGTGCTTTCATGATATCCTTTTTCAATCATGGTCTACTATCTAACTTTTCCCTACATAATTCTCCTATTTGCATGCATTTTTGCATCCTTTCTTGCAACACTCTCTCTCTTAATCTCCGCATTATAGTGCTTATTTCTCTTCCCCTGCCTGTTTTCCTGTGTGATGCTTGTTAGAACACTCTTAACCTTTCTCCTTTTTTTATCAGCATCTTCACAAACTGCTATAATGCACATTCAAAAATTGCAAAGGAAAGCATAATTCCCAGGGAACAGAGGGCGAGTAATTGTGAGAGTCCAGGAAGGACTGAAGAGCAAACTCTTCACTATGGGCCTGATTTGTCTCCAAGAATTATCTGTTGGTAGAGATGATTTTTACAACACAGCATGTTTGAGGAAAGTGGAATCAGTCCTCTTGTCTTCTTAACTTTCAAGACAAGCAAGATCAGGTAACACCTCTTATAACACAAACACAGCAACACCTGCCAGAATTACGCTGCTCCCTGTCTGTGTTTAACTTGGAAACTGCATTTATCTACAGAAATATCAGGCCACATAAGACCTGAAATAGGAAACAGTGAAATTGGAGATGACAACTAGTAATCTTGAGCTTCCTGCCTAGCATTACAGTGTTGAAAATATTGTGGTTACAAACAGTGAAAACATGATTTTAACAGCAAAATAGCAAATTGTTCCTCTCTCTCTCTCAAGGTGATTAGGACGACTTTGAAGCTGAGACACTGGGCATCTGGCGTATCAACCCAACAGCCAAACTCTTATGTGAACTTCAGTAATCCTTTTGGAGCAGGATCTCCAGGATATAAAGGGTCATTGGTCAGAGACCTCAATTCTATCAGTGAAATTCACAGGACAGATGGCTAGGAAAAATATGGGTGTCACTGTTTAATCACTGATATTAGAAACTCACAGTGGGTTTACAGACCACATTAAATTACATCTCAGATCTCGTGGCATTAACAAGGCAAAGTCTGAAATTTCAGAAGTCAATTGAAAGACATAATACATTGCAGTGTTAGTAGATTCTTTCATGTCCTGTGGCTGAGAAGTCAATAATTCTTTGCTTCTCCACCACCTCAGGAGGCACACTCAGAGGGAGCAGCAGGTGAGATTCTAGATGGTGACTTAGGAAATAGGCCAGGAGAATGGACATCTTGCCCAACGACAAAGGCAGAGGTATATCCCTTTGGCCATCTCTCAGGCACTCCTCCTTTAACTCAAACTGGTATTTTCCAGTGGATGAACATGTCAGAAACCATTTTAAAGCTGCCTCTGCACTTCACATGTAAAGCAGGCTCCTCCCCCAGTAATAATATAGATAGAATTCTGTGAGCAGACTAACTTTTGCCTCTTCAGTGTACCCAGGGTACATGGAAAACCATCACAGGTCTCCTTCCTCTTTTATAAACACTAAAGTGTTCTCAGGAGAAGACCTCTTACAAAATAAGCTTAGTACCAGACAAAGGCAGAGGTAATTGTGCCCAACAAGATGCTGTGGATCGTAACTGCAGAACTGTAGGTCTAGTTCAGATTCACATACCTGAGTGTCAGCCAGACTGATGTCTCTCCTGGAGCTCCAGCTTTAGTATCAAATGATGGAACAGAGGAAATTTTGTACAAGACGCTTTTCTTGGTTGCTCATTACTACACTAAATCTTCTCTGTCAGAGGATGTTGCAGACTGGGAACCACAAAACCCTCTAAATAGTTGCATCTATGTTTCTATGTGATGTTGTTCTATGATAGACTTAAACTGAACAGCTTGTTCAGAGCTGTTCAACCGTTTTACAAATCAATGATGGGCAGGAACAGTCAGAGTTATTTATTAAGGCCGGAATCAGAAACTCGTTTGACCATTTTTCACTGACTATCCTTTTTTCTATAGTATCAGTCATACAATATTTTACACGCCTTCTGATGGCTACCATTCACATAGCCCATTAAATTGCAGGGTTATTACCTATCTTATAAGATTTGCGGTTTGTGCAGACAGTTTACTTTTCACTGTTGAATTCTAGGTTAAGAGAGATGGATTTGCTCAGAGACCAGAAGATCTGTATCCTCTGACAGAGTGGGGAAACTCTTTATTCTCAAATTAATCAGCAGGTGTAGTACTTCTACCTGCTGCTGAATAGGTGTAAGGAGCATCTTCATTTCAAACACCATTTCTTTTTCCTGCTTTAATGTGATCAACAGCAACTAGCTTGTAGTTTCCCCAAGCTCTAGGGGAAAATATCCAGACATACCTCAATCTAGCACTGAATCTTATAGGTCTGATCAGCATTTGTAGCAGAACTTTGTTGACAACTGATCTTATGACCTTTTAAGAGTCTAAGAAACATTGGGAAATATCACTGGTGTGAAAACTCCATGCGTAACATATCAACAGAGAGTGAGAAATTCAGCAATGCTTGTGTGAACTGAACTGAGTTTTTCACAGCTCAAACAATACATAAATCTTTTTCTCTTCAATGTTTTAAGAACTTTTCACCTCTTTAGTAAAATCAAAGCTCAAAATGGAAAACCTGAATTCCCTCTCTTTCTATCTTTATTTTTACACCTATGTGCTCTGCCAAAGAATTTTTGCACTAAGAGATAACTCTGATCTAACACTCTCTGCCTACCTCATACCTCTGCCTACGCTTCCATCTTGTTTTCTCTTCACAGTTAACACAGCAGATCAAACATGCAGACCTTTAGTGTGGAATTGCCTGAGAAAATGCCCCTTCTTTCATTAGACATCACTGTGCTATTTGGTTGTGTGTGTGTGTGTGTGTACTATGTCTGTCAGGCTAAGTCTTGTCTGTGCTTGTGTGTGTGTACCATGTCTGTGTGTATAAGTCTTGTCTGTGCTCGTGTGCCATTGCATATGCTGTGTGCATGCTCTTTGCTGTTCCTCTGAAATCACCAGCATTTTCATCACACAGTTCAGTGACTCAGAAATATGTTACTATTGACCTTCTTCTGGGACTGCAAGGCAACCACCATTTCTGCTTGTCTCATTTCTATGTCTTTCTATCACAGGGCATCTAAACGAAGAGAAGAACAGCAAGAGAGAACAGATGAAAATGGAGTGGATGAGTCCCGCTTCTTAAAGGCCAGCAATCCTTTAACTCAAAAGGGTCTACTCAAAAACTCTCAAGGTTTTATACCAATTCCCTTTTAACCACTGTAATAGGACAGCTGATATCTGTTTCTTCACCAAAACAGAGAGAGATCTGCAGTTCTTTTCAGCTTGATTTCTAGTACAGTACTCTTTGTTAGTCTATGAGGATCCCCATCCCCAGTAGGATTCACCTAGGCTGCACCTTCCTCGACTAAAAACACTCAGGCTGAAGTGGGGATGAGGACCAAGATGGGAGGAAGGAGGAGAGGTAGTATGTTTTTTCTGCCTTGTGTTGGGAAACAAATGAAGGGGCGATTCAGAAAATCAGAAGCAAACAAAGGTTACTACTAGAGCTCTACCTTTAGATGCTAACTAGAGCCAGCACAGATTTAGTCAATGTGTCAAGCCTTCTGCTTTGCAGGGCATCTCTGTGAAAGGTCAAAGGGTAATTGACAGTATAGGTTATTTTCAAAAACAATGAAGTGATCTGTAACTATCACTTTCTGATTTGGGCTTTGACCTCTATAATGTCTGTCTCTTTCTCCCCAGAGACTTAACTAAATCTAAGGGCTACTTGAGGCAGAAAAATGCCTCAGGGTCACTGGCTTGCAGAAAATGATAAAAAGCAAAGTGGAGATGCTCACATACTGACTAGGATTTTTAGGCAGCACTGGACAACAAAAGGTCAGCTCAGTTTCAGCAACATTAATTGACTGTTATTAATTTCACAATGAGTAACTAAGGATGGTGGCAAGGCATTGGGACCCTTTCCTAAGGAGAAAGGTGCAATTTAGAAGGTATGATTCTAAAATAATGGCAGGTGGTACAATCAGACCAAAGATTAACTTAACCTGGCATTTCTTTTCCTCTAGAATTTTACTTCATTTATTTTAGCAGTAACTTTCTCCTGAGCATTGAATACAGAACTCACCTTGGTCTATTTTGGTATGTGACAGACAAGCTTCTCTGTTGCAAGAGAAGTTGTTTGATGCTTTCCAATCTCAAAGAAAATGCAAGAAACCCCTTCCACATCTAAGTTGCACAGGACAACCCATGGTCCTGGTTGTATGCTGTCTGTCACTCTTCCCTTATTGACTTATGATACAGTTCTGAGCTCTTCCTCAGCTCCTAACAGACGTCCTTTATAAAAATGCACTCAAGGGGTAGCTGTTTTAATTGTCTTGTTATGCCAGGCAACTTGTTTCTACTAAACAACTTTTGTACATTTCTTCCCTGACTATTTTCAATCCTTCAGGTTTTGTAATGAGTTAAAGAACCTGGACTTGTCCTGCTCAGTATTTAGTCAACACATTCCTCAGGCAGAGACAATTGTGAGTCTCAAAGCTTCTAAGTAAGAATGTAACAGGGAAGTTATTTCCTGGAGACTAAGGCACACAAGAGTTCAAAACCTATAGCTACTGGGACAATCTCAGACAGCCCTGAGGAGCTGTCTAAGAGGTCCTAGTTTCTCATCAAGAGCATCATGGACTGCAGAGCCCTGTCTCCAAATGTATCATCTTCTGGGCTGCTGTAGCACTGCGGTCTCCTTTCAATACCAGCAGGACTCAGAGCATCTAAAATCAACTCTGGTATCCTGTGGCACATGTGGTTATGATGTACCTCTTTATTGCATCCTAAGTGAAGTTCCCTATAAAGAAATATTGATTGAAGAAAAAAACCTCATAAGGATCAATGGTTTATATTCCAGCTGTGCTTTATGTTACAATAACAGCTCTTTGGAGAGTTGGTGCTGAGTGAGTGCAAAGTAATACCAGTAATTCCCCCCTTCTTGGATCATCCTGTACCAATTTCTTCACCATTCTCAGTGTTGACTCATGGGCAGAAAATAGCTACTGTGGTCTCAGCTACTGTAAAAACAACAAAAAAAGGAGGGGTGAGGTAGGGGGTAGAATATGAAGAGGAAATCTGCTCCAAATAATAAATTATCCAGGAGTCAGTGACAAGTTGTGCTGAGGGAAGCAGTGCCGGTCTGTCCCCAGGCGCTGGAAGCCAAAGTTCATTAGCTGGTAGTTAAAACACTTCTGACCTAACTCATCTGCATGGCAGAAGTTGCAGAGGGGTAGCAGTGAAAACACAAGATTTCATTGCTTTGTGTTTGCAAAACAGAGTCTCCACTATAACTCTGTAGAGGTTTTCTGCAGTTGCAGCCATTTCCTCTGCTCTAAGTGTATGAGTACAGAGCTAGTTAATGAGTTGTTCAAAATTAGGTGTATATCATCTCTATTAATTATTCCCCTTATGGAGGGATAATAACATTTAAATAACATTTTTTTCCTTCAGCAAGATATATGTTTGCCTTGATTTCCTTCCCCAGGCACCTCTGCCCCAAACAGTGCTTTTCATTTGCACTCAATCTTTTCCTGTGGGCTGGCTGCACTTCTGGTGATCACACCAAGCCTCTTCATTATCATCTGTTACAGACATCCAGCCTCACCGGCTGAATGAAGTCTGGCCTCATGAAGTCCAAACCTCCTAGAGGACCTTGTAGTCTTAAAGGAGTGACCCTTCAGATCAGGGGCGATGGAAAGACCTTGGTCTGCTGTATGCATTCTGCAAAGACCAAGTGCTTTCACAAAAACACAATTTAAGCAAAGATTTATAGACTACAACTTGAGGGAGCTTCAAAACTAGCAAAAAGCAGGACTATTTTTAATGTAAAGTGATTGTTACCTAGTAAAAAAGCACTTTTGTATTCATATAAAGTATTTATTAGGTGTGAGGTTTTATAAATTGTTTAGTCCTGCTGCCTTTAAAATAAAAAGAAAGAAATGAAAGAAGCCACCCCAGGTTACTTTTAACGCATTAGCAAGTATCTTGTGGAATACTTCACATGAAAGGAAACAGCAGATGTATAAATGTAAACAGGCTAATTGTATGCAGATATAAATTATGCATGCTCATCTTATGAAAAAGCAACCCTTATTTGCAGGGGTCTTACTCAGCAGCTTTGTGTCTTGTCTGAGGGGATATATAGTATGGCTGTGATGTGCAGAATTTAAAACTTCCAATTCCGCAGCTGAAAAATATAGCCCAGTTGTGATAAGACTGCACTGTCGGGAGCAGAAGAGTTTTATTTTATTCTATTCTGGTTTATTGTACTATGTTTTATTTTATTTTTTGTTTTCTATTTTATTTTTTTATTTTCTATATTATTTTATTTTACCTTCTTTTCTGTTTTGCCCATTAGCCCTGTTAAATGTGTGTATGCCTGCCCATGCATACAGTGCCAAGTTAAATATTGTGTTAAGACTTAACAATTGTAAAGGAATTAGGCTTATTTTGATGTTTCTTAACAAGGATACATAAAATATTCTCAAGATCACAAACCTCTTCAAGGGTGAAGCATTTCTGATTAGTCCCAGATGCAAACCGCCTGGCCTGCAGAGCTGCAAGCAGCTGCAGTTCCCAGCAGCCTCCCTAGAGACAATGTGGGGCCAGCACCTGTAAGGAGCCCATCTAATTGGGACCGGTCCTAGAAGCAGTTGGAACAAGACCCTGCCCAGACTAAACTGTGTTGCTCACAATCTTTTCCACCCAGTCCTGCAGATCCCCATTCCTCCAAATGATAGCAGCAGCAGCAGATTTGAGCTCAAGTTGCTCTCATGCTGAGATCCTTTGTAGTGGCTGCAGGGTTATGTAACTGTTGGATACCTGCTGCGGGTATGACTCACACGTGTGTTCCCTGCTTTTATGCCACGAATTAGTGAAATGATGCTGGAAGTGGAGGTACGGGCAAGAAGGTTAGAGGAAACAAGGCTTGGAAACACCAAGTAACAGCTGAGGTGGAATTAAAACTCAGGTTGCTCACTGCAGTCAAGTCAGGGCAACTGGCACATAGAATCATAGAGTGGCCCAAGTTGGAAGAGACCTCCAAACATCAGCTAGCCCAACCCCCCCTGCAGGCAGCAACTTACATCCTCATCTAGATCAGGTTGCTTAGAACCTTGTCCAGCCTCACCTTGAAGATCTCAAGGGAAGGGGCCTCAACTACCTCCCTGAACAACCTGTTTCAGTGCTCAATCCCCCTCCTCCCCTAACAGCCTGTTTCAACCTCCTCTAGTTTGAAACCATTGCCCTTCATCCTGTCACTCCAGGCCTTCATAAACAGTCCCTCTCCAGCCTTCTTGTAGCTTCTTTCAAGTACTGGACGGTCACTATCAGGTCCTCCCAGAGCCTTCTCTTCTCCAGGCTGAACAAGCCCGGCTCCCTCAGCCTGTCCTCATAGGAGAGGTGTTCCCTGTAATCAAAAGCCCTGGGTGGTGATTTTTAATGAGTCTATCAAGCCAGGAGTGCCACTGCATGATTAGGGAACAGAAAGCATGGAGAGGAAAGCCATACTGATCCAGGCAATGACTGCCACATCCATTTGCTGGCTCCTGCTTGAAATATGCCTATTAAATAAAAAGAAGGGTCCCTCAGTGTTCAGTGACAGTACAAAAGCATCAGGACAAGTATAAACTTGAGGAAAGGAATCTTTTCTTCTAGAAAGATTGTCACAAACCAAAATGCACTCTTCATTACCACTACCAGCAAACTAGATGCACAGTGAAGGGTTCAGTAATAATGCACCAACAGTCTCTGACAACGTGTGGTGTAAAAGGAGCTGCTGTACCTAGGTATTCCAGCTGTGCAGACATACGCTGTTATTGATTCAGAAAGCTGGGAAAAGAAAAAAAAGAACGAGAGAGAGCTATTTCCAACTCATTGTCTGTTGCTTCTTCTGCTCCATTGTGCGATGGGGCAAGAGGCACAGCTTGCATATTCACCTGCCATGATAAATTACATCAATTTCAGTCCCTCATGACGGAGCTACTGGTGCAGAGAGCCACTAAACACTACCAGTTGCTTTATGACACTACAGGCATAAGACAGAAGAAGGCACTGTGCAAATGAAATATAACCCACTGAACTGGGACATGCTTGAGGCAGGCGTGAGGGGAAAAGCTGGATACTTCCTTCTCTTGTACATTGTAAATATGTCCTCAGCATGATGTGTCCCTCACTAAGAGTCTGTACTCCGTTAGCCTGAATCAGAACAGGCCTTAAAGATAGTCACTGTCAGCTTTTTCTGTCTCCAGCAATAGCCAGTACCAGCTTCTCTAAGAGACAACAGAAAAAGCCTACAGCCAGCAGCTATTCAGTAACAAGCCCTGGGGGGAAGTTTCTTCCCAAGCTTCATTAAATGTTGGCTTCATTCTTAAATTCCTTCTAAACTTCTCAAATTCAATTTTGGCCTCTTCGTCTGGTGTCTGTGCTGGAGATTGTGCTCACCAGTGAGAGTTTTCCTTGGCTGGACTTAGCTCCTTTGGTGCCCACATTTGTGACTGGCTCTGGCAGCCAGAGAGGCTGCGCTCCTCTCCCGCCACTGGTGGGGACAGTCACCATAATTCCAACCATGGCTCTTCTGCTCAAATGCAAGCAAAAGAGGACTTCCCTTACCCGATTCCTTCTGACTGCTCTCAGCATTACTCTATTTTTGTTTGGAATGAGATCTCTTCTTGGGGTCTGACAAAGGTGCCTTTTCAAAGGCCTCCTCAAACCCAATCTAAAGAATTCTGCAGTGCAGCAAAGAGAGTGAGGGCATGTAATGAAATATCACATCACCGTACATTTCATAGGAGAGTGCACCTGGGCATACAGGAAAGGGTAACAGCACTCTCAGATAGGGTGGACCATAAATTGTTAACAAATTAAGGCCCTAAGGGTTGTTTAAATATTGCAGCAATAATCTTGTCAGCCAAGCCCCGCATTCTGCTAAGATTAATCTGACATTCATCAGGAATGGCACAAAAGATGGTTATTTAATTTGGATCAGACTAGACTGGAAAACTGGCGGGAGGACAGTTATGACCCAAACTGGAAACACTATGTAGAAAGTGAGCCAGTGCAAGGAAAGCAAGCAGAGAGCAGAAGCATGTGTGTGTGTATTTATGGGACACAGATGCATTCATTACAAGGTCTCTAAACACACATAATCACGCAGGGCTGGGGGAATGTCAAGAGCATTCCATATCGGTCTAACTTTGGTCAGGTATCACAGCTTAAGGATTCCACTCAGACTGCAATGAGTGTAGAAGGGGCTACTTGCAATTGCTTCTGCAACACCTCTCCCAGTATCATTTCTCCCCAATTTTATTTTCCTTCTTCCCTCACATAGAAAAGAAAAGCAAGCCCAAATATGTTTACAGAATGTAACCTGAAGTAAACACTGGCCATCAGGTGAATTCCTTTCAGGATAGTGGTGTTCTCTTGGTAGCAGAGTTTTGATCATTAACGTTTAAGTAGTGTTTGAAACGTGTAGAGCTGTATCTCCTCTTCTGGCAGCTTCACTTATAAATCCTCTCTACAGCCTTCCCAACTATGATATAATTTTTCCGTATTGCTGTAGTCTTCCTATATGTTCACAAGAGTGGCAAATCTGCTAACAGCTGGGTAAATTAATGCCCTTCCACCCTGGGAAAAGAAAAAAGAAAACCACATTCCCCTGGATCATCGGCAGGTTTTACTGAATATGTTACTTATCTCATTAAACCTGTCAAAGGGCAAACACAAATAAAGTGATGGTTTATCTTGCTGATTATTCAGTCGCTGCACACCAGTGTGGGTAAATGACTGAAACATTCATTATTGTTCATGAGATGTCTGTCCTCTGCTTTCCCTTCTTGCTTTACCGCTGCTTGGGAATGCATTTTCCCAGCCCACACCCCCCACGAAGAAGCCAGAGTTCTTTAGAAAAGACAATTTTTCAATAAAATGTAAACATTAAATGTGCAGCAGGCAAATGGGCATATTTACAAAGAGTTCCAATTCCCTGACAGTTATCTGCTGTATTTGTAAGCTAGCAAACAGCAGAGATAATTTAGGGCTTTGAATAGCAACACCGAGTATAATCCATGTGAATAGGATGCACATTACCAAACTGAATACTTTTTATATAGGTATTCTGTCAGATCACGGATCAGATTTTCATAAACTGAAATCCTGGGATACAAAGCCATTTTCAAATTCAGCTATGGCCACTTTAGTATAGAATTATGTTACGTATCAAACAGCGATGCAACGGGGTGAACTGCCATATTGAGAGACCTTTGCAGCTTTCAGGACATCTACAGAGCCAGGTTTATGTAGCACATTACTGCCAATTCATCTATACCCATCTGAGTTGGCAGAGAGGAGCAGATTACCCACTAATGGCTCTATTATGGAAAGAAGCTGCAACCATTAGCTACTTTACATATGGACAAAAGAGAATTTAATTGATGGCCCATTGCCCAGCAGACAGAGAGAAATTATGATTTTCACCTTAATGCCAAGCATTAAAAATTCACAGGGCTGTGGAAGAAAGAGATGTTCATCCAGTTTTACTCTGCTTATGGGTCACTGTAAGCATAACTTGAGAAAAGCAGCACAAGTGGAGCTGTCTCTCCTGAGGAAGCTGAAGTCCTCTGGGAAAAAAATTCACAAGCTACAGCGCTATGATGTTAAGAAGCCAAGCCCATGACCCTTTTATTTTCCCAACTTACAATTTTATTGTTCCCAAATAGTATCCAAATGTTCAGCAAAACGCATTTTGTGATGTTTATATTTGCAAATGAGAGGGGAAAAAGGAGCATTTTTGGAGAGATCACAGTCATAATACATTTTAGTTTCACGTATTTAAACACATCTGCTCCTGCATTAATATAAACTTCATTTACTTCATTCGGCAATGCAATAGGCTCCTGTGTATTTGTTTGTCATTTGGGTTTCATTTACAATTACACAAAGAGCCATTAGCCAGTATTTGTCCTATTCAGGCAGGGCCTGTTTTACCTTCCCTATCCCTCTCCTCCTGGAAGATCTTGACAGACTTTGCTTCTTCCAGTATATCTGCAGGTCTCACTTCATGACCTACAAAATGATAAAGCATGAAGATACAGGGGACTCTAAAGAGGATCACTACAGGAGAGACACTCACATGGGGTTCGTGCCAGATCTTGCTGCTGGGGCATCTCTCCTGCTTCCTGCCACCTCTTACTCCACCAGGGGTATTTTCTGTAGAGGTAAGGGCTGCCTGGTCTGCTGTAATTTCTAATATTATTTTAAGATTACCTGCTCCCTCCAGTCTGAAATCACTGCAGGTTATTAATACAGTTTGAGATTGTTTTGGTAGTAACTCAAGACCATAGTGGTGTAGCAGAGTACATGCTCTGCAGGGTATAGATTATCTAAATGGAAAACAGAGGGGCTAAGTTGGAGAAAGTCACAATCGTACACGTCATGTGTGCAGCAGTAGGAACTTTTCACATTCCCAATTGATGTAACAGGTTAACGTTAATCTGTCATGTCTGTAATTTATATTTTATATGAGCAGAGGGGGAACTGTAAGAATATATGAGCCTTGTCTCTTTTATGCTCAGATAGCTAGAGTCAGGCTGGAAATCTCTAGCCAGGCAGGTCTGCATACAAAAACTAACTTGTCAGGCTAGAACAAAGTGCAGATGGCTTTTTGAATCAAAGACACAGGAATAGAAATAAGAGCTAAATTGGATGAAGTAAATAAAGGGAGGAAAATGTTTGTATGCAATGCTGGGAACCGTATTGGATGGAGTTTCTGAAATATGCACAGCATGCATCTGAGAAGGCACTAAAATATCCTTGTAGAGGAAGACTTAGAGGAAACAGAGGGTTGGAAATCCATTCAGAGTAACTTCAGAAGGTCTTGCTCATGGATGTTACAGAAAAGTGAGGAGAATTGATGAGGCAGAGAAAAGGTGGCTAATAACAGACTTTCCCAATTTGTTTTTATTTGACAACATTTTCCCAAGCAGCAGGTTCTGGAAGCAGAAGTTAACTTTTGGGGTCTGGATGGCATTGCTTTAACCCACAGCACTGACAATGGTGGCTGTCAGGCAGTTTTCTTCTCCTGACTTCCAAGAACCCAGGATGGTCACTAAGAGGCTGTGATGGTGATCCAGGATCCATCTGGTGCAAAAGCAGCACTAGAAGCTTCCATAGTACAGCCTGAGGGGGGTCTTCAGTGCCCTCCAC
This sequence comes from Upupa epops, assembly GCA_013397515.1. Lineage (NCBI taxonomy): Eukaryota > Metazoa > Chordata > Aves > Bucerotiformes > Upupidae > Upupa > Upupa epops. The sequence goes on from VZRI01000453.1 coordinate 450,757, forward strand.
ACTCCACTTGTAACAATTGGCTGCAGCCAGATCCTCAGGGGATAGTTTTAGGAAAGGGGTTGTGCAGGGTATGTTGCTATGACCCTCTGGGGCAGAAACCAGAGTTTTCTCTGTTTGTTTTAATAACTCTAGTCCTTTTCCAGCAAGAAAGGGTTTAGACTGAAGTGAAGATTTCACCTCCAAAGAAATAAAAATTATATTTATTCTTTTTGGGTAGTCAGCTATTGCTAACCCAAATCAGCTGCAGAACACACTGAGGTGGAGGGGGTGTGTCATTATTGCCTTTGCCAGAACTGATCACTGCCCCAGTTCAGGCACACATGTAGTAGTAAGTGGGTAGATATTTGGATGGCAGGCTCAAGTATCTATCAATCATTAAGGCTTCCTTTAAGAAGGGCCACATCCACACTGCAGGCAGCAAGAATTAAATGCAGATTGAAGCAGGCAGTTTGTTCCTTTCTCAGAGGATCAAGGCACTCATAAAAAGTGGATCTGTGTACTCATTTTAAAAACACTGGCGTCTCTAGAGACTTTTGACATGTCAGCACTGGGAACAGGAAGGCTGGAGAGAACAGCCAGCAGTATCAAGGAGCAGTAACCATGTGGACTACTCCCTCCACTCTTCCTTTCTCTCCCTAAATGAGACATCTGATCAAAGGCTCTTGCAGAAATGTTAATGAAGCCTCATTTGTTATTTCCAGCACCCAAGGGAGAAATAGATGGGCAAGAAGGGTAAAACTGCACTTGCAAGATGAAGCAGGAGCAGAAGTTTGCTGCGAGAGCAGTGCTGGGAAACTGTCATCCATAAATCAATACACCCTGATTTTTTCTTCAGCTGTTCAAGTGTTAAACTCTAGACCTGTCTTTTGCAGATTTTCTCAAGGTAAAATTTCTGCAGTAGTTAGTAGAGATAGCTAGGAGCTAGCCCTAAAATAATTGTAAAGCACAGGAAACAGAAGTTCTAAAGTCAACAAAATCAAAGGGAGAACACTCATGAAAAATGTTATTAACATTATATTCCAACTGTAAGCAAGACAAGCAGTTTCACTTGTATGATTTTACTCTCCTACTTTTGGCCTTGGATGCTGCCATCAGGAGGAGTGGATACCACCTGTATTCTTATTCAAAAAGCTAAAGGACAAACATTTCTGTTATTACACCCAAGGCTGTAGCTCTCTGAATGTATAAAAATTACCTCTCATTTTCTACACCTTGAAGTGTAGACTCATGAGAAGCCCTCCTGAAATGGAGAAGATGACATAGGCACACAAGTAAGAGGAACTAAGATCCAAACGTCTGAATCCGTGGGAAAAACCAATATTTGTGTGGTATGCAAATGATGAAACTGTTCTGTGTTCTCATCGATCTGAATTTTTAAATAAGGCTAGAGAAGTGGGATTAACTGTTTCTGGTTTGGTGTCAAGGCATGCAGGTTACACTGAAAAATGTTGAGACATTCCTATAGGCAGGAAACAGGCAGTTAGTGCAACCATTGTTTGACATGACACTCTACTGGTTTTCTCTCTCCAAAACTTTGCCTGGATTTTTTAGTAACTACCGACTGATTATACTTATCTAGGCAGAGCACTTCAGTAGTTAACCCTCTGATTTGATCGTTTATCCCTTCATGCAAATATGTTCAAATGATGCTACATCTGAAATCAGATGAATTTGTCACCCTGTTTTTTAATATTACAAGAAGAACTGTGATGAAAAGTGCTTAACAAGATACCAGCATGAAGTCCGTTTGAGTCAATATTGGGTTTAGAGTAAAATTCCATAACTGTGTCCAGCGCTGAATTATACAACATTGCATAAGACTGTTTAAAACTGTCTCTAACAGGTTTCTTTAGAATATGCAGAGATAGCTAGTGATTAAAGGTTTTTTGTCAAAGTCCCCCATTGGTTTAGAATGAAAATGTAATGTTAAGAGATACTTCTGAGCTAGAATTAATAGCAGCTTTTGCAGGATGCAGTTCATACACAAATAGCTCTCCACAATAACTGAAACCCCAGGATTTCCCATGACTTAGGGCTTTTTCCAGGACACCAGGGAATTCCTGACAGGGCTTCAGGAGACAGGGACTTTTGAGTTTGCCTGGATCTCAAAAACTAAAACTCTTCCTCTATGACACCGCCTTATGCAAACCCCTTAACTCTAGGCAAATTGCAAAGCAGGACAATTTGCCAGTCTATTGAATTACGTTGTTAAAACTAAACGTAGTTAATAAAAGAAAGAGTGTGTTACTTCCAGCAACGCAAGGTTATGTTCCTCATTACAACCTGAGGAAGACAGCCCACCAGAAGAACATGCAGGCAAAGGAATGCAGTCCTACAGCACACATAGCTTCTACCCCTTGTTCTCCTGTCTCTAGGGACTTGCTGTGCACTATTTATTGTCTCAGTGCCTCTAGAGTTGGGCATTTATGGATATTGAATGTAAAAGCAGGTTTTAGTTGTCCGAGCTCCTTTCAAAATCCATGTATTTATGTAAGGAGTAGCACATTTCACGGCAGTGTACATGGAACCTGCTGCTTTGCATCCCTGTGAATGTGAAACCCTTAAAGCCACTCTAACATGGCTCCCCTTTACACGAAGAGGAGATACTGGAAGAGCAGTTTTCCCTATTGATAGTTACTGTATTTACCAACTCACATTGTTTTCATTTATTTTTTCAGTAAAGCTGCATTCATGTGACAAAGATTCACAAGTGTTTACTAGTGGTCTATGTGCGTCACATACATGTTAAAACTCACTGTTATTTTGAGGTTTAGTAAAACCTAACTAGACTAAATACCACAGTTCCTAATGTAATGCTAAAAAGCAGAGCTTTTCCTGCCTTCCTCCTTTTTAAAGTGAGAAGGTATGTGGAAAGCTGTAATGTTCCTTAAAAACAGACTGTAGAAAAATTGACACTGAGCTTTTTTAAGAAAATAGGCATTTGTCCCACATCTTTAAGATAAAAGCATCCAAACCAAATTGAGAATAAGTTAGGAAGACAGAGACCTTTATACACTCTCACAATATCTGAAGAACCCCTGACAATGCTTACCGGAATGGAGCGTCAGGATTGACAGTATAAGAAGGAAGCCTGTTAGCAGCTTAAAAAACACTTGTGGTTTGGAACTTCTCCACACCATTGTAGTGCTATAGCTATCAGGATTAACCCTCATTAGAATGACATGCAGTCCATGGCCAAAGGAAAAAGAGAAGTGAAATAATTCAGTTAGGCAAAGGCTTCCAGTGTATTAAATAAAGACCGGGTCTGCAGGATGGACACAACGCTGCACTAAACACTGTTAAAGGTTCCAACTACTGTTTAAAGTAGTACAAAACAATCTAGCACATGCATCCACTAGGCTTTTAAACCTAAGGGAAATTAATACATCACCCCATGCATTTATCTATAACATTTGGTTCTGCCTTTACTTCCATGCTTTTGTTTTCCTGTGAAAACAACAGCAGCTGTGCACACAGGGAAGCTGCCTTTATGATTTTATGGATCATCTTTTCCTTGCAGACAGAAGATACTAACACTTCCTTGCAGACGAGAAGCTACTAACACCTCGTTGCATGTAGTCATCTCAAACTGTCATAGATGCTTTATTAATTCTTGCTCAGTGAAAAAATCTTCACGCTTTGCTTCTAGTTTCAGTGGGAGCTAGCTCTCTGCTCCAGCTCCTCCTTTATTAACCCTGATCTTACCATACAAACGACACAAGTTGCTGCACTTCCAGAACTCTCAAATTATATTCTATATTTGCATACTGTGAGAGAGCTTGTATGCCTGACTGAGCCTGTTCACGTTTTCCCCATCTGATTAGTACAGCTCAGACTTTCCAGGTGCTTCTGACTCAGCTGAAGGAGAGAGCTTGTCTCTGCACAATTAAGGCTGTCAGAGTAGCCACAAGTACCAAGAGAATGAAAGGGAAAGCAGAGGGAGCTCCAAAGGACAGATAATGACTTAAACAATTGGGTTTAATTTCTGTAAGGGACACTATGTAAAAGAAAACAAAATTGAAGTGTATTTGCTTAGTACGTTTCTCATAAAGACTGCTGAATATGTCCTCCTTTCAACTACATGGATTTTGGGTTGGGCCTTTATTTTTTGCAATTCACATTTCTGTAGTTGTTCTGTTTGTGTTTTTTTCCTTAGGAAACCTTAAAACAGGGAGAAGAATTAACCATATTACAGCAGTATAAATCATAAAGGTAACAGAAACTTAGTGTTTGAAACACTCTAACCTTCTAAACACATATTGAGTTCTATTGAGGCTAAAGGAAGTATTTTTTCCATCGATGACTACCACCTTCCATAGAGAAAGCCACTAACATATACCAAATATTTGGAAGTGTACTATGTTTGTAACTCTCAAAACATTGGCACCAAACGTACTTTAATCATAAACAATGATATATCAAATGATTCCCAGGTTATCCAACCTGGTTAGGCCAAGCCAAAACATTTTCCACTCACACTGATGAGATGGTAACGCAATGTTGTTTCCACTTCTTCAACCAAACACACCAATTCAACAGCTTTACCTAGAAAACCTTAAGAGAAAACATTGCTTTGTTAATAATTTTAAACCCACAGAGCTTTTAAGAGCAAATAAAGATTGTGCCAGATGCTGTATGAGTCACACAATGCACAGGACAGCACTGACCCCTGCTCAACCGTATCTCCCTACAAACAAGTAGTATGTGGAATCAAGGCTCCAAAGCCTTCCATAGCAAAACCAGGAAACACTTGGTTTTGTATTCTTGTTAAGCACATCCCTTAATTAAAATAAACTCAGATTCAAAAAGTTTTTCCAGACTTACTTTCACATGAAGAAGCAGAAAGGGCAAAATTCCACTTTTCCATCCCACTGGAGGTCATCTTTTAATGCCCATGCTTTTCCACTTCCTCAACTCCTGTTCCTTTACGTAAGAAGGACAGATGCTCAACATCTGGAGAAAATAAGGTCTGGTTTAGTGGCCACGTTGCTCTATTGGAAACCTCAGACTGAAGGTTTGGAGTTACAGAAAGTTTGAAACAGATATTTAAGCCAGTTGAGCTGCTGGAAGAAATCATGTGAATTGATGCCTAAAGGAACAACATAAGAAGCATCCTTGACTTCATTTAAATGCTTTGTTTCCATTTCTCTTAGCCGTATACAAACAGACAGCCTGGTAATTCCTCTAAATCTGCCCCATCTCCTCTGTCTGCCCTATGTTCTGCTTGTTAGCGTAGGGCAGCCATAGTTAACTCATTAACTGATATTTTTTTCATTGCTCATTTGATGCGTCTCATCACCGTATTTCCATGCAGAGTTCAGTGACAAACTAAACAGAAACAAAACCCAGGCTCCAAGAGAGTAAATTAAATAAAGAAGCATCAAGCTGACCAAAAGTAGGTTAGCTACCCTTGTGTGTGAGCTCAGGAAACATAAAGTCCTGGTATTCTGTAGCTCTCATGCTACCTTGACAGGCTTCCTCCTCTGGTTTTCATGAGGACAGCCCGGCACGGCTGTTCTCACATGAGTTTGCAAGGTCATTGTCTCTGAGAATGGTCTCCACTGGCTCATGTGGACTTACCTATAAATGGAGCATTGACCACTTCAGTGCTTCTAGAGAAATTCCCAAAAATCAGAGACTCAGAAGAGATCCTAGACACTGCAATACTGCAAGTGCTACACTAGCATTTAGGAACTCGGCTCAGGAATCAGTGCATCAGTATGAAGGCTAAAATATGGACATAGATGCTTAGTCTTCTCCGTTTGAGAATTGTCCCTGTGTTATCAGTGATTCCTTTGCTTACCTGGGACACTGTTGTTCTAAGTTAATGGGAGCTCAAGGATTGTCGATGTAAGGGCACTTCCCGCTCCTCTGCTGGGGGACATCTTGTCAGCACGTGTGTTGGATGCGAGTGGCTGGGTGTTGTTCATGGGGTGGCAGAGGTGAGATGGGGGGTCTACAGGCCTGCCCATGACAGATACAGTTTCGCTTTGGCATTCCTTGGCCACCTACACTCCATAAACCTATACTGATACAAGTCAAATTACTGTGAATGATCTCATCTTTATTTCAAAAGATAATCCTGGTTGTTTCCAATCTCAGTGCCAATTCATGTCTCTGCACCAGTGATAATCACTACTAATGCAAATGTATTATTTTCCTGTTTCTCATGCTTTAAAGAGGGAGACTGGGACCATTGTAGGTGCTAGGAAAAGTGTTTTGTGCACCCTCAAGCTCAACAGCAAGCACAGAGCCTGTGGGGACGAGGTTTACGTATATTGCTTTCAACATTATGTCCACAGATAAACAGCATTCTTAACAACCTGAGGAGAAAACGATCGGTACAGAGCAAGGTGAAACATTTCAACCCTTTTGGAACAGACATTACTGCAGAATTCCAGCAAGCATAATTGGCACAGGCTTGTCTGCTGGCTGTATTAAGGTCATGGATTTTAATTGTTCCTTCCACCACTGGTAATTTTGATTTAACCTGGGGCTTGGAAGGTGGAGTTTTCTGGGTAGCAAACATTTTTCAGCAGTAGAATGAGTCCTGGGAATGCTATGGAGCAAATTCCAGCCTTGGGCCTTTTGGGGATTATGCATTGTCATGGATAAAGTAGGGAAATTGTGAGGTTTATGTGTTTTGTTTAATATTATTCCTCATTATGATTCCTGTTTCTATTGCAAGTTTTATTTTGCCCAAACCAGACAATTTAAAGACAGCCCATCCCAAACAGATTTTAGAAGTTTTTCCTATTTTAAGTGTTACTCCTATCCTGTCTAAGACTTTTCTGTGATTCTTTTTAGATTTCTCAGATGCAGTGAAGTCAGAGGATGCTGGTTAACAAAACTTAAAATGTTTCCCTTTGCCAAAGGGCAGTGACAACGTGTAAACAGCTAAACTACAAAACTTGTTTTGCTAGACTAATGTCTTGTATCTGTTGGGCATGAAAGATCAAGACAGAAAAGAAAGCTGAAGTATGATGCACGTGTCTCCAAGCTTTTAACCAAAACCTATTTATATAGGAAAGTTATTGAACTTACATTAGATGTCTCTGAGATGTTTAATGTCATGGGAAAAAAAAGTCAGACAAGTTTGTACATGCAACATTTACAACCTGAATATTGAGGAATTTGTGAGATTTTTGAAGGGAAAAAAAATCCTTCAAGTCAGTAACTTTTTTTTTCCAACTGAAGGTTTATTCTCAAATTTCAGCTTTATTTTTATAAGGGGATAAAGTTCAGTCCCTCATCAGACAGAGTGTCTTGCCCACTGGGTGCCTCCCATGCAAGATCTGCTGTGCTTAACCTGTCCATGACTGATTAACCTGTCCCTTGAAGCTAACCCAAGAAGGGAAATCCCACAGCCTTCTAAGCAGTCCATTTGAGGGCCTAACTGTCTTCACAAATACAGTTATTTTCGTCTTCTTATCATTTTAATCTTTTGTGCAGTTTAATTCCTCCTTGTCCCATTCAGAGAGGGTATGAAGCCCTGTTTATTCTTCACAAGGTCCTTTGCACATGTCAAGCTGACTGCCTCAAGAAGAACCCTCTTCTATGGACTATTGGAATCCCTGCTTCAATTGATTTTTTTTCCCCAGGGTTGTGGGGTTTTGTAATCATTCAGGTTTACTCTGCTTTCCTTCACTCTTTATCCATAAGAATTGCAACTTCTCTTACTTCACAACTGTTCTCTCACAGGCTGCTTGACTGCAATGAACTGCTGATAAGTTCTTTGAAGCTGGGTTAGGATCTACTTGACAGGCTGTCACCATCCCACTTTTCTAAATGATGCCTGAGTATTTAAAGTCTTACATCAACACCAAGTCCTTTATTATACCTGATCTCCCAGGCTAGGTGTTCAGTGGCAGACTTCAGCATCCAAACACTCCTTCCAGCCTTCTATCAGTGTGCAGAGATTTCAACCGGTCTGTCATCCCTTTCAGTTTGGACTTCAGAGCACACATGCATGATGAGTACCAGAAAGGACCAGCATTTGTCAGGGCCCTTTTTCTAACATAAATGGATGTTGATGGCAATCAGGTTTAGGGTTGTAACAACCTAAGTCAAAATAGGATGTATCTGTCACAGATTCTTGTTTGTTGTTTTACTGCTGTGTTGTTTCCAGCTCTCAGGTACCATGCTGCATGCCATGTTTATGTGTTACCATGGTGTGATTTATAGATCATCTGTTTTACAACCACACAAAGTGTCCCATTAGGTGGGAGTCACGCTACCTTGCTCTTGGATTGTTTCCAGACTCAGGTGCATCTGTGTGTAACGTATTCCTTCCCAGCACTGCTGAACTGTGCTTAGCCATCAGAATGGTACTTGTTCCAGGTCATCTTATTGATAAGTTCAGTTTTTGATATTGACAAAGCTCAAATTGGATAAATATTTAAGCAGGAGTAGTGTGACAATAGTTCTTCCTTCGTTATTATCACACAGCAGCAAGCGCTGTACCCTCATTTCTTCCTGCTTAGTTGACTAAAAGCATAGCTTCACTGCACTGAAAAACTGCAACATGGCTTTATTCTCCTTTATGATCCCATGCTAATGTCTGGAACCTGTAAGCAGGTTCATGGCCCTGCTGGTCTGTGTGGCTGCACAGTATTGTTCTTCCTTCAAAAAGGTGGTGACATAACAGACAGCACCAGACTGTCTTTTAAGGGCCAGTTTGCACAACAGAGTCCAGATGGAGGTCACTGAAGTCTGGCAGGATTGCATCCATGCAAAGTGCTGGCAGAAGAAATCTCATCACATGGTCGGGTTTTATTTAAAGACAGGATAAATTCAAAATATTTTTACTGCAACTTTTCTGTGCACCTCACCCTTTAAAAGAGAGGGTATGGTATCCATTGAACAGCTCCATTCCCACAATGAGATCATTTCTTTTTTTAAAAAAAAATAAGAGCATTTGTAAGAGAATCTTGTTCAGTCGTTTATAAATAGTCACCTCTGTTAACCAAGAAATAACCTTGTTTAAAATAGTACCAACATTGTTGTTCTCCTGTCACCCGCTGGTAATTGCAAATGTGTTTCTGTCAGTTCCTCCTAAGACAGAATGTAATTCTTTCCAAGATCTCGATCTTAAATTGGCAAAAAAAAAAAAAAAAAGAAAACAGAAAAAAAGAAGAAAAGTCAGTGATAAAGCAGCCAGAAGTTGCTACTTGTTCTTTGCACTGGTGATATTGCTGCTGCCCTTTCCTATAATCTAAGACATTATTCTTACTGGCTCATGGATGGCAGCAGTACAGTCCTATTTTTTCATCGGTTTTTCCTCCCGAATTGGTATTGAACACTGCTCTATACTGAAATGTGAGGACCTGCATTACAAAACAAACCAACCAACCCACCAACCCCCAAAGCAAACAAAATCATGAGGAGCCAAATCTCTATGTCTTGATTCAGCATTGTCAGTACTTGTATTAATTCAAAAAGGATTTTTTCTAAGTAGATCGAATGAAGAATTAAGAAAAGCTCTGTGATTAAGGCGAGGCTTTATACTTAGAGTAACAACATCCTCTGTTCCTCTGTTTTTGCTTTAGAGAGTTAATCTGATTTTAATTTGTCTGGTCTTGTGGAATATAATCGCTGAATCACAGAAAGTTAGGGGTTGGAAAAGACCTCAAAAGATCATCTAGTCCAATGCCCCTGCCTAACAGACAAATAACAAGTATTCCTCATGCTGTCTGATTGATCTGAGAAAACAAACAGGCCTGTAAAAGGAGAATGCGAGATGAATTGTGGCAGCCATGAGAAATACAACTTTGCAGCTTTTAGACACCTCATGCCTGGGAGACAGAGGAAGTGGCATCATAGGCATCTCCCTTGGAATTCAGTCATGCTCATAAGCATCTTGTGGACCTCTTAGGTAACAGTAAAGGTAATTTATTCCCAGAACCATCCCATAGATCCCAAACAACTGTATAGTGGCTTCTGAAAAGAGAGGCTCCTCCTTCTGGAGTAAATGTGTCCCCCTCTACCTTCACTATTTACACACATTTTCTAGGGTTTTTTCCAGAGGTCTTAAATCCTTGCTAGAAATTTTTCTTGTTTGGTAGTGCCATACTTCCATTGGCTTGGAAAGTTTAGCACTCAGAAAATGTAGAGTACCAGTTGACTTGGGGGCTTGGTTTGCTATCTCTCTAAGGCACGGAGAGAGGCAATAGAAGTTTCTCCATGAGTCTACCAGAGCATCTCACTTGTGAGAAAAGGCCACCTCTGGGTCATGGAAGTAATGCAATTCATTCACTATTGCCCGTTCCACCCTGGTCTCTCTCTGCCGGGAGTGTAAACAGGCTAACTACAATCTGAAGGGAGATTTTTGATGTGGACACATGTTCTTTTACTCTAGACCAGGACCAATGGTTCATATCCATTAGGCTAGCAAAAGAAAGCAATCAGATGGCAATGATTTTCAATCACTGCTGGTTCAGGGTTAGATTCAAACAAGTGACCTGGAGGTGAAATGTTCCACATCCCATTACTGATCCTCTAAATTATTCTTCCCCCACAGATGAGACTTGACACACATAAAAAAGGAGCTTGTGAGGAACTGCAATAGAAAAACTGAGATAGTAATTCATAATAGATGTGGATTTGTTAGCCCTTTATGCCTAGGCAATATTGTTATGGAACAATGATAGGGCAGAATTATTGATTGCGTCTAGTGGCTCGTAACTGAGTAACTGCACACCCAGTGCGCTCAGTTTATGAACTAATTCAACCTCTTTAGAGTATGTGGCAATGTGGTTTTTTCTCTATATAAGGACAGAGCTTGATAGAATTTCTGTATTTTGGAGCTCTTCAAGGAATACCTGGCAAAATCTGTTTCCTCAAACCAGAATTTATTCTTAATCTTCTTCTGTCTTTATCCATTTGCTCTGGGGCCTTACTGAAAGCTAGAAACCTTTTTCAGAAAAGTCATCCCTGGGGTGCAAGCAAATCTGAAGGCAAGAAAAAGTTCTGTATCTCATGAAGGACTTCGTAGGAGAAAAAGATTGGAAGAGAAAATGAAATTCTAAAATAAAAAGCACTATAACAGATACTATGGGTGACTGGATTTAGTAAATGAGGGAGGAAAATAACTTTAGACAGTCTTCTTTGCTCACTAGACAGTTATCCGCCTCGTTGTAAAGGAATATAACCATTAAAGGCAAGATTCGAAGCAAAACAAAGACTTCAAAGGACTTGCATCTTTCTCTCTCCCTTCCCTTTCTGCCTGCCTTTCTGATGCTATGCAATGTTTAGCAGCACCCTCCAAAGTTTGCCCTCTCCGACTCAGCAGCCACAACTCACACACATGCACACCAGTACACGGTCACGACAGACTGGCCTGGCTTCCAACACAAGTCAACAGCTTTGTGCTTGACTTGAAATAGTTGAAATCTCTGAGGGTCTGAGCAGAGCAGATTTATGTTTTTTATGCTTATCTAGCAGCTAAACACGAGATTTATTTAGTGTGGCTTTCTGGTTTTAGGGAGTAGTAGATCACAGACAAAGAAGTGATGATCTGGCAAAGGGCTTTTTCACTACAATTCCCACCTCTGGCAAATAGCTCAGTGCAGCAAAGAGAAGGCTCACAATGGAGCTGGAGGAGCAAAAGAGCTCAACTCTAAAAACATGTGACACTGAGGGATGCAAAAGGAGCTATGCGGGGAAGTGAGCGCTAGTAACATATTCAAGGATCAATCAAGTGCCTCCCTTTTTGCTATCACTTGAGCTGTGGTACTGCTCTTACAGAACACTAGACAACTGTTTGCTGAAGCACTTATAAAATCCAGCAGCTCTTCTTTGCAAGGATGGATGAAAAATAGCAATAGGGGGAAAATAAATTGCTCATTCCACATAAGGAACTCAGGCTGAGTCTGACATTAAATAAAACTTCCTTAGCTCAATGCAAGATTGCTAGTGCACTGAAATACGAGGTGGGAATTTAGATCTGGACTGACTTTGAGGTCTATTGGGACCTTGGTTATACAATTAAGTCAGAAAGAGCAGATTCTTCACAGTATTAACCAGACCATAACTTGCAGCGTGTCCTCTAACACTTATCTAGGATGGGCTAAATCCCCTCACTGTCTACAGAAGGAACTGGCACAGTTAACTATCAATCAATTTTTCAATAGCTTAAAATAGGGGGAGATGGAACCAACCTGTGGTACTCTTCATATCACCTGTATCCTACTAAAGCTTATTTTACAGAATTAAATTTAAGGCACAGAGGAAGAGAATTTTTCCAGTACGGTTGGAAAATAGAGGGATATTTATCAAGAGAGACAAAAAAAATGCAGTTCCAGACTCAAGGTAACCCAGGGGAGAAGATTTGCATTCAACAGCAGATGGGTTGTATTCTGAGGTGCAGGAGAAATGGGCTTTGAAAGTCTTATTCCATGTGGGACTGAATAGAGGTATGCCAGGGATAAAAACACCCTACTGGTTTGAATGTGTGAAGCACTGAGCATTAAAGCTGACACGTGGATGAATCTGGCAACCAGGTGAAAGGCACCTCCTACCACAGTCAAAGGCAAGACTGAGTTGGCCTCTGTGTTTGCCACCAAGAAGGACCTTTTCCTCCACTGCTGGCTGCAACCCAGCAGGCATTGAGCAGTGGAGACACAGGCCATAGCAGACCTTGACAGAAAGGATGGTCCCTTCTGTTATCAGGGAAGGCTGGGCTAATGAGATCCTTTGGAGGGTTCTTAACAGCCCTGAGTGGCTGCACCTGGCCCCTGAGTAACCACTGGTGCCCCTCTCAGTATCAAAGCAGGGCCCATTTGCAGAGGGAGCTGTAAGTCTGTGTGGATGCTCCTTGTGGAAGTTCTTGATTCTTGGAAGGACTTACAATCATCACTCTGGCAATAGGATCTTCCAGCAATGGTAGGTCAGGAGGTATTGGATTAAAGAACTGGATTATGTGTTTTTCAGGTTTTTTTCCCTGGTGGATTTTGCTTGGCTATGGCAGGATGTGGGCTGTGGTTGATTCCTTTGTTGTTGAATTTTTGGCTCAGTTTGCTTTCTGTTGTACCTGCAGTAAGTGGGCTTGTTGTTTTGTTTGCTTCTCAGCTGCTGGCCATGCTTTCAGTTTTCTACACTGTAGTGATAGAAAGTAAAGCCTATTGTGATTTTTTGCTGATGGTTGTATGCCTTTTGTTAGGTTATATGATCAACAAATCACTGTGTTAGTTGCAGTATCACTAGTTAATAAACAATGTGGAGGCATCTTCCCTCAGATGTTAATGGACAATTTAAAGAGATGTCATGTTCTGTGGTTTGGAGATCTGTACCCTCTTTGGCTGTACCCTTCACCTCACTGAGTGAGACACTTGGAGCTTTTTCAAGCTTAACTTGCAAAGAGTCAGCAAACCATGCCTTAGACTGGCTCACAGTGAGGTCTCATCTCTGAGTTAAGCTTTAGTCTGATGTAAACATCCCAGTGCTTGTCATTCAAGTGTCGCTGCTAGCAGTGCTTCTCCTAGTAGTTTTTGATCTATGGCGTTATTCAGCATCACGGTTTATCAAGAATCAAGTAAGGGTGATTAAAGGGTAGGAAAGAAAAAAGTGGCTAGAAAGCACTATTATATGTACTCTGTCACTTGGGCAATAAAACTACCCAGCTGTCCAGAGGACAGCTAGGTTGCATTATTGGGCTAATAGGGCTACTTATCAGAAAATTATCGTTTACTGAGCACTAATACATCAGAAGGACAGTGTGTCTTGGGCTGACAGTGTGGACATAGAAAGGTATAAGGAAGAGCTGCAGGAAAGTAGAGTGAGAACAAGAAAGGAGATCGTACCTTTCAACCCAAAACCTGTCTGCCAGCTGCAAAACACTGCCTTGAAACACTACACAGCGACAGCTCTTGTTTTTTGGAGTCTCAGTCTTCAGTTGTGGCCTCAGAGAGTAGAGGAGAGGCACCAATAGGAGTTCTCTATGACATACTGGGCAGGAGACTGTATTTAAATGTCATTGATTCCAACTCTTTTGCTTCCAAAGCACTGGGGAACTAGCCTGGGAGATTTTACTAACGTGTTTTGAGTGCTTCTAGCTTTTCCCTTCATGTTGCAGATTCAAACTGATTTTGACACTTCTGTGCCTGGCTGGACAATTGTTTTGTGGGGGGTTAAGGAGAAAACTTTCAGGCTTCATTCAGTTCAAAGATTAAATTATGCACAAATCTAAGGACAAAAACTTCCTTGAGGAAGCTGCTCAAGAAACACCACATAACATGGGGGGAAAAGTTAAATACTTTGAAGCTAAACCTAAATCTCTGTGCAGGGGGACTATCTGGGCAGCACTGTCTGTTTTTGGTCAGTCACACCATTTCTTTAATTTCTAAGAGCAAATTGCTGAAATATGCAGAAGCAGGGAAATGAAAGTATCTGTTAAAGATGTTGTACATCATGCACTTGCCATTGACAGCTTTAATTTTCATGTCTGTGAGTTTCGTGATCTTGTTCACTGTAACCAACATACAGATATATGAAGAGGAACTAATGCCTGTTTATTTCCAACTGATGTACTATAGCTGAATTAATACAAATAAGCACCAAAAATCATCCCATTAAAATAGCAAATTACACACAAGTGTGAAGTGAAGTGAGCAAGTGGAAGGCCAGTGAACTGTTAACCCCACTGTTTTTTAGCAGAAGCTGAGGGCCCTCCTAAAATACAAGCAACTCGGAGGGATTTCTCAAGGCCAGCAGTTGAAATGTACTGCACGACCATATCTTCACTTAATTCTTGCTCTCAGAGCTATCACAATATTTGCCAAGATCATGAAGTGCCCAGAATGTAATAGCCCAGAAGTCCCTAAGTCCAGGCTTCCCCCTCCTCTGCCGTGCTCCTTGCTGAGAAAAGAAAAATATTGGAAGGTTTTGAGAGGCTCCCCAGATTGACGTCTGCTGTTTGATACCCACCTAATGAGCTGCTTAACAACTGTTACCAAAATTAATGAGTCAAGTCACAGTTGTAATTACCATATTGAGATCACAGTATTGTATTAGATTACCATGGACTTCTATTTAGGAATATTTACACCATCACGACTGTTTAAAATGTACACCAATGTTTCAGCACTGCCTCATAGCCCATATTTATTAGGCTAGCCAGGAATTACAAGAGCCTTTGTAATGAATTCTTGGGTTCCAGTTTGCAGGAATCCATGAATCTTAACGTAAGAATATCCAGGTATTGAAAAATTCACAAGTGTTAAAACCACCTCATCTTGTGTGTAAGCATGCACACTAAAGGAGCCAGGAGCTGGTGGAAATAGCAGTCTGGGGCCAGGAGCCAATGCTTCACTATCAGGATATGTTAGTGCAACTGGCCATAAATTACTGTTATTTAACTCTCGCTTGAAGAGAAATGTGGAATGCCTGGAACAAAATGCTCCAGGATTTTAAGGCAACAACATGGCTCCTTTATGTAGTGCCATGCTTTCTTCTGTGCAGAAAGAGGTATGAGATGGAGCTCTGTAGGTTATCTTGAAAAGACTGTAATTTTACCTTTTTCCTATTCCACTCCCTCTGGTGATGAACAAATCTTCTCTGCTTCATGAAATCAGACAATGTGCAAATAGTCAGGGTTCTTTGGAATTTGGATTTAGTTCCTATTTGTTTATATGCTTCAGTAGGCAGTGATACACATACGGGTATGACTACACATACAAGGCAGCTGAGCAAGTAAGTGCAGACAAGTGCTGTATCCAAGAGCCAGATAGCACATAAGAAAGGGAGACATTGTCTGGAGCTTCTATATCTGCCCAATTCCATTTACCCCGGCACCTCCTCACCTGTGGGAGAGGGTTTGCCCATGCTACCCCCTGCTCCCATGCAGATCCTTGGCAAGCTACCTGAAGCTGGTTGTGCATATGTGCTGTGATGAACAACTTGCAATTACAGAATATTTGGAGTGCTCATCTTTGAATCTTGCAGGGGCAGTTTTGTAATGGTTTGTCTCGCTTCCCCCATCTCCTTTTCCAAAGAGAGCCTGTTAGCACAGACAAATGAGGCCAGTCAATAACATCTGCACGGACAGGATATATTGAGCCAATTCAAGAGTAGGTGGATAGCAGCTGCGGTCCTGTCTGTGAAATACTATAGTTGTTGCCATTGTGCACTGAGTCATCAAGACCCTTGTATTTACACTTGCATATAAGTGCTGGCAAACACTGATTTATGTGCTGAAAGCTGAGAAATAGGGCATGGGCATGTTAAAGAAAGAAATACACGCATGCACAGACCAGGAACTTGTCTCTTCGATTCGTCTGAGAGAATTTTAAGCTGCACAGACCTGAAACGCTGACCTTTTATTACTTCTGAATTGAGTACAGATTTCCCCTTTAAAGACTCGATTATATTGCTAGGTTTGTTTGCTTTTCATGATTTCAGAAGATGCCAGGGTAACTTGGGCAATATATTAGAGCTTAGGCTGTTTCATGTGCTGAATTTCAAGCTCCGAATTGTAGTTTGCAATTTTAATCAACCTGGTGCCTGGAAAATTACTCTCTTATATTTACTCTTGAGGAACATTTATGGTAGGCAAGTTATAAGGACTAATATTTGACAATATAGTTCAGATTCATGCCTGGGTTTGCCCAGTGGAGAACCTTCTGGGAAATATGTAATTCCTGGCCTTTTTGGAGAGCTTGAAAGATTAATAATATCAAAAGTTCAGCTATAAAAAGCTGCTCATCTCTCAGGTTCTTTCTATCAAGCATTCTTGAGTGGGATATCATCTCTGATTTTTCTACGAGAAATTCATTTGGACAACTAGATGGAGACTCTTACTCATTTTCACTCTACCTGCAGAATTGCTTGATTTAGTTGCATAGTGCTTTAATAATCTGTTGACCTGCTCAGGAAAGAGGCATCTTGGTGCTAAAGATCATTCATGGAGTAGATATTGGAAGTTTTTGAAGCAGATGCTTTATGTGCCAGGTGCAGCGATTGTGTGCAAGAGGGAACTGGTTTTTACTGCTTTCTATGTACTCTAGAAATATGTGTGTAAACCTTATGTATCCAAACCTGGTTTTGAAATAATGATTGTCCAGGTAATAGACTTTTCCTAACTAAGGAGCTTTCAGACCCCTGATTGACATAAAGACCTTTTGACTGGAGGGTGTGAGAAATCAGTTTTATTTCAAGTGTTATTTAGTAGATGTCAATGAAGGGAGACAGGGAAGAGTACATCACCTGTTAGTCAATATGTGTCAGAACCCCATTTTTACCTGTTTTCCCACCATACAGGAGATAGGTTTTTAAAAATAATTTCTCTGTTGGGATAAAAATGTATGGATTGAGTCAGAAATATCTGGTGTTTTTCCATGTGACAGCAAGGGCACAATAAGATTGAAGAAACTGGAGTAGCAGATGCTCTAAAATACATTGTCCACACGGACCCTACAAGGCTGTCTCTCCTTATCTGATTTAGAACTGTTTAAAAAGAAAAAAAGCACTCAATTTTTTTTTTTTTCCTATTTGGGGAGACACGGTTAACAGTTATCTGACCAGTCATTCTGTGTCACTGAGTACAAGCAAATCTGGCAAGTGAATCCTTATCCTTGATTTTATTTTTAGGCACCTAATTTGTTTTCCCCGTTTGGTATCTTCAGCTGAAATCGTGGGCTGCTGATCTCCTGTTTTTTTTTCCTCCTACAGTGAATGTAATTGGACACTCCTAACCACAGCACAACTGTTCTAAATGACACAAAGGAAATGAAGGCTGCTAGATTAAAGAGAAGTCTCTCAAATAGATTTGTGATTAACTTGCAACTATAATAAGAAATTACGTGAAAATAAAAATGAGTAGGAAAGGTTAACTAACTAAGACAGGAAATTATTTCAATGGGGAGGGGAGAACAAAAAGATAGTTCATTTGCAAATATATCTCTGACATCAGCTGTTTTTCAAGAGCAATAGACTAAAGCTAAGAAGATGAGGATTATAGAGCGAAAAGATACAGTTTAGATTACCAATCAGCGTTTGAGTCCTGATTCTCATCACTAGCTCTGAGCAAGCCTAATACCTCAATTTCTCTTGCTCTCTGTTTATCCTATAAACTCACTAAGAGTTTCTTATGTTTCCTGCCAGGTTCTCCATCCTGGAAGCTACAGGTATAACTGGACAGCAGGTGAAGTTTTCCATTCGCACACATCTCAGCCTTGTACTCACTTTGATGATTGCTAAGCATGGCAAAGTTTATCAAAGACAAAGTCTGTCCAGCCTTTATGAACACAAGGTTATAGGTGATTTTCAGGAATAGAACACATGCCCACAAATGGTTAAGAGTAATTCAGCGTTTCAGAACAGATCTCATATGAGAAAGGAGGGGAGATGAGAAGTGAAACAGATAGTTCTTTGAGTAGCAGAATTAATGAGCCAAATCTCTTTCCTGGGTAGATCATCTGTTACTCTAAAGAAAATCAGATTATTGGTCTTCCCAATAATAAAGACAGTAAGAAGGCTCTCAATTTTCATAACATTTGTTGAAATAAACCCATTTCTTCCCTTCTACTTATTAGTTAAATTTGCTTGAAAGTAGTCACTAGATTCAGGAGTTATCAGGAAATAAACTCCTCTGAGAAAATACATTTTCTTGGGAAATCAGGTTATAAAAACCCCCATACTCATTAACTCAGTCTGCATAGTTTGTAGCATTCCCAGATAAGCCAGTCATGGCCAGCTCCTGCTCTGTGTAGGCAACAGTTCCAAAATAAGGAATAATTTATTTTAAGACTTTGGACAATTCTCTTTTATAGCAAAGTGACCCATATAGGTCAATTTTACATTTACCGTAGCTCTACTAAAGGGAAAAGATTTGTTTCAGAGATAAGTTTCCCCTTTAAGCCCTCCCTTGTGTTCGTCTCAGTTTGGGTCAGCCATCTTCTCTGCCCCAAGTGGCCATCATCTCAGGATGCTCTCTTTTAATAACTTAATTATTTGTTCTGTTGTACCATTCTCTCATCACGGCATTGACAGCACACGATTGTGCTTTCCCAAGCTGAATATAAACACAGTCAGGAACACGAATCCAAAATAAATGGTCGATGTCTTGCAGTAAGTATTAGGTTTACACATTTGATTTCAGCCAGCTACATGAAGTCAGACAGCTAGGTTTTTCTCCTTACACCCCCTCCCCATGAACTTAAAGAGGTCACAAAGGGATAACACAGCAGTATTTGGTGTGTGCTGCTTCACTGCTTAACGTTAAAGAGTACAGTAACGTTGTGCTACAGCCTTGTGGATGTATTATCATTGTACCCAAATCTCTGGTTAAAACTCAAATATTTTTTAAAGATCAAGTTATTTTTTGTCATCTAAAAAATAGGAAACATTAAAGTAGACAGGCTATTGCTGCAATGCCCTTAAATTTACTCTTATTTTTTTATGTACTTCAGCTCCTAGACTCCGTCAAAGAGATCAGTATAAACATGACTTAAGATAAATAGATTTCAATTATTTACATTATAGCAAATTAGATTGTAATGCTTGAGATAAATTAATGAGAAGAACAATAATGTAGGATTCATAGCAAGGAGAGGGACAAATGTTTCAGAAATTCCTCTAGATTATAAGAGGAGTTTTCTTGCACAGATACTGTCCCATCTCCCTACTCTTCACTTTCTGATCACTCTTTCATCTGGCATGAGATCCTGCCTATGAAAAACAACCAGAAATACTTTTCCAAAATGCTATTGTAGTACTCGGGTGTCTCTGAAGCACTAGCTGACTAAGCACTGATATTGAAAGAGGTGTCTCTGAGTCTGGGCTCAGACAAGAAGTTCTGTATGGAACAGATGTGAAGACTGAACCTGTCTCCCCATAATCCTCATCTGCAGAGCTGCTTTCCAAATAGTGGGTCCCCAGACTTCAGTAGTACGTAGGATTATTCCTCTTCAGAAGCAGGACTTTGTCCTTCCCTTTGTGGAAGGTTCTTGAGTTTGTTATCAGAGACCGTGTCAAAAGCCCTACTACAGTTGCAGAAATGGCATCTATTGCTTTTCTCTCATCTTTCCAAGATAAACCTTTTGTAGGAAACTGTTGGGTTGGTTAAAGTTGACTTTCCCCTTTGTCATTCCTTGCTGACTACTCCTAATCATTTTATCATTGATGTGCCTGGAAATGGCTTCCAGGATTAGCTGCTCCACCATTTTCCCAGCAATCAAGATGAGGCTGACAATCCTATAGTTCTCCAGACCCTCATTCTTGCTCTTTGTGAACACAGGAGTTTTCTCTCCTCCAGTCTTCAGGAACCTTTCTCAGTTTCCACAGCCTTTCAAAGATACCAGCCAGCTCCCTCAGGACTTCTGACTTGTGTGGGTTAGATTTTCTTACATGGTCCCTTAACCTGCTCTTTATGCACCAAGAAAGTCTTCCTTGTTCCAGGAACAAAGTATTTGAGCTAGGATCCTTAAGGCCAGTCTCAGCAGTAAAGAACGGGGCAAAGGCAGCACTGAGGCCATCATCACTGGACTTCAAAGCATGTGCTGTAAACAGCTTTTTCCAACGGGATGAACACTTCACTCTGGATCACTGTTTACAACCATCTATAGGGGCAGGAAGACTTTGCTCTATATGTGAAACACTAGTGACTTTGAAGTTATGATTTCAGCTAGGTATATATAGAAACATGTGGCTGGAAAACCAGAGAAGCTTCTGAAGTGTCTGAATGTGACATCCAGACCGTATGAATGTATCCCAAAGTCTGCATTTGACCTCAGGCCATTCAACCTGCCTGCTAAAGCAGATTTCAGTCTCCCAAACTGTCTAGTGAACACATTCCATAAGCATGAGAGGTATGCAAGAGAGGTAGCACAAGAACAGAGGAGCTGACATAAAGCCACGTTAACTTAAACCAGGCAATAGTATACCTGTATTGTACTAGGGATGAACAGTGCCTGCAGTAGGAACCAGTGTCCTTCTGTGGAACTCTGTATCTGTATGACAGATCCCAGCTGAATGGAAGGTTAGAAAAGAAGTCAGTTAAACTTCAAGACTTTAAAGACAGTAGGGGATGAACATTGCATAAAAACAAAAATAAGTGGGAAAACCCTGATTTTACTTTTATAAGCTACCTAACACCCTACTCCATCAGATTAGCACACTTGTGCAGGAGAGAATGCAATCCTTTGAAACATCTCAAAGCTTGCAGCATTATGGGTGGGGTTTTTTTGGTCTCAGTTGTCTTCTTTACAGACACTGTCTGTTTACAGGCATTCCCTTACCTGTGGACTTCTCAAATGTTGCTTATCAGAGACACTTGCCTGGCTCTTGGCTAGAGCCTCTCTGCATTGCTAATGAGCAACTTCCTTCCATACAAGGTATTGTACTTTCATTTGATCCTGTTTCCATCCATTCAAACATATCCTGATTTTAACTTTTGCCCTTTTAAAATCTATGCAGTCTTAGAATCCTTGGACATAAAAATACGTAGATATGCTTATCTAGCACAACCAGAGCAGCCTCAGTGATAGTGATTTAATAGCTCCTGTTCTGAGGATAATGTTGCTTGTAAATATGGACAGAACTGAGCATAGCAGTGAGAGACAACTATGATTATTCCCAGAATATCTAATTCATTTAGAAAAGCATCCTTTTAAATGCATGTGTACATACACTTGTACACAGAGACACAGAGCAGCTGTTTAGAAGGACACAAAAGAGGGAACTTTTCTACTGATATGAAAAGTTGGTGTCAAGTCCTCATTTATGTGGTCTGTACTGATATGTTCCTTCCATAGGAAGAATGATTTTCACCCAAAAGCTTATTCATTTTGAAATAAAAACCTGTGCATTTGGAGGAGGCTGGCTGGGCAGAACTGCTTCGTTTAGTTTCCAGATGTTTGACACAGGTCCTGGTGGAAGAGGACATCTTTCAAGCCAGACAAACCACCTCATCCAGTACACAAAACCAACAGCAATAAGGAACTGTTTCTCACATCAGTAGTTTTATTTTTCCTCTCTGAGAGTACAGCTAATATCTTCTGTTAATACTACAGTGTTTCTGTAGGCTGCATGTCAGAACTGGGAATGCTTCTTTGCTGTTAATCCATGAGACAGTGGGCAAAGTTCATACTGGGTACTCCAGAAGAAGTCTGGTGGGGATATAGGCAGCAGGAGCAGCTATCATTGTAG
This sequence comes from Upupa epops, assembly GCA_013397515.1. Classification (NCBI taxonomy): domain Eukaryota; kingdom Metazoa; phylum Chordata; class Aves; order Bucerotiformes; family Upupidae; genus Upupa; species Upupa epops. Next base: position 472,897 of record VZRI01000453.1, read on the forward strand.
AACACTCACCTTAGCCTGCAACGCTTGCAGGATAAAAGGCTAAATGCCTCTGTACCCTAGTGTACAGTTGTGAAGGCCACAGAGTGGTCAGATTAAACAAACACCACTTATTAAAACCATATCCTCAAAGATAATCAATGGATAAGAAAACAGCCAGTGATACAACCTTTCAAATTATCTAAATAACAGAGTGAGTGCAGGGAGGAATAATCTTCTGAAATCATTAGATTTTGTAAGCAGATGCACAAATAATTAACTTCAAATCGTGCAGCCAGGGACTAACATAGATTGCAGATTACAATCAGAACAATTGTAGTTACAGAGCAAACAAACGCTGCATAGAGAAGACACATAACTTCTGGTGATTTTTAGGTAAGCCGATCAGAACCAGACCAGCATGTTCTAATTCTTTTAATGATAGGAAACTGAAAAACAGCAGAACCAGTACTTTACCTTTTTCAGTCTGTTCTGGAAATGCTCGTTTTCTGAGCTTCTAACTGCTATGTTTATTGCTATTTATATGATAGCAGTTCCCAAGGCAATGCAAGGCAGGATACAGGCACTGGAAGTCCAATCATGTCAGGATTTATTTTCATTTTTAAAGGGCAGTGTTCAAAATGTTTCTTGAAAGAAAAAAGAAAATTGATGGGAAGTCATATTATTGCCCCTTTGCAAAAGATGATGGGCACACACAGACACAAGTGAACGGAAGGCCTGAAAGATTTCTCAAATGAAAAGAGGGTGCTATGATTTGCATATGAGACATGGGGAATGGGAGAAACCACCTCCTTTCTGCAAAACACTGGTACATGGACAAACCACCATTGACGAAAGTCATTCTTTCTGGTAGAGTAGTCCATAAGACAGTCACTTGGAGGATGAGGAGAAAAGGGGCATGATAGGGGGCTGGGTAAATGTGCTGAATGCCTAGGGAACCAGCATCTGGTGAAAACTGACTCCATGAAAGTGGTCTTTATCAATATGGCAGCAAACAGACAAGTATCTTTCTCAGTTTTGCTTACAGATTGACACTAGAAGTGTCCTCATACCTGGCTCAGCTGAGAGGACCTTGTCACTTTGATAAATGTTTGCTCAATCCACTGCCTTGTCTTGCTTGCTTGAGAAGGATAGAGACTCTATATCAGGACTCAGATATTCACTCACTACTAGAAAGCAATTTAAGACTTTTCTAAAAAATGAAAAGAAAGGCAGAAGGGTTCTGCACTTCCTTCCTATCAGTTGCCCTGCTATCTAAATTATTTTCTAGGCTCTGTGCCCAAAATCTTCATGTGGTGCTACAGAAATGCAAAGTAATCTTTCTTCACCTGAGAATGAAAATCGGTGTTAGTATAAAGAGAACAACCATGCAGGATTTACTGTCCTCTGAGGACTGGGTCAGCTGTGGCAATTTGTTTCATTATGGCTACTTTCTGTATCACTGCAATCTGCTGATGGATGTGTCTCTCAGGTTAAAATCTGCTGTTACATCAGTGTGAAACTGGCACAAGGCGGATACAAAGATTTAGTTTCCCTAGCTGTCTTGGTAGCTCAAGTGTTTCTGCATTTAAAACGTTTATTTTAGTATGCTAGAATCTATCTGGGGCTGTGTTTACATGGAGGGCTTGACCTGCTCTCAATTTTCAGAAAAGGTCCCTTAAAAAGGCACCTGGCTACATGACTTAGATCTTGAGTTCAACACCTGAAACACAGCACTGCTTGACAGATGGGCCAGGACTCAAATGCCAAGTCCCAGCTTTCCAAAACATCCCATGTGAATGGACTCAGACCTGAGCTAGGGTTGAGTTTCTCCAGATCATACTGATTTTGATCTCTGAAACTTTAATGGACAAACTGCCCTACTTTGCCTAATCTTATAAAGGCTTCCAGAAGTCATCTTGGGCAAGTTCTGCTTACCTCCAGCCCTTCTCTCTAAAATCTTATAAAGTTTGGATACTCTCTGCACCCAGGGCCAGCAGAAGGAAGGCAAGGATGATCTGCCAAATGACAGATTTTACAGCACCTTAATCCACACTCACTAATAATGCAATCAGCATTTTGATTTATTTTTAGTAATGAAACGTGCAATTCTCTTCTGTAATTCTACTCCATTAGGAAGGCTTGCCTGCATTTTCTGTGGAGATGAGCAGGAGGGGAAGGGTGGATGCTTATCACCCATCACCTGGAGGGGCTAAACGCAGAGAAAGACACACAGCTTAGATTTAAGGCTTGGTTCCCTGCCAAAGTAGACCTTGAGCTCAATTATTCAAGAGCATGCTGAAGTTGACCAGCTACCTGCTAAAGTATGAGCTAGAAATGGAAGGAACACCTGCAAAATAAGACCGGAGATGTGGTGGAGAGGAAGTTATCCTTGAAAGGGAAGTGACAGAAAGAGGCAGCAGGAGACTATAACAAGAACTAATTTTTTCCAATAGATTAGCCACAAGGAAACGTAAGAGTGTTCAGTAAGCAAGAAGCTACTTACAAATAAACCAAGATGGGGAACCACAACACAATCAAGAAAGCTGATTGTGGTTCTTCTCAGACTGATGGTTTGATGTTTGGATTTCATCGACATTTCTGAAAATGGAAAACCAAGAGTAATGGATTCTTCTTGCCCTGATTATTTCCAGATACTGGGGTGTTTCATGCATATTTCCTCCTTAACTAACAGTTCAGGTAAAACATAAATTACAAGACAGAATGAAGTTAAGTAATCTCAAATTTTATGCATTGGTATCCATGCAGCAATTTCTCCTGAGTCCCTCTATCTTCTAATTCTCATTGATTCATTTCTTGTGCACACAACTCACCATTATGTGCTCAAAATGTTCCTAGGTAGTCTGAGACCGTGATAATGAAACAAGTTACATCTGTATTTGTGAGTAGTTGTCTTCCCCTCAGTTTCCTTGTTAAACAAAGAAATACAGATTCAATCTGAACTCGCTAGTCTCATACAAGAAACTTCTGAGAATTAGAATTGAGGTACCAGATTGAAGCACTGATTAACCAAGTGTGCTATAAAGTGCAATTCGGAAAGAAATTGAGATGAGAAAATCCTTTCCTTACTAGATTTTTCTGTAAAATACAGAGCTCAAGTAAATAAAACAGCAAACAGAGGATCTTACTCAAAAATCAGAGAAAAGAGCAACTCTGTGTCAACTCTGTGTCATACTCACTGGCTGCTCTGCCATTTCTGTATAAGCTCTTCTCCAGAAAAAAAACATCACCTATAAATAAATAAACAAATATAGAAATGCTTGGGATGCAGAAGTAGGTCTGTAGCAAGTGTCTTAAATATCTTGGAGCCAGGCTCATATTTGAATTAATCTCTGCCAAACTGGTACTGCTGATCTTGTAACTCTGTGTTCTTTTAGCACTTAAAATCCTGACCAGACTCTCATTTTAGCAGGCATCAATCAATTTTGCTTGTATCAAAAAATTACGACCTCTACCACCTTTCTTGAAAGATTCAATACAGGAAGACAATTAGAATGCGACAGGTTCTCTGCTTCTCAGGTACCCATTAATAGTACAAAGAGGATAAAATCCATGGCCCAATGCAGAGCACAGTCCTCACCTTTCCCTCGGTCTGTAAATGAGTACCTGAAATAGAGGATTTCTGAGATGGCTGCCTAGATGAACAGCAATGAGTTCCAAGATCTAGTCATTAAATTAAAATTCATGGTTTAAAAAAAATCAGGTGTGATTATTATGGTCTATAAATGTGGCCCTTTTTTGTCATCTCTCTTCAATTTCTTTATATTTACTACCTTCTCTTGTTTCACATTTAATTGTGATAAACAGCCTCTAGATTAGGGTAGGTGAGTGTCTGACAAGGTTGGATTAATATCTGACTGGCATTAACACTACTTAGACTTTACACTTCTAATAAAATTGAGAAACAGTAGTTTGAGCTTTTACAATAGGTTCATCTGTGGTGCTGTATGAGTCTCCTGAGTAACTTTCGAGACAGTACTGTCCCCCTCCTGTTATCTTCCTGAACTGTGTCCTGGTAAGCCTAATATCATGGTGATTTTTGCACCCCTCACATTTCTAGATGAGCTCTTTCTTCAGCCAAAGATGATGAAATAAAATGAAATTATGAAAGGCAGAAAACAGAGCCCAAAGTGTGACCCCGGAATCTTAATTTTCCTCAATCATTGCTGTAACGGAATGCAAGTCTGCAGCAGCAGGAGTGAAATTATAGTACAAATTACCATGCCATGCCGGATAAATTATTCTTTGCAGCATGGCTATTAAGTGATAGATAAATAACTAACACTGTAGGACTGATTGACAAAATATAAGTGACCTGGAGATAAGCAGGGTGCCATGGAAATAACATTGCAGTGCTACTGAAATGAGATTTTCCAAAACAGGAAAATCTTAAAAGAGCACATGGCTGAACCAGCTTCATGTTGAATGGATGCTAGAAGCTCTTCAGCTGCAAACTCCTAGCTTTTTGTTAAGTCTCATGTAAATGTTTCTGTCTGAGGATGATTCAAAACTAAGCTTTAGACTCCTCCTAGGAGAGAGTGAGAGGGCTTTTCCCTTCTAAAAGATATTAGTAGATGGCTATCTCCTTTAACAACAGCTTCAAAGAGAACATGGGACATGGGCTCAGGCATTATTCAGTTACATGGTGTCCTCTAGGTTGAGAAGCCACACTAATAAAGGAAGAAATGATTCAGACTTGTCATAATGAACACAAGAAATCACGAATCACATGGGTTTTCTGGAGACTCATCTCCATTATTTCTATAGCTGGTACCTGCTGCAGTTTCTGTGCAAAGGGATGTCGTAGCAGAACAACTTGTGCCTTGCAATTTAAAATTTCTCAAATTTACTGGCTGCTTTCTACTGGAACTTGCAATGTGTTTCTGCAGAGGATGATGCTTACCTGGAGAGAGAACAGTTCTGCTCAGGTCACCCATAGTATAAAATAAAATTCTTATACAACCAAATACAAGGGCATCACTCTACAAGTAGGATTTTTGACAGAGCAAACAAAGACAACAATAACTGAATATTCATCTGACACTTGGCACAAAAAGCAAGCTGAGTGGGAAAAACAACATGCACCATGTTCCAGAAGTAAAGTCATGATCAGCCACAGTCACAGTAGTGTGTTATTGCACCAGACAAAAAAAGAGGTCATGGAATAAGTGTTGGTAGGTACACAGGCTCCTAATGCAGATTTGTATAGATTTTGGAAAAATACTCTCTGAAACCTCTGTTAGGTCTTTCATAATGTGCTGTGGAAGACAACAGGTTTGTTATCTGAGTCCATATGAACCTGGAGTAGAGGAAGATGAATTACTGTGGAGACAAAATTTACCTAGCTTTCAGGCCAGTGGAAGCTGAACTGAAGTCTGATTACCAGGTACATGCTTTGAACAGTTTTCTGGCCTCAGGTTGGATGAGGAGGTGTGACTAATGTACAACTCTAATGAGTGTGAAAAAAAGAGTCAGCATTTTGATAATGTTTTTTATCTGAGGATCTCAAAGTTTCTCATAAAACAGCACTGACACGATGCTTTGACACAAAGATGTCTTGCCCCTGTGTGTGTGTGCTTCACTATCATCAAAGTATGTCCTAGGTAAAGAGAAGTTACACAAGGCTGAATAATAATTGCACATGTGGATATTTAAAAACAAATTAAGTCTGTCTAATTAAGCATCCATGTAATTTAATACAGAAATAAGGGATTCCTACAATAGGTTAATTGTATCTCACTAAAGAAAGCTCCTGTGTGATGATCCATGTAGTCATATCCTCAAATCTTTCCCCAGTGCAGAATGGAAAATAAAGTAGAGACAGAGTAAAACACAGGCAGTTAAAGAGTCCCAGCCATGAAATAATACGAATGTTCTGGACGTAAATAAGTCATCAAAGCAATCGGTAGGGAACAGGCTGAAGATGAGAGTCACATACAGCTAGTAGGAAGCTGGCCGGTGGGTAGAAGAATCTAAAAAAGGAGGCAGCATAGCCAGCTTACTGTCTCCTTAACGTGCAACAAAACGCTGGCAGGTGACAGTAAACAGAGATTGAAGAAGATGGCTCTCTGGAGAAAGGCCCTTGTCAGAACTTTTAGAACACAAGGAAAAGAAAGGCAGATTTTAGTTTCCTTGTTTTCAGTCAATTTTGGAACAGAATGTTGCTCCGTAGGGAAGAGAATAGTTCCCTGGGGGAATTAGGGAAGTTGTAGAGTTTGAACAGAAGGAAGAACAGGGAGTGTGTGTGGGGAGAATCAACATTTTTCTCTAGAGTATTGCTTTCAGTAGTTGGTGCTCTCTAGAATCAAAGCAGAAATAATACAAAAATAAACTAGAAGTCACTGACCTCTTAATTCTTAACCGTTGCCAAAAATTACTAATGCTCCATCATTCAGCAGTGAGATGTTTGGAATTTTGGACTACTCTTGCTGCCTAACGTGACAAATCTGGGAAACACACAGGAATAGAAGATCCTCAAGGGGATGCTCCTTCTTTCCTTTCACCTTGACTCATCATCCATCAGTTTGCTTATTTGCTCTGTGCCCACAGAAAAAAACCTGCAAGGTCAGGTAAGAAGCTGATATCCTAGAATGTGTATATTCTACCTGGCATAATAGGGCTGATGTAAGGCTGGATGGCATTTTCTGACCTTTAGAATGGCTAGGTTTTATCCTAACCAGTGAGACCCTAGTATAAATAATCCAGATATTAAAAAAACAACCTTGTAATACTTTCCCCTTAGATCTGCTTCAGTAGCTATGCTTTCTTGAAGCAGCTATCCAGGTGGTTTTTTTCCTACTCTCTGCATAGCACTGCAAGGTACAGAGCTTGTAGTTCTGCCTGTGACTGGTAGCAGCAAGTCAAAAAGCACTGATGTTTCTGTAAAGTCTTGCACACTTGAGACCATCATTGTTGTCTTTAATATTCAGCTGTCCTAAGTGGCAGGCATTTGCCTTTCATTCTCCTTCATATCCTTCTCCCCTAATAAAATCTTCAGAGGAAAAAAAAAACATAATCAGCTGGGAGCAGGTGGTTTTAAGCAAAGCAGATTCTGTTTTCTGCTTCACTGGACTATCTCCTGCCCTGCAGTATGGGAGAAATACCAGGCTGTGCATGCAAGACCCAAGTAGTTTTCATCAACTGGGGACATTTCTGAAGTAGAACAAGTTGCAAAGAGTACCAAGACGTAAGCTTAGTGGGCTAACTTGAACTTCATGGGATGTACAGTAGTCTAGAGTGTTGCAATGTTGGTTTAGTGCTGTTCTTGGCAGACAGATCCCAAAGCTCATTGAAGCAGGTTCTGCTGTGACATCAATTCATAGTCACTTCCTTTGGAAACCAAAGGAGGAAACAGAACTGAAATAGGGAGATGGCATTATTCTTCAAGCTCTCTTCAATGTTTTTTACAACAACTCTTTGGTGTGGGCAAATCTACACACCAGCTACTACAGGCACTCATTGAAAGGGACTATAAGCATACTCACAGACAGAATAGCTTTAATTCAAATGCTCATTCTTTTTCAAGGTTCATTTTTTGCTCTTATCTCTGCTCTGAAAGCTCTACCCAGCATCAGTCTAACACCCTCCCAAATACATTACAAAAAGTACTTTTTAAAAAGTATTTAGAGTGTGGGAAAGTTTTCCACATTCTCTGAATGTTTCAGAACCAGGGTGACCTACATCCAAACAGTTTTCCTGTGTGTGTCACAAACAATATTTAAGCTAACTTGAATGTGAGTGTGAGATTTGCTCAATGCCTTAAAAAGGTGGTGCATGTAGGTTGTTTGCAGTGGAGAGCTTTTCTTGAAACATCTTACTCCAAAGAAAAGCGTTGAAGTAAACCCAGATACTTCCACGAACTTGTCCTGTTTATTGTCTATTGCCCTGCAGTTCAAAACTGATCCTGATGCTATGAATTTGTGAGGGTGGACTCTGTGCCCAAAGTCACAGTGTGTTGGAGGGTTGAAGACAAACCATTGTCAAGGTCCCAAGCAAGAAATGGGTTAGCTATGAGCCCTAAGGGAACACTCACACCTTGTGTGATCCAATTGACTGCAGTACAACTCCAGGGCTTGGCATCTGTGCTCAGGCTTCTGTCCCCAAAATCCATTTGCTTTATAAGGTGAGATATTGGGGCGAAGGAGAGGAGCCGTAAGAAACAAATGGCTAACTGCAAGAGGTAGCAATTGGGCTCAGCATGTTCTGCTAATACACACCTGATAAAAAGCATTTTTTTTCTCCTCACTGCAAGAAACAGTTTTATTAACATTGAACGATAATGTGGAATGACTGTGGGGGGAAAAAATGTTTAAAATAATAAAAAGAAACCCTGCAGGTGAGCAAGATTGATTTTAATAAAAGCAACAGAGGTAATATATCTCTGCAACATTTTCTCCTCCCCTTCTCTTCCAAGGGTAAGATGTGCCAAGTCTGGCACTGTCAGTCTTAGCAGCAGGAGGCCAGTGGCAGGTTGAGCAGCGTGACTGACAGGGCTGAAGTCAAATCTCTAAGAGAACTAGTGCGGTGCAGAATGGCCAATATCAGGAATTGTGTGGAGTTGAAAGGATGTGCCAGGGTTATCCAGATATTAAAACACAACAAAACCAAACCCCAAAACAATAAGAACTAGCAAACAAATACTAATGAGAGCTTTGCAAAAAAAAACCAAACCAGCAAGAATCAAATTCCACCAGACTCAAATCATACTGAAGTACCAAAAAATATCGCATACATTACACCTCACCATCCTTGCAGGGTGCACACAGAGTTGCAAAGGGCTCACATTCATGTAAAAAATACAAGTCTTGGTGCCTGAAAATGATTGCATTAAGGCTGAAGTAGATGAAGTCTTGTACTTTCAGCCTTATACAACTATCAGTCCAACATGGTATTTTCTTGGCAACACATTCTGCACTAACCATGTAGCTCCTGCTCGGTGTTTAACTGTCAAAGACTTATCAGGTAATGGTGGTGCCACTCCCACAGTAATTATTCGCTCAAGTAACAATGACATGGCTGTGTAGCACACTGGATTTTCACAGGACATGACATTTTTGCTGCCATGCTGAAAAAAACCATTTCCACTTAAAACTTTTGTTTCTCTGCAACCTGTTGTGCTAAGCTCTTGTTTTTCTCCCACTTGTCTTCAGAAGCCATCTCTTCATGGCACTCACTATTCAGGATGGTAGCAAACCACCTGCTGAGCTATGAAGCCCTGTTGTTCAGAAGAATTCTTGTAGTTTTTATCAGTATTCTGCAGCAGCTCTTATCTGGTGGAGAAAAGAGAACCTGAAGGCATTGCCAACTTTGCATCTTACAGGTTAGTCTGCTCTCTGAGGTCTTTTAGTCTACTGTACATTGTTGGCACCAACTAAGTACTTTGTCACAATCCCTGCTACACAAGAACAAATCTGGGAAGCTTCTGCCTTCAGAAATCCATAAGTGGGAAAAGAATTCTGTCCTGTGAACACCTTGTTTCTGAGAAATAAACATGAAGTGCCATTCCAGAGAACAGCTGCTTTGTACCTGATCAGTCTAGTAGGCTGGCCACTGGGATAATGATATGACCCTGTTGTGCATGACATCCTCGTTTCTAAAACAGAGAATAAGGAATTGGCCTCATGGTTGCATTCAGTGAGTTGTGATCAATGGTTCAATGTCCAAGTGGAGATCAGTTATGAGTGCTATTTGGTCCGGTGTTGTTTAACATCTTTATTGGTGACACAGGCAGTGGCACTGAATGCGCCCTCGTCAAATTTACTGGTGACATCAAGCTGTCTGGGGTGGCTAGCATGCTGGAGGGAAGGGAAGCCCTCTGGAGGGACCTTGGCAGGTTTGAGAAGTGGGCCTGTATAACAAGGCTCAACAAACCCAAGTGCAAGGCCCTACATGTGGGTCAGGGTAATCCCAAGTGTAAATGTATGCTGGGTGGTGAATAGATTGAGAGCAACTGGGAGAAGGACTTGGGGGTGTTGATAGGTCAGAAGCGACATGAATGTGTGGGAGCTGCCCAGAAAGCCAACTGCACCCTGGGCTGTATCAAAAAAATGTTATCAGCAGGTCAAGGGAGATGATTCTTATCCTCTGCTCTGCTTTTGTGAGACCTCAGGTGGGGTAATGTGTGTGCAGTTCTGGAGACACCAGTACAAGAAGGATGTAGAACTGTAGGAGCAAGTTCAGAGGAGGCTGCAGGGATGATCAGAGGGCTACAGTACCTCTACTGTGAGGACAGGCTGAGGGAAATTGGCCTGTTCAGCCTGGAGAACAGAATGCTCTGGTGATCCTTACAGCAACCCCCCCAGTACCTGAAAGAGACCTACAGGAAAGCTGGAGAGGGATTTTATATGAGGGGCTCTAGTGATAGGACAAGGGGGATGGTTTCAAGCTAGAAGAATGTAAATTTAGATTTCATCTTAGGAAGAATTTCCTCCCTGTGAGGATACTGAGGCAAGGGAGCAGGTTGTCCAGGGTGATTGTGGCTGCTCCATCCTTGAACCTCATCCTTTGAGCAACCTGTTCTAGTGAGACTTGTCTCTGCCCATGGCAAGGGGGGGTTGGACCTAGATGATCTCTGAAATCCCTTTCAGCCTAAACCATTCTGTGTTTCCATGATTCTATAATGGGACCTCCTGTGCAGAGCTGGGTGAAAAGTGCTCAGTGACAGCTTGTTCATAAATACACACCGCACAGAAAAAGACCCCAAAAGCCCATGAAATAAAAGCAGAATAGAAGAGATTGACAGAGAGAGACCAAGAAGAGACAGGAGATTTGGGACAGAAGAAAGAGAAATCTTATTTCCAAATGTTGATGACATTTAGTAATTAGTCTCAGCCAAGAAAAATGAAGTAGGGTCGGTTGGGGTTTTTTTTGTAACTTTACAAACAAATTTGGATTCTGTTGTGAAATAGGATGTTTTATGTGGAAAAAGAGCTAAATAAAATGATGATGAGAAAGGTCTAGCCCCAAATAGCGAACAGGAACACTTGGTGCCAGGCTGAATGCAGTGTTTCAGTTCAACATCTCCTTCTCTTTCCAATTCTCCCTTTTCTTTAAATGCCATAGGTACAAAGACACATAGCCGTATTTTAAAGTACATATCTCCTGTTCAATTGCATGTGTAAATAAATTAGCCGTTCCTCACAAAGCTCTGCTTAACGGAGCTCGAGTTGAGTAAGGGAACTAGAGTCATGTCTGACAGAATAGTTTCCAATGTACACTGAGGGTCATGGATGAGGTCAGTTCTGGGGAATCCAGGAGTGAATTTACCTGGGGAAGAAGTGTGGAAGAGGAAGAGGGGAAAGAAGTTGCTTTTCCTAGCCTTGCCTTGCATGAGTGGCTGCCCAAGGCAGGTAAACTACTGCTCCATAATAGAGAGTGTTCAGAGAGAACTTTGTGAACTCCCATGGCATACACCTGCGTGGTGACAATAATGTTGGCTACCTAGTGAGGGCAGTTTTCACACTGCTAGTTTATGGTTTTCCCTCTCAGCAGTAACTTTGCGTTTATCAGAACAGGCTGTTCTACATATATGGCTGACACGGCAATTATACCCAAGCATATGTCCCCATGTGAAATGCTGTTTTACTCATTCAGCATTCATGCGTGGATGATTTCTTGTGCCTAAAGTATTTAATCTAATGGACACTTTTAGTATACACAACTACAGGCACTAAGATTAAGGATTTAAAATAGTAGAGTGATATATTACATAAATGAAAATCTCTTTGGCACCCACAGATATAATATAGTATTTGGGCTTTCTGACCTTGAGTACAATTTCCATATACTCATAAAAAATTGATAGCACTTCTCATTATCCACCCCCTCTCCTCAGCCCACCCGGCCTCCTCTCACACATCACAGCCGCCACCTCCAATTTCCTGGTCCTGTGCATCAGCTTTATGGTCACCTCCAGAGGTCTCTGGGGGCAGCAGCTTCAGGCTTTGCAAGAAGGAGGCTGCTGTGCTCTATAATCCTCAGGAGCATATCAGGGAGCACAGCTCTTCACTTTCAGTCAGGAAAACGACACACACTTATTCACAAACATGAGATGCAAAGAAAACTTTGCACAGCTACATGTGTCTTTGAGTGGTTTGCAGCACAGTACCAGGTTTCTCAGAAACCTGCTTCTCTGAGACATCAGTCAAGCAGCTGCTCAGTTTCTAGCCAACCCATTGTTCAGGCATCAGCACAATAGTTCACTCCTGGTATTTGGGGGGTTTTATTATTCCTGTTTTAAAAAAGGCATATCCATTCTAGTATTGAATTAATAAGAGAAAAAGCTTTAATGGGGAATAATGTGTATCTAATTATTAATGTACTATAGAACTTAGCTTTTATATTGCAATTTATATTGCAATTACCTCCTTTGTGATACAAAGCAGAACAATACAGAGGAAGAACTTCTTTATTAATGCCTAATAGCATGGTAATTTAAAATATTCAAGTTTCTTTAATAAGGTGCTGTATGAATGTTACCTAATTTGACAAGATTAATTATACAATTAATTTGAGACTGCTCTCAATTAAATTAGTAAAATTTCTTAAGAATACAGGAACCTAACATGAAGTGAGATACTTATTAAACAGGATATTAATTAGACAGAAATGAAATAATGCATGCTTTGTTANCTCCGGCAGGGGGGTTGGACTCGATGATCTCTTGGGTCCCTTCCAACCCCTAACATCCTATGAACCTATGAACCTATGAAATAATGCATGCTTTGTTAATATAAAGGGCACTGAGGAGTTGGTAAAGATGTATTATTTCATTACTTTAATAAAATAAAGGTAGTCCAGGCACAAAACAATTTCAGAGAATCCTTCAGGAGACTGCATAATAGAAGCCAGTGTTAGAGTTCTGTTGCAAAGGACAGAAGGGCCTTATTCTCATCTCAGGACAAATTTATTCCAAGCCATTTGATCCTGTACAACTACTCCAGTGTTATTTCAGAGTAAATTCATGTACAGTCCCAGCAGAATAGTGGAAGCAGGAGGTAGAGGTCAGTCTTGAATTAGAAAATATGCTTCTGCTTAATTTGTATTAAAAAAGAACAAAGGAAATTGCAGGATCACAGCCATGAACTTGAGAAGAGAGGACTTTGTCCAGGGACATAATTGGAATTACTCCATGGGAACAGGCCAAGAGAGAAGGGGGGTCCAGGAGAGCTGATTGATTTTCAAGGATCACATCATCAGAGATCTAGAATAGCCCATACTGCCCTGCAGAGCAAAGGTGGTAGGAGGCTTGAATGGATGAACAAGCTGTTCCTTATGAAAGTACAACATCAAAAGGAGGTGTACAAGAGATGGAAAACAGGGCTTGAGCAACCCAGGAGGAATAAGGGCACTGCCCAAGTGTGCAGCAATAAAGTTAGGAAAGCCAAAGACCACTGAGAGTTTAATCTGGCAAAGAATGTGAAGGGCAACTAGAACTCTTACAACAGCAGAAAAAAGAAGGAAAAATGTAGACATGCTACTGAATGGGAATGAGGATCTTCTCAGAAAGCTACAGAAAAGACCAAAGTCACCATGACTTCTGCATCTGTTTTTACTGTAAGACCCACCTTCAGCATCCCAGGCACTGTAGACCAAGAGAAAGGTCTGGAGCAAGGAAATCTTGCTCTTTATAAAGCAAGTAGAGAACAAACAACATGCACAAGTCCCTAGGACCTGATGGAAGGCCAGTAATCTGGTAGCTGGCCAGTGAAATTGAAAGGCTAGTCTTAATTTTCTTTGAAAAATCATGATGGTCAGGGGAGGTTTCCATCTTAAGTAAAAAGCAGACGTGGATGCTATATTTTCCAAAAGGTGTTCCTCCTCACTCTTTTGAGATGGTGTATCTGAGGGGATTCCACAAATACTTGCTGGGTCACAAATCTTGTGAGGTTACCTGTTTCCACAGTACACATCAGAGCCACAGAATGGCCAGGGTTAGAAGGGACCTTAAAGATCATCTAGTTCTGCCCCCCTCCCCCGCATAGGCAGGGACACCTTCACTAGATCAGGTTACTCTGGGCTCCATCCAACTTTGCCTTGAACACTTTCAGTGATGAGGCAATCACACAACTTCCTTGGCCAACCTGTTTCAGCATCTCATAATGTGAACTTACTTTGTCATGTGAATCTTATGCCAGCTACAGCTTCTTCACAATTCCCCATAATAACTTTGACACAGAATACTTGGGGAAAAATATTCTCCTCATATGAATCAGTCTTTTAAACTCAGTCAATCTTTGTGGGTAACTTTTCAATGCCTAAGTATCAGTGACTTTTAAAAACTAATCAGCTCCAAGTCATCTAAATAGGAAGTTAGATAAATAGGTGTCATCCTTGTTTACATTGTATTAATCATAACTGAGTTCTTGTAAGACAGAGATGCTCTCTTAAACACTTCTCCTAATATGACTTCATATGACCTCCCTGAGGTCAAAGAAGAAATCAACAATTTTACTTGAACTCAGCCCTGTCAAGTATTTGGCTATAATCCATCACTAGAGCGTTGTTTCTTTACTACCCACTGGTTCCATTATGTTCAGCATTTAGAAACAATAACATTTCTGGAGAATAATTTTACAGCATGGTCTAGTATGGATGTAATAAAATGTATATCCATCAAGAGAAGGATTCTTCTCAGCTGGTTTCAGAATTCTACAATTCTGAAACAACCAACATCCTGAGATTTCTTTGCAGATACAGGAGAAAATCAGGCTCTGCTAGATGTGAGTCACCTGATCTATTTTAGATATCTGCTTCAAGAGGTCATGTTTCATATTCTGCGAGTATCTATATCTCTGTAGCATGACTAGCTCAGATAAATTTCATCTCAAGGATCTCAGATAAAATTTGTTAGTTCATTTCATCTAGGAAACAGAACACAGGATATCCCTGATAGGACCAATGGGAATAAAACCCACAATTTGACTGTTTGAAAGTTATCCACAGAGTGAGGTTTAGCAAGATACTCTTCAAATAACCTGCAAAAGAAAATAAGATCAAAACAGGCTTTCCAAGAAGAGGAAGAATTTTATTAGCTAGCTTCTTCCTGCCAAATCCTACCTTCTCTCTGTTTCAAACCCTGTCAGACAACAGGAATTTGTGTATCTGAACCAACAGTATTAGTTTGTAATAATACTGTTAGTAATATGCTATGTATGTCAGCATATTGTGTTGTCCCCTGCTCTGCTGTGACAAGCTCCCCATCATTGCAATGAAGACATCTACAGAATTGCTTTGTACAGGCTGAACCCTTTACCTATATTTATTATGCTGCACCACACCAAAAGACAAATGTAATACCCCAAGGATTAGAGAGGTTTGAAACTTTCAAGGTTCCAAGTTTACTTCAGATTTCTCAATTGTAGTAATAAGAATTTAAACTTTCTTCTCTGTAGCATATTTAATTAGCCCAGTAAATGCAAAGTTTTGTGGTTTTAAAATGAAACATTACCAGATTTCTCTCGCTCAGCCTGACAGAGCCCTTATGATATATAGGATGCATTCAAGCTATTTCATTCCAGTCTTCAAAGCAATGAGAATTTACTTTTTGAAAGCCAGAATTGTTCTGTTTCTTAGCAAAGCAGTTTTGCTGCTACATGATTTGCTGCTGTGCTTTGATTGATTGTCCATCATCACAGCTTCAGCCTTGCTCATACAACACCTAGCAAATACAGTGAAAATATGGGAAAGGCAGCCATTTCTTTGTGTAGAGCGCCAGCAATTCCTATTAGTGTCTGCCAAGCGCCTAGATATAAATGTCAGCTGAGCACGGTACTCCTAAGAAGTGTCTTTAAAAACCATAAAAGGTATTCTCCAAAGCTCCATCTCTTTGATCTGACTGAAAGGAACCTTGAGTAGATGATTGAAGAGAGCATGGCTGGAGGCAAGCATTCAAACCAATTGTTCTGCTGTGTCAGAACAAGGCCAGAAGTGATGACACATTCAAAGGGTCCATTTGGAACAGAATATTTCAACATTTCAACAGAGGGGAAGAATCCAAGCTTTTCTAGCTTCCTGAAGTGGGAATGCCTATTCATTCCACTCCAAAGGAAAGTTGCAAAAGCATAGTCAGTTGGTTGTATTTTGACTTAAAATGCCAAATCTATGTTTGTCCCAAACTGCCACATATCAGTGACAGCCACAGGCTCTGCTTACTCTGCTTTTGTGCAAAACAACTACAGCTTTCTGTTTGCTAGAGTGGAGATGTGGGCTGGACTCCTCCCAGAGCTGGTGGCTGTGGTGGAGACCTCCCCAGACCTTGTTCTCTGAGGACAAGGGCTGGGGGCTGGTGGCACTTCAGGGCTCACTAAGCCCTTCAAGTCCTGCCCCTGGGGGGAATCCTTCAGCCCAGATGCGCCCCTGCACCCATGTGCTTGGCTAAGTGAACCCAATAAATAAGGAAAGCCTCACATTTCATTGTCACAATCAAACAGGTGTTTGCTCTTCTCACAGTGTTTTTTCAGTGGTTTAATTCCTACAAGACACCTTGTGTGCTCTGTTTGGGAGCCTGCCGGGGGAGGTTTAGATCAGATATTAGGAAAAAGTTTTTCATGGACAGAGTGGTCAGGGATTGGAACAGGCTGCCCAGGGAGATGGTGGAGTCACCATCCCTGGGAGGGTACAAAAACACATGGATGTGATGCTAGGGAATATGGTTTGTCAGGCAGGGTGGGGTTGGGTTCATGGTTGGACTTAGTGATGGCTGGAGGTCTCTTCCAACCTTAATGATTCTATGATTCTGTGTCCAGAGCCATAGCAGCAGAACAAGAGAACAAGCAGAAGTTTCAGTGTTGTGGCTCAGAAGCTAGAGCAATATTAAACTAAGTAAGAACTTGCTACAACAGAGCTTGGGACTAGGCAATGTGCTTCAAAAAGGACCACTGAAAAAGCAGGGCTCTCTAACTTTCTGGCAGTTTTCTTGCAGTACATTTTCTTCTCCGTTAACATTGCACTTACAAAGATCAGATTGTCACAGGTCCACCCCAAAAACTGTAATCTACCCATTCCCACAAGATACCCCTACCCTTAAATTTGTCTCAACTGTGCAAAAGAAAACAGTCTGTATCTCCAAACTACAGCCTATAGAGCATGGCAAGTACCAGTGCAGAACTCGCCTTGGTACTCTGACATTTTTAGTACATGCGCCAAATCTCACAGTCTTTTGTTTGATGAATTCCCTGTAGTACTTCATTTCAGTACAGAGATTTTTGTTTTCAGGGAAAACTCACACTTAGGAGCGCGTTGCTAGTCAGGCTAACAGCATGCCCCTCAGTCTGAAGCATGTGTGGGTCTCCAACGGCAGCATTTTGGGATTGTCTGTCAAAACAGCAGCCTCCCATTCAACAGACAAAGTGCTAAAGTCATCTGATGGCTTTTATAGACTCTTACAGAGTTACAGCCTTTTCTTTTAATGAAGCTTGATGATCAAGGTTATCAAGTCAGGTAGTCAGTAGCACTGAACCCTTTTATCAGCTCTTGGTAATTATAAATTATTTGTCATTAGACAGTATGCTAATCCTTAGACTCCTACAAAGAACTTAATCAATTGAGTGCCTTTTATTATTTTCTAGTCTAAACATCATGGACTCATCATATAAAGTATCCAATAACACTAAATTATTCTACATAGTTAAACTGATGTTAAACCAATCAGAAATGTTATTTGAATTTATTAGCCTTCCCAAATTACTTAGCCAGCGCAATGAGAACAACGGAAACAGAGCACATGCAGCAGGTGAAGTGTGAACTGAGTGAGGAATGAGGCTCTGAAGCTACTGTACAGGAACAAGGAAAAGGTACAACAAGCAGATCACTATTACTGACTGAGGTAACATGTATTCCATTCTAAGATCGCTCCTTTGGGTCACATTATTTCTAATTTGGACCCGCACAGTTATGTTAACCCTAAGGAACCTTCTGTATCTGAGGTTGACTTCCTCACCTAGTTATCGTCTTGCAGTTTAGGAATAGATCCAACAAAGGTGCCTAGCACCTGTCCAAAGGTGGCCTTCAGACCTTTCTGATCCTGAAGATGCTTTCCAACTTTCACCTGACTCCCAATCTCTCCTCCCTTTCCCTCTCTCCCTGAAAATGACCAAACAAACCCTTCCCATTTCCCTTAGAATATCTGTTACAGAAATAATTAGTCCAGGTGGCTGCCTCCCACCTAAGGATTTTCTTACAGAGGTAGCAATCCTCCCTTTGTATGGCTGGCACAAAACACTTGCATGGCTCCTCTTTAGAGCCCCACACAGGAGCAAATGATAGGTGTTACTGTGAACCACAGCCGAAAGCATTTTCCTCAACTCTGGCTTGCCCGTGAAACCCTGGCAGAGCAATAGAAAAGCATCATACTGAAATCCTGCTGGAGAATCCTCCTGCCAAAAGCTGTCTCAGTCCTTAAACATAAAAAACCTGAACCAAACAAACATCCACAAGTCCGAAAAAGGATGATTTGTTCAAACAGTGCATAATAGCAGTGTGTAATACTTTTCCTTTCCCTTTTTGCCTACATTAGCACAGCCTCCAAAGCAGGAAGCACTTTGGCAGAAGTAGAAAGGGTCTTAAAAAAAGAATCTCCCACATGGGAGAAGACTCATTCTGGGTGACCAGAGCCAGCTGCTCCTCTGGGAAAGCATGCCCTTTAATTTAAGCCAATGCTACTTTTAGCTGCTGTAGAAGTAATTTAAGACTGCATTTGCTTTTGAGTTGCAACATGTTCTTTAAGCTTGTAATGGATCAGACTACAGACTCCTGCACTGCTGAGATGTGGCTCTAAATAAAACTGAAAGAACTGCCTCTATGGGGTCAGATCAGAGATTCATTTAACTGAATATCCTGTCTTTAACTCCTGCCTGGTGAAAAAATGTAAGAGCCACAACAGAGAAGACTGAATGGTTCTCTCTGTGGATTGTCCCAGCTCCTGGCAATTTGCAGCCTAAAAGCATGACTGAAATTAGCTAACAAAGTCAACTCTGACACATGGATTTCAGACCCAGGGTCCTTTTCCAAAGTTGTTGCCACCTACAACATTTGTCAAGTAGCAAACTGACTCCTCCATCCTCATTGCTGACTTGAGAGAAGGTGAAGAGAAAACAGAATGTGCTGATAAACCCATCGTCAGACATTCAACAGAGGCTGTGCTGTAGAGGAGATGCAAAGCAGTAAGAGCAGGCCAGTTAAATCTGAATGTTTAGGTAATAAGGGGAAATGCCTATAATTCTCTAGAAATGCCTCTCAAATATACAGCAAGTCCTTCTGTTATTACCTGAAATTTGAATTCCCATGTTGTCTAGTATTGTAGCAAAGAATCTTCTTTCCACTCAGTGCATTTGACTCTCTTGTTTCTTGCTATTTTGAATTCATGCACACGTGTTTGTACCTTAAGAACTTTATACTAACTCCATTGGAACAGGAACTGAAGGTATTGAAGAACAATTTTGAAATATAGAAAAGTAAACACAGATGGTCCCAGATTTGCTCAGAAGTTCCTCTCTAAAGCTATTTTTGTGTGCTAGCTCTGCTAGCAAAGTGTAAACAGCACTGTAAGAATCAATCCTGCACACTCCTGTCACACCACTGGCTGAACAATCTTTGTTTGCCACAGCTCCTTAAGAGGAGTTTCTACATTCTCTGTGCTGGCATGCATAATGCGGCCAGCCAAAGGCTTCCCATGCAGACACTAATGCACCGTAGCATTGTTGGGGTTTTTATTTACTTACAGAATGCCAAGCTTGATACAAGACTAAACAAAATGGACATGGTCCTGCTCCAAGTTATTACTACCCTTTCAGATCTACCAACTCGAGTACCACAAAACTTAAGCCTTATAGCTCTCTTGAGCTTTCTGTTTGTGCTTCAGAATGTGACAAATTAAGGCAGAAATGTTTGTGCCAATATGAGGTGGTATTTACCCTACAGCTCTCTATCCCTGTCCTTTTGCTGGTACAAGCTGGCTGAAAGCTTCTCACTGGGTTCAGTGCAAAAGTCAGCTGTAAAACTCACCCTGTGAAACTGGCCAGACACAGGTGCTGTAGGTAAGCGTTAGGTCTGAGATTGTATAGATTGTTTAGCTTCAGTCGTTTCCATAAACACACATTTGCATTAACCTGGGAGAAGATGTGTGCTGCCTTCTCAAATTCAACTTGTTTTGAGTCTTAGCCTGCTGTTCACTTTCAGCAAATGGATTCTACACAGGCTAGTGGAAAAAATAAAAAGCTCACTTAAAAAGTTAAGTTGACTTTTAGGAGAGAACTGGGGACGGTTTCTGGTAGCTAAACAGTAGTAAAAGTAATAGTAGGACTTAAAACTGGTGCAGATGTCTCCCAGATGTCAGCTGAAGGAGAGACGCAGCTCTTATGTCCCCTTCACATGGTGGGCATGCACAAGGGAGTGAAGGTAGTGAGTGGGACAAGACACACGTTCTCAGAGTATCCAAGTTTCTGCCTCTCTGTCTCACTCACCACAGGGACTCAGAAATAATTACAGCATTGCTCTGGAAATACTGCAACAAATGCCACTTGTTCATTTGTGAATACAAGGCTGCTATATGGCAGCTCATACTGCCTCTCCTAAAGGTACGTCACCTTTTGTAGGCATGCATTCAGGTGCCATGGATGGTCAGAATGAAGAGCAGTTCTTCAGATAGTGATAGTGAAGACAAGGGAGTCAGTGCATCATAATTGGTCATAATGATGTTGCAGACAATCCTTGAGCATGAAGGCATGAGAGCCCCTAGCTTTGATGGGCATCTTGTAGAGGTGACTGATGAGCTTCTGAAGCTGCATGACATTATTTATGCAGGGTTATGCTGCACAGACGTGTGGCTGTAATGAAGTTTCGGTTAGCTCAGTAGGAAAAGTACCAAGATAACCCTCTTGATGATAGTTTATCCTCTTACAAATCAAATTCTTGATGGATATCAAATACCTGGTGGAATATTATGGAGGATAATAACATTCATACTAGAGATAACTTTGCTTCCAAATAATAAAAATACAATCTTGTGAATTTGAAAGAAGGTATGACTTCTACCTCTATTTTTTTTCTTTAAGGTCTTCTTCTTAGGAGTGATACTTTAGACACAGATCCTCACACGGGTGTTGTAATGAGAACATGACTCTCTGACAGCTATGGAAACCTAACCTGCTGTGCATTGAGGAGGGAGACCCATTGCTGAAATTAAGAAAACAGAGTTTATCCTCTAGCGCTGGGAAAAAATGTGCCACTCAGTGACATGACACCACTTATCCATTGTACAGTTGCAGATATTAGTTCAGTCTGGTTTTAGCTCCCCTGTAGTGGTTTGCATTACCAATAAAGTATGCATACATCTGTTCAGCTCACCATCCCCTCACACCACTGGGAGCCGGAGAGTTATTAATGTCCTTGTTTAAGAGAGGGAGAAAAAAAACAACAAATGCAGAGCATCAAATTGCATAACTCTTGGCTTTCCCTCCCATGTTTATGCTGGTAAACCATGACACTGCTTTTTACATACAACTGAAATTGTTCTTCTTTCTGGTTATTCATGATTTGAAGAATGCTGCTTTAGGCAGTCAATAGCAATTATACTTGGTGAAAAGAACATACGATACAAATTAGAGCAATATAGATTTCCCCCCCTGTTACTTTAATGTTTAGTTACCCTGTTAGATTTAAACTGAGTACCTAATGTTTAATAAATTGCTTTCACTAAAACCCATTAACTGACACTTAGAAAAAGCATTTTAATCCCAAGGATTGCAGTAAAACATTACTGCAATTAATAGGTACAGTGGAGCAGTGAAAAATCCACTGTCTAAACCAAAGTGTATCCATGGTGGCAGGTTGTTTATGTGCAATACTTAAAATCATCTTGAAAACTGAGGACGAGATCCTTAGCCAGCTCCAGTGAGAGCCAAAGGGTTACTCCCATTTATATTTAATGAATCACAGAATCATCAGAGTTGGAAGGGACCCTTAGGGATCAAGTCCAACCCTCTCACCAAAGCAGGGCTGCCCAGAGAACATTACACAGAACTACAGCCAGAGAGGGTTTGAGTATCTCCAGAGCAGGGAACTCCATAGCCTCTCTGGGTAGCCTGTGTCAGGGCTTTGGGAGTTGCACTGGCAAGTCCTACTCTTCCTCTTCATCCTCCTTCTCCCTTCTGAAACTCTACCTGGCAAGATCATGCTTGTCCAGAGTATCCTCCCAGCATGTTTGTGCAGCTTTGGAAGCCCCAGTTCTTTTTGCTCACTAAATCACTCTCTTGTACTCAAGGCTTGCATCTCAGTGGCTACACTTGCCCTACCCAGTTCCTATGTTCTTACCTTGTACTAACCCTGAAATGTTAACAGGAACAGAGCTTTCCTTCATTCTTCCTGCTTTTAGTTTTGTTTCCTTTGTCTTTGGTTTAGTTGAATATACTTGATCCAGCATATATTATTCAAATTTATTATGAGGTAATGCCACATCTACTCATACATCCTTTTTTGGTTAAAATAGTGGAAATTTCTTTCTTTAAATTGCAACCTGAAGAGTTTGTTTGTAATCTGTGTTTTCTGTACTAAAAGTACACGCAGTCCCAGTCCCTGGATTTTGAGAAAAATTTTCTGCTGAGAGAATCTGCTAAAATAATGTCTGACTATTGCTTTCTCAGAAAGGTAGAATTAAATAAATAAACCCATAATAATCAGATTTTATACCAGAATGTCTCATCTCTAATCTAAACCTAGCAGTGCAGCAGAAGCATATTCTGTACCTTTTTTGATGGCATCAGTAAGGCACTATCCTTCAATGTAAAGTTTCATCCATCATTCCATTTCTCTTGAGGAAATTCTTCATGAATGCATTAGAAATCTAAGACTGAAAACTCTCATTGCACTCAAGGGAGGAAGGAAGATAACACAATGTATGTTTTATTAATGCACAAAAAGTCCCATATTCTGTTCCCTGTAAACAGGGGTCAGTTGTGGAATTTTCGTTCCTTAGATAGTTTGTGAATCCCCAAAATTATGTGGGAAGTTTGATATAACCATAGTAAGACTGATGACCATTGTGAAGCTAGAGACAGCTTTCTTAGCAGACCTCCTGCGTCAGTGTCTGGACTTCAAAATAAAATGTTTTTTCAGCATAAAAGCACCACAACTAATACTTGAAAGTTTGGTAAATTTCAAAGCAGAACAGTGTGAAAGCATTGTGATACAGTTTCTGGTTTACCCTTTTGATACTTTTTCTTATTTGGGGATTTTATCCTTTTCTTCTTGGTGATGGGTTCAATAAACTGTTGTCTTTTTAGCCAAGTTGCTTCACTGCCTGTTGAATTCTCAGTGAGAGCTGCTCATTGTGCTAGAATTATAGGCACCAACCCAAACTGATTTAGACCCTCTACCCAAACCATTACACTGGGATTACAAGCCTCACAAATTTCTGATGGAATGCAAACCTCTGCCTGTTCAGAGTGAAAAGCTCAACAGCTAGGAGCAGATCTGTATCCAGTTATACCTGGCCAACATGATGTTAGTTGAAGGATTTTAGATTAGCTATGCTTGGACAGTTTTTATGAACTGCTTTCAAAGGATGATGAAGATACTTACCCAGAACAATGGTTTTCATATCCCCCAGGAGGCAGCCCACTTTTACTAGAAGTTTATCCTTCCTCTAAAAATCAAGTCTCATCTCCTGAGTAATTTCACAATTGTAACATCAACCATTTAATTTAAAGCACAGAACTTTATATAGCAAATAATCTCTGTGTGGCCTGGCAGAGTTGGTTGATTGTCACAGATGATTGGTTGCTTTGGACAGTATTCAAGCTAGTGGCCTTCTGTATCCAGATAATCTCTCTTCAGAATATAGTGTGCACTCTTTTAAAGGTAGCATGGAAAGACCATAATCATTAGCAATTCTGCTGAAGAGCAATATTTAACAACCAATTAACAGGCCATTACCTGAATTGCCTACCTGTGTCATTTCAGCACCACTAAAACTGGAATTCCCTCTTGCATAGCATAAGAGCTTTGTAATCGGCTATTTGTATGAAACTGGGGGTACGTATGTAATCATGAATTATCTGCTTTCCAAATAATGAAAAGGTTGAATTAGTGTCAGTAAAAATCTTGTGGAAACAAAATGATCTTCTTGGCTACACCTGCACTCAACAGAGCTCCAGTGAATCCAGACACCCTGTGCTGCCAGCATAGGACACCTGCTTATCCAGCCCCCAGCATGCCAGGCACACACAGTAGCTGTGGGCAAACTGTATTTGATGACTTGCTTTTATTTGTGCTCACCCAGATCACCAGAACGAATAACACAAAACTTGGTCTCTGTTCAGAACAGTGTCCAATTAATTTCTGTTCTGGTGTTGAACAGCAGCTAACCAGGCAGCCCCTAACCAGGGTCTCAGGTCACATTTGCACACTTCTTTAACAACAATGGCAGGAGCCCCATGATTCTTGCACTTATTCACTTGCAAATGTCTGTAAATACTGTCTGATCTTTATATGTTTTGCTAGCAATTCATGTAAAGTTGCAACTTTTCAGTGCAACAACTACAAGGACTTACTAGTAGAGTAAGGGCAATTTTTTGGTGTGGAGAATGCAGCTTTATAGCATCAGAACACTTCTTTAGCCAGTATAAATTCTTAAACCTCCAATTAACTACTTTATGTCACACCAGATGAACATCCAGCTTAGAGTCATTTAGATAAGTTTTACAAAGGTCTGCAAGAGAATTTTTCAGATGCCTCTAATTTTTTATCAATATCAGCTGGATAATTTTAGTGAGATCCGTTAAAAGAGGTGGTGAACCAGTTCTGCCAGGTCCTTCATGTTGTCTCCACAGCTGTAAAGTCTGGAGGAGCAGCATGGTGCACAATGGCTAAAGGACACTCAGGGTGGTTTGATTCATGCTTTCCTTCAGAAATACAGAAGATCCTACACACACTGGAATTTGGGACCCAGCCTTTCCCTCCAGAGTACAAGCCATCACTAAGCCAGCAAAGAGAAAGACAAGAAGGAAAAGCCTGCCAGAGCAAAGAGGAGGAGTTACTGTTTGCATTCCCTCCAAGGCTCTGAATATTTAATATTTTTAGGGGTTTTAGTAACAAAGGAACATTACTCTCCCAGTTCCTAATCAGTGCAGACATTAATGTGCAGTAAGTATGATTTACTCGCTTTAGTAAACATGGCTGTGTGTTATTGTGGAAATGGTTTCATCAGTTACGGAAATCAGTATTTTGTGTGCTCCACCTTTGTTAGACATGCCATGGATCTAGAAGTCGTATTTTCTGCTTATATTGGTCATTGATTTCAAAGAGTGGCTCTGACTCCATCTCATGCCCTGTACTCTGTACCAGAGTGACATTAAAAACGTGTTCAAAATTCTCAGCAAAACAGGTTCTTCAAGGAGGTGGTTTAATCACTGCAAATTTCTACAGACCCAAAAGCATTACCTGACATTCAGCCAAGTTGCAGTTAACTATTTGGCCATTCTTCAATTTTACTGAGCTCATTTCAAACAAGGAGTGACTGACAACAAAACTTAACTCCCACAACAGTACCCCTGCTCTTGTGCTGTACTAAAAAGGGCATTTGCTTATAAGATTTTGTCTGTCAGCCACATGTCATTAATAAAAACCATACAGCAAGTGAAAAAGTGAAAGAAAAAAACTGTTGAAAGAGTTGTGGTTTTATGATTTTAAAAAAACCAACCACATAAAAGATAAAGTTTTATGGAAAGACGCTGCAATAAACTGTTCGTACCTTCTTGCTGATGGCCCAGAGATTCCACATTGGCAGGGGCAAAGCAGCTCTGCAGCTAATTCGGATTGAGCCAATTGAACCAGCTCAATAGTACAGAGTGAGAGTGAAAATCTTCCCTAATAGGTAAACTCCAAAGTCTTTCTTGTGTCCGAACAAATTTTCCCTACATACAGGCACTGTCTTTTCCTGTGGCAAATTCATGGGAACTCACATTCCCAACCAAGTTCCAAGGGAGTATCTGAAAACTATTAAAGCAATGAGAGGTATTTTTCAGAAGAAGCCAGAAGACAGCTGGTCTTTACAGCTCTATTATCTCTTCCCTTGAGCCAAGAATCAGCTGTGCTGAGGGCATTTGTGAGCCATAGGGAATCCTGAGAAGAGCAGCTCACTACACTAGCGTACTTCTAGGAAACCATTCACAAAGAGAAACTGATGCAGTAACATGTTGTTTCCCTCAACAGTGGCACTGGACTCACTTGGAAAAGTCTTATGAAGCTCAGACTGCCCTGTGCCAGTCTTTACAGTGCACCAGAGATCTGCTATTTAGAAGAAATTTTCTTGGACTTCACAGGTAACTAAATGTTAAACAGAGCAGTGGGTCTTCTCTCTTGTTCTCTTGTGTCTCACATGACCACATTAACCATGGCATTATAAATGTTTTAAAGTTTAACAATTCAAGTTTAAGAGTTTCAACTGTTAAAGCAAAGCTCCAATCTCTCATAGTACCGTTCTCCTGACATCGAGCTGAAATGTGAAAAGCTCAGGTTCAAGAGTCTGTTCAGAACGATGGGATCCAACAGGCACCCCGTGTGCAAATAGATGGAAAGAAGAAAAACACAAAAGTATGCATCTTGGGAAAAGTGTCAGTTAAAAGAGAAATAGGCTAGACATGAGGTGATGTATGCAGTAAATGAGACAAGTGGTTCTCAATCAAGCTTCCTGCAGGCCTAGTAGAGATGAGACTTAAGAGATATAAACTGCTGCACTGGCAGAGGACTGGACTGATGATAAAGGCAAGGCTTTCATGATCCATCTCCAGTGAGTCTGGCAAAAGTCAATATGAATTCCACTTGTGTCATTATGAAGGTCAGCCCTCAGAGCATACACAGTGCTGACTAATTGTAGCAAACAGTAATTATAGAAACCATGCAATGACATCCTGACTTCTATGAGCTTTCTATGATTCATGGGGACACATCAGATATACCCTGTCTGTGTCTACGTGTCCTAAAAAATACACAGTTGTGGTCAATAGTCACTCTTTCTCACCTGCTTACTTTTAACATGAGCTCTACACCCTACTCTTGGCTTGAGGCCACTTCCTCAGCAGTTACTTTTTTTTCATGTCATGTTTATTGTTATTGTTAGTGTTTAGTCAAAGAGTTACATCTTGACCTTAAATGTGCAGCAACAGTCAAGACTCTTACAATGCCATGTTAATGTTCCAATAGGCAGACACTGAAAGGATTTCTGTACTGTCTGAAATTAGATGGCACCAAATAGGAAGCCTGAAAGCTTAGTCAAAATGACAGTTCTCATTCACTTCTAAAACCAAGACCATATTCTGAACCAGAACCTTTAAGAAAGCGAAGAGGTTTTAAGCAGGTGAATGCTAAAATCCATGCAGATGTAAAGCAGTTAGTGTACCCTGCAGGGTACAGCAGCTGGATGGGAGTCTGGCCTTAAGCCATGAACTGGCAGTGCAAGCAGCCTTGCTTTTCTCTGTGAACCTAACTTTTTCTCACGCCATCTCCCAGGAATTTCTCACAGGCTTAAAATGCACATGCAATTACAGCGTCTGCATTTCTTTTTATCTTTCCAGCCATTTAATTCCTAGCTTTCTTTCCCTTTTTGCTCTTGGGGTCTTTCTGAGCGCTTCCCTCATTTGTGTGCACATTATGTTTTTGCTATCAATCCAGTCCTTCAGAACAAATGCCCCCTTGATGTAGCCAGGATAAGCCCCCTTTCTCCAGGTGGAGAATGCCAGTAGTCACTTCCCCTTGATGCCAAAAGGAACTGACAGCAGAGGTGCACGTATGAGGAAGGAATCTGGCTGTGAAGTTGAAAGTTCGTCAGCCACCACATGCCACCAACGTCAGAACACATCTCCCTCTCCCTTCTCCACTCTGCCAAAAATAAAGTCTAGGGGCAGAACGCCTGTCTCCAATCCATTTGAGAGCCGTCTGCTGTGACTCAAGGACAAATGTTTGTCTTATAAGCAGCAAAAAATCAGAAGAGGGATAAAGTCCATCTACCTGTAAAATTCCTTATCACAAGCAGGCAGATAAAGCAGGTTGGTAGTGGGTCATTTCAAAGCACCTGAAATTCCTACGTTCTGAGGGTTGTATTCATTCCAAATTCTGAATGGAAAAATAACTTTTTGTAAGAAAAAAGAATAATCAGGATTTCAGGTCAATTCTATATAAAATAAACCTATTTTATCCTGATGTTGATCTTTTCACATTGCAGAGACATATGAAGAAGCTGTAATTATAAAGGTGATTCACTGTTATAAATGATACATTGGATTAAAACTGGGAAATGTAAAGGGGTTTGTCCTCTGAGATCACTAGCTGGTGCTTAGATCTTATAAGTTCTTTCATGTAAATAATCATAATTGACACTTTTCACATGAAAAAAATCTAGGTTTTGATGAAACAGGCACTTCCAACTCAGTGAGAAGCAATAGGAAAAAAGTTGTCAGTTCTGAAGAACTTCAATGGTGTTTTAATCTTGGGGTTAAAATCCACAGGCATTGCTCAAAGGCCAGGGGAATCAATGGGCAGTGCTGGTGCTGATCACCTAGTGACCGTACTGTTACCAGTGGGGAGCAGCCCTGCTGGAAACCAGGTCATTCCAGTGATTAAACTCATTTACAATACTTCGAACAGGAGAGTTGTTCTGGAAGGATCACAGCAATATTGACTAAAAAGTCAATGAGATGCTGGGGAAATTAACGTTGCACACTTGATA
Organism: Upupa epops; assembly: GCA_013397515.1. Taxonomy (NCBI): domain Eukaryota; kingdom Metazoa; phylum Chordata; class Aves; order Bucerotiformes; family Upupidae; genus Upupa; species Upupa epops. The sequence goes on from VZRI01000453.1 coordinate 501,611, forward strand.
CTCTTAGAAAGGCCATTAGCTGGAAACTCAGCTAATCCTACAGAATGGGGGCACGGAGAGAGTGTGGGTTAGGAGCAAAGGAAGTATTTGACAAGGTGGGTAAGTAATTCCAGTTGCCACTGTTTTTTACGTGATGTCTGGCCATGAGCCCCTGGTTTGTGATATGAGTTCTGTGAGGGGTACAAACTGCACAACTGGAGTATTCACTGTTTAAAAAGAAATAATTGGAGGGACCGTTGATTCTCTCAAGTCTACTTGGCGCTGCTGTTCTTTTCTCCAATCTCCTGATACATTTCTTAGCAGAGAGCAACCCAGTACAAAACCAAGCTTAGGAATAAAAAAGATGTCCCCAGTTCTTGTTTGTTGGGTTTTTTCTTCCTTCTATTATTTTTTCTATTTTTTTTAAACTGGATTTCTTCCCTGTGAAAAGCCACATCATAGCCGTCTACTGTCCTTCAGGGGAGTTTATAACTGAATGTGTGGGATCTAATTTATCACCAGATCAAAAAAAACATAATCCTGAAACGAAAGAAGAGAATAGCAATCCTTTCTCCTCCAGAAGAAACACTTTCCAGATTAAAAAAGAATCCTTTAACTCATTCTAAATACAGCCCAGTGATAAGAGGTAAACCTAAAATAGAGGGTTTGCAATGAACACTTCAGATCTAATTGCTGGAACGTGAAGCCATGTACTGCCTTTATGCAGTGACTACATGCACAGGGGATTACTGTTGTGTAGGGAGTTCAGATCAAGGTGGAACCCTCTGTGTTTGTTTGTAGGTCAGCTGTCAATATTTTGTCTCTGGAGCAACTCCTCTCACCTTGTGATTTTCCAGCCTTCTCCCCTTCCTCTGCAGTGCCATTACTTGTGAGTCAGGGCAGTCAACAGCCTGAGTTGCTGTGACGTTTTCCTGAGCCCCTCTGCTCTCTCATTTTCTGACACTCCTAGCATGAATAGGTGTGCTAAGATAATTACACTAATCCATCTAGCAAAACACCTAACTTATATGTTTGAAGCTAATTAGATAAACTTCAAAATGGGTCATTTTTCAGCCCCTCAGCTTCCCCCCACTTACGAGCATTACCCCTGAGGGGAAACTTTCTCAATCAAGTAGACATTTCTGGGAATGAAATCTAATGAATCCCTCTACCTCCTGAACTGAAAACCTCTTTTCATAGAGTCTTAAGCAACTGAGCACAAAATCAGGTATAATAGGAGCTCTCACAAGGCTTTTTCTCTGCCTAAACTAGGGTTAACCAAATCTACTGACAGAGGGCCAAAAGTTCTCTCAGAGCAAATGTTGTGGGATCCCTTCTTCTCTGGTAATGAACTGAAAGGTAGGACCTTACTGACATTAGTGCTACATGCAGATAAGCTCTTTCAAATGAACAGTGAGAACCTTCTCAGAAATGGGTCTATTCTCCAGACCCTGGGCCTGCATTGGATTTCACTGGTAGTATTTTTCAGGCTGTTGCTGTCAAAATGATGTTTTGTGCTCTTTCAATGTGAAAGGATATCTTATGTTTTTAAAATTAAGAATTATTTTAAAATGTGTATTAATTTTCTTCTGTCATTAATGGGGGGCTTGACTAACCACAGTATTTTTGTCCATTTCCAACTGGAAAATTCCTGTAAGCCCTTGCCAAGTGCCCACTGAGAAATAATTCTGACCTCCACAGAACATGCTGCTTAACTAAGAGAGACCAGCCAAAGGCAACCAGGGAAACAGAAGCAGATTTGCAGCAGGTTGAACAGAATCAAACAGCATCTTAGTGACAAATCTAGTATTCACTCAAAACATTTTAGTGACTCAGAGTCATGCCTCTCCTTTTACATCAGTAACAGTACAACAGAGATAATACCACAGCAGATTTTCAGTGCAGAACAGACATGCTTTGGGGGAGTTGGGGGGGTGATGGTGGTGGTGAAGAACAGATAAAGGACAAAAAAGCACAGAGTTACAGAGTTACTCACAGCAAATGTAACTGGTAAAGTTAACAGTCACAAACCTGTGCTGTATTTCCTTGCCTTTGTGGCCTCTACCAACTTAAAAGAAAATGAAACTGCCCTCTAAAGATGCTCAGCTATGCCAACACATTGCTAAGTGCATTTCCAAAGCAATAGATATGAGGCTTACTACGGAGAACCCTACTTTATCAGTTAAGATGGGAGATGTGATATATTTGGGCTCAACAACCCTCAGCTACAGCACACTTGCTTTTTTTATGCTGGAATTTCCTATGCTCCTAAGGCAGGAGAGGAGATGCACCCCTAGATGGGCACCATGCTGTGCTCGGACATGTCGCCTTACAGTAAAGCTGGAAGGCTGCTGACTGCAGAGGAGCCAGCCCTGCACTTCTGCTGAGAACCCACCAAAACATATTTGCAATAAACTTGTGCATGTGAGGCAATAAACCAGTAAAACTGTTTTCTCTCACCCCAGAAGAAAAGGGTAACACATGCCAGCTGATGGCAACCCACCAAGACACCTTTGTTCTCTGAGAGAAGAACATGGACAATCTTCCTGTGCTTCCCCCACCTCTTTCCCTGTTCTGCAGCTGTAATTGTAGAGGTGGAAGCAGATTTAAAAGATATTTTTCTGTTCTAATAGAAGGTCTTTTCTGCTCTTGCCTGCTGCAAGTGTAACGCCTGGTTATTTTCTGTTCCTTTTGCTTCCAGAATGAGCTCTGATGGAGCTGCCTAATGATAACAAACCATCACTGCAGTAATATTGATACCTGTTGTAATCACTGGCATTCTGGCTTTTCAATTTTCACTATTTGCCTTGGATCAAGTAGCTCTGTGCTAATGCAACAGAAGGTCACCAGATGAAGGGGCTGATAACAGACAGAGACTGTTCTACTTAACATGCATGAAGGATTATGCTTTTCAGTCGTCCTCGAGCTAATCTTTCAAGTTGTCCTTTTTTGACTTTCTCAGTTTAATCAGTTTAATCTCATCTTCCCTCTTTTCTGATTACAAGGATTTTCTGTAGAAACCTTGCCTTCACAATAAGGACCATGTAGAAATTTATTCTTATATTGATTTCAACATCTCTTTTCCTCTATCTGGGCTCTGATGCAAGGAGGAAGGGTGGGAGCCAGAGGGAAAGCAGAGGGACCCTCTAGTGCCTCCCACCTAGCAATTCCTCACACTTGTTATCTGGGATTCTAATTACTCCTCTCATACACATGGAGTCAGTAATGGCAGCCAGATTGGAAATACTCTACTGTGATTTAAAGTTAGTGGAGACAGAAAAGCAATAAGCATAGTCGCAAGACAAGCTAAATGTGGGGCATGAGTAATCAAATGGGTCAGGTTACAGCTTCCAATGGACACTTTCATGGTTGCCATCAGATCTGCTTATCCAGAGGAACATAGCACTCTTCTTCACAGTGGGGAGAGCAGATGCAAGGCCCAGGGAGTCCAAATGACCAGTTGGCAACTGTGGCTTTGTGCATGCATTTGCACATACATTTGTACACGCATTTGTACTTGCAGATTTGACTGACAATTCCTCTAGATGTTAGATGTTAGGTTTACTTGGTTGGTTTTAGGTTGGACTGGGTGATCTTTAAGGTGATACTGTCATACTGTGATACGGTGACTACACAGTCAAACTTCTGTGCTTTTATATATCTCTCCAGGACACGAGGAATTCCCATCATTAATGATTTTTCCAGGTAGAAGGAATGAAAACTGCTTAGTGCAGGATGGACATTTTATCTAATAATGTCTGAAACACATAGTAAGAATAGAGAAAAGACAGTAAGAACCAATATGCTTTTCCACTGTGTACACTACTGAACTCTTAAGTTAGCTACAGGGAATAGACAAGCAGAGAACAGGCTTACCCACTCCAAGAATAAGCTGACCCTGTTCAAAAAGCACGTACAAGGGTCAAAAGATGATTGCTGCCTTGCCATTGCACTGAATAACTACGGGATGAATTGTCCCAACCTCCCACCTGTTTGGTTGTATCTGCTTTAGGCATCAGCTCTTCACTGTATCTTCACAGTGTCTCATTCCACAGACATCTGAAATGTTTATCTGTATACTCACTCTTCCCCAGACACACACATCTTGACCTGTGAGTAACACAATAGCAGTGAGATGGAGTCTGTTGTAAAGGTCCTGGAAGCAACTAATTTTTTCCTATGAGTAAGGAAGAATTTTGAGTTCTCTTCAGGGTTCCTAGAGATAACGATACACCATAGCCAGCAGAGGTGAACAACTGTTTTAAGAACTGTGAACTTACAGAGACCATTTGTCTATCCGATCTTCCTTTCTTGTTTTTCAGTGCACCCTATCCATTTCTCTGTTAATTAAATAGATGTGAAATCACTAAACCAGTGGGTCAAAGGAACAATTAAACAACAACTGAATCGAAAAAGCAGGAGGGAGGAGACTCTTTTTCATCACAGCTGACTGTGCATGGTAGAAATTGCCCTACTTTTGAGTGTGCACTTTCTTTTCCTTTCACAGAAAGAAGACTTGGATTCATGGAGGCATGTCCATCTGAGAACAATATGGTGGAGATAACCCAGTAGAACAATGCACCCCATTAATCTGCTCACGCTTCATTGGTGAGTACAACACCCTGAAGAAGAAAGTAAATGAAAGCCATGAGAGTCATAATGAGTCACTTTTTCCTTTTCAGTATTACTCATAGCCACTCTAGGCAAGAAATATTAAGCATAATAACAAGCATGAAGCTACTGACTAGAAAGAGTTTTTCACAGAAAGAGTAGTCTGGAAAAGGCTGCCCATGGAGGTGGTTAAGTCACCATCCCTAGATGTGTTTAAAAGTTGTTTAAATGTGGTGTTGGGGGATCTGGTTTTTTAGAGGTGAACTTTGTAGAATAGGGTTTATGGTTGAACTCGATGACCCCAAGGGTCTTTTCCAACCCTAATGATTCTGATTATACTGTCATTGATCTCTGTCAACTGCCATGTTGTATGAGGAAAGACCCTTCCTCACCTGCCCTGCCAAGGTAGAAACATACTTTTGTTCCACCAGTAGTATTCACCTTTAAACAGTAATGAAAGATGTGGGATGGCTTTACAGGAAGTTGAAAATAAGTAGAGCTCACCTTCCCCTACAGGCAACCCAATATTCATTACTAGAATATTGCCTATATAACACACAAACTTCTTTCCACTTTCTTCCACTATTTAAGTGAAGTCCTGCACTGGTAGCAAGATTACCACAAAAGCAAAGCAAAAACTGCTAAGCTAGTTTCTTTCAAGTCCTACCTAATTCTCATCACTGCCACCGTGACATATCATCTGCACACAAAAGTGTTAACTTTCGGCTTCCAGAACACTCTTTACTAAGCAATTACCTGTAAATATGACAGATTAGTTCTTGAGCCTTAGGACAAAATGATTTTTCCTACCCCAACACTATCCATTGTATGGAGGCTGCAGCCATGAGCTGTGAAAGGAATGATACTTAATTTAGTTCTTATAAATAATCTTACTACACAAATCCAAAAGAAATTTGCCCAGTTGAGAAATACATCTCATGAGACTAAACTGTTGCCAAATACAATCCCCCTGAACAAGAGTTTCAGCAGTGTGACAAAAATAGAAATAAGCAAAGGAGAAAATAACAGCCCTATAACCGCCTGTGTGTGAGCTTTCCTGTTGGATGTGACAGGGGCGTAGCAATCCACACTTTTCTACATCTGCAACACAGCTGGTCTGTCCCTCATCTGGTGAAAAATAGAACATCTTCCAATGTGTCTGGCACTCTATAAATTCAAAAGCTCTGTTTTACACCTGGAACCTAAAAGGAAGTGGAACCTTGTGTGCAGTGGGAACATAGTAGATGTATAGATGACAGCTTAGATGGGAGATGGGAAGAGAGTGAGGTGAAGCAATCATAGAAAGAGTGGACCCTTTCTGACATTTCCAGACTGTTCCTATCACATCCTGAATTGCCTGGCATATGTCCTCTGTATCTGAACACAAATAGTTGAAACTACACATTTTTCTGATCAGGTTTTTGTCTTTTCAAGTGAGATCTCTCTTCACTGAGTTGAAAGAGTCAGAAGAAGGTATCCATAAGGCAACAGCAGCTGGAGCCTGGAAGACTGGCAGGGAAAGGCAGTGCCCACATCCTCAGAAGAGGCAAGAGCAGAGGGCTGTGTGCTTCTGTAGTACAGCAGTTTTAAATGGGAAGGAAGCAGTTCTCAGCATGAAATTTCTTTCCAGAAAACTGGATTACAAATAATCCTGCCTGTAACATTACTAGCAAAATTAAATAAATAGAACTGATGACCTCAGTTCATGTCTTCCTTTTGAGAAGAGTCTAGAACAGTTCTGAGACAAGCATTTCTATTCACAAAAGGTCCTGATGCAACATCAGCACCAGTGTCCAATCTGAATTTTTGAGTGAAATCAGCTTTTGGTGTCTGTTTTTGCACTCACAGCAAACGAAGGCAATATCACGTAACACAAAGCCATTCACTTTTCCTTACTTGCTGTAATTGTATTCTGCTGTTAAATGATCATCATGCAAATGCTGAAATGGGAAGAAGTTGTATGGTAATGGAAATCCTCTCTGTTCCTGTAATCTATTTATTGAGGCTTTTCCAATTATTTTTATATTTAAAAGAAAAAAAAAGAGTAAAAAATACGAGCACAAAGAAATTACAGAAAAAAGGCATTTGTAATTGGATTAGTGAATCCAGAACAAAATCATCAATAGATGTCTTTATTATTAAAATAGAGTAGCAATTTTGGCTGAATGATTAGCCCAAGTTTCAAAGCCTCGGAGAGCTGTTTCTATTAGCATAAGAAATCAGCTGTGTAAATCAATTGTACTCTTGGCATATTCTTAAAATAATAATGTTTTCATATACCCCTCACCACCCTTCCGTCCCCCCACACCCCCCACACACTTTGGGTAACCCAAGGCCTCTTTTCCTGAATGCAATGACACCAAAAGCATCAGCAAAGACTTACTCTCCTTCAGGAATTCATAGATCTGCCACCCTCCAGAGGTCAACATTCAAGTCCTGCTGTCTGCCTTCCTCTCCAAACTCTTGCAAGACTTCTCATCTCTCACTAGCAGGCTTCTGCCAAAAACCCATCCATACACAGCAGTGCTCTGCTTATACTCTCACCTTAGATCTGATGCTCTATAGCTATTTGTAACACTGGCTTCCACCAAAAAGGACAGAATAAATCCTAGGGAATTCTGAGGACACCGCAGGGTTATTCACGTCTGAAGCTGGGGGAAGTGGGGAGGACCACAGACCACACAGCAGCCAACTTCAGCTTGAGGAGACTACAAAAGCTGCTGACAGCAGAGCTGATTCACTGCAGGCTTTGCCTGGATACTCGCAAGTCCTTCCCTCCCAGACAAAATAATTCCAAGGTTGTCTTGTCCTACTGCATGTTAGTGGCACTGGGGCAAGCAGTTCATCTAGAAGATTAGGATCTCTCTGTATGCATAGTGGATCTGTTATTTCCCTCTTAAAATCTCCAGTCAGCTGGTTCTGCCTCTCTTCCTTTGAGTACCCTTATCCTCGTGACTTGCATTGCTTCATTGATGTCTCCTAGTGTACATTTGCTAAGATTTTATTTTTAATGAAATGGATAAGGCATCAGGCCTTTGTAGGTTCTCTTTATTTCCCAGTTATTTATTTTTTAGTTTCTTTTTCCTGAAGTACGATCACCACCTAACACTCATTCTGCTGCAGCACAGTGATGGGGTGTAACCTTTTATTCTGATTTGTCATTTCATCCCCTGGCTAACAGTGTTGTGAAGACCTGTCAATTCCATTTATTGAACATCTTTAAAATCTGTGCTTGGTTAATGACTGAGGCAACTAAGCCTCTGCTGCCTGCCTTGGTTCATTCTCAGCTTGAATATTTAAATGGCTTTCTTGCTGGCCTTAGTGCATTTATTCTATCTAAATTGCAATCTGTGCAGTCATTTGCCTGCCCTAATTTCTGCTTTTTTTTTCATGCTTCACATTCTCCTGAAACTCTGTTACTTGAGTCACTACTGTTTTAAGATTTTTATTTGACATATTCCACATAAGATTTTGACACTGTTGCTTGGTTTGTTAGACTATTTTCTTATAGAATATAGCTGTTGTACAAGGACAGAGTGATGGTCTAATATGATGAGACCCTTGTCTCTTGAGCTGATCTAAGGTTTGTCACTCATTTCTCATATTGTCTTGACAAGCCCCCAGAGGTTTTATCTAAGAACATCAGTTAGAGCGTTAAGCCATTGCATGTGATTTGTCCTTTGCAATGAGGTGTTACCTGACATATTCCATGAAAGAGTAGCGTAACATTTCAAACATGCCCAGAGACAGAAGTCATCTTGCAGCACGGGCTACCAAGCATCTGACAAAAGCTACAGAGTACATACTGGGAAATCTTGTTGCTGGTACAAATTCAGTTCATCTTTACTTCTGGCTCCACTCTTCTTACAGAAGCATTCACTGTGATAGATATATTAAACCATATCTGCCCATTACAACAGCAGTACTTTTCTATCACCTTTAATTATGTCAGATGCAGCATGTGGCTTAAGCTCACCTCTATTTACCTGATGCATTACTGCCATTTCTGAAGGGCAGATGTTCTTACATCCCATGCTTCAACAAGCTCAGCTCTTTTTCTATTGCTCTAGTGGAAGGTATTGCTTGTGTGGGACACACCAACTGGGTCTGTACTCCACACTGCCGTTCTCACAGATGCTTCCCTTAAACTACTGCAGTTTGTCACCATTCTGCTCCAACATATCCACTGTACATTGGTTTTACAGCTCTACTTGGGATCGCTATTCCAATATCCTGGAGTATTTATCTATTTTTTTGTCAGGGAAAAGCTCATCATGTACTGCTATCTGGAGACCAGCAATTCCAGTTCAGAAGCTTTCAAAGTTGTTTTCATTCTGTAATGGAGTGAAAAGCCCATCTTTTTTGAGGGGCTTCACAGTTAATTTTTTTAAATTCTTGACTTCCAGAATAAAGAAATCCCCAGGCTTTAGCTTAGAACACCAAAGATTTTTACACCCTTGAGACACAGGGAGCCTCAGCCCTCAGAAGTGCTCATCTTAGCATTTCCCTTCAAATGAGCACTGGTCTGCAAAGCATTTATGGGAGAAAGAGCATATGATGAAAATCCAAATAAGATTCAGTCAGCTCTCCACACACCCTTAATGCCGAATCTCCACATCACAGCTCTTACACTGCCCATACAATCTGCTTTTCAGATTCCCTGTTTCCTCTTCACCGCAAGCAAGTGGTCAAGCAGGAGACAGTGGAAGGCAAAGAAGTGTCCTGAAACTTTGAGGGGTCTGATAAGACTTGTAAGGCAGCTCCTTCCTATGCAGCCCAGCAGAAGGTCTGATGCAGGACTCGTGGTTGCTCTGGTAACATCACACCAGTCCTCTAACAAGAGTAGCAGCAAGGTGTCAGCACAGCACACGTCCGTGGCCTCAGCATCCTCAGATGCAGAAAGGAAGATGGCAATATTCTCTCCAGCCATTGTTAACTCTCCTGGCACAAAGGACTTCTTACTGTATGCGTGGCTTGAAAGCTGGCTTTTCACTTCTTCCTACATGAGCAAAGGAAATATTTTTTCCTCAGACCTCTAAGTAAAGTTTACACTTTATTTCTGAAACAGCAAGGAAGGCAGGCTTTAAATAATACATTGGCAGAGTGCTTGTGTGCAAGTGTCAGGACTGGATGAACTCACTCGAACTGCAGAGTTGTTGGAAAAGTGCTATTCAAACACTGCACCTGAAGTCAACTGAGGAACCACTCTGCTGCTACCAAAACAGACACCAAAAAGCATAAGAGGTGCTCTGGGAAGGTAATTACCACTAGCAGCATACCCCAGTTATGGTACTGAAGCTCCATACCCAGTGAGAGCCACAGGTCCTGGCAGAGGGAGCTACTTTTCCCTCTCTCCTAACTTAAAATGAAGAAAACTGCAGTTTCTTTAAAAGAAAGACGACAGCAAAACTTTAACCAGTCCCTGGCACGAAATTAAGAGTTATTGCTACTGCATTTTGAGTAATTTGAAGAAAAAGTGATTATGACAACGTGCTGAGGAGTCATCCGTTTTGGAACAGCGTTGTTATATTTATGTTCACAGTAAGCACCTCATGAAGACAATATTTTTCCTTTTACCTATTGCAAACAAAAGGTCTAGTGTTTGTGAGTCTAGGCACAGACTGAGAATAAAGACAAAAGATTAGGGAAGATAGTATTACACATTGCTTAGGGATGGGAAAGTAAAACATCTTCTCACATGGCCATATGGAAGGAAACAAGATCCCAGGCTAGAACCTGAAGCTTACATGTTCATCTTCTCCAATCTAAATGATTCCATGATTCTGTAAGTCTTTGGATCTTCATAGCCTATTCAGGCATCAGATAAGATAATTATATGAGCAAACACCTTTTCTCACTGTGAAATTCTTGGTGATAACCACTCTGAAATGATACCCTTATTAATGATTTCAGAGCATTTACACCCTGTAGGGGTTTTGACCTCTGACCATGTCAACTCTAACCATAGTGGAGGGAAAACTGAAAGAGTTGTAATCGGTTTTATTAACTGGACAGCAGAAACAGATAGAAGAAAAATAACAGAGGATTTTCATCAGAAAATGCCATGCTCTACAGTATCCTAGTACCGTGTGGACTTTACCTATATGTTGAATGCTGAGGTGGCGCAACTGGTAGAGATAATGAATTCATAATCTTTCAGGGTCGTGGTTTTAAATCCTAGTATCTGCTACATGCGGGGTACAAATGTTTTTCTGTGCTGGTTTAGATTTCTCAGGGTCACCAAAACACATAGCAAAAGAAGAGGCATTGTTATAGTAAAGATAAGAAACAGTAACAGAGAGTAAAGGAAGGGCTTAAAAGACAGATCCACAGTCAAAAGTTTCCACCCACTACTTTTCCCCCAGCTCCTTTTCTCCCTCTCCTGACGTGGATCTGTCCCTGACTAACACCACTAGAATGCCACAAAGATACCAGTCTTCTGAAAGCTGTATGGAGGGAGGAAAAGAGAGAAAATTAATTGTCTTTCACTGGAACAAGCTGCTTTTGCAACAGAGACCAGAAGAAAGCCAAGATGGAGTTAGTAGGATTATGGTAAGGGCTATCTGGCTTTCACATTGTCCCATGTAAACACAGTCTTTTACACACAGGAGGTCCTGGGTTCAAGTTCCAGTGGAATCAGCTGGTCAGAGATCACACTACAACAGGACTGTATGTGTCTTTTCCAGACCCACAAGCCAATACAAGTGTAATACGCTCAAATGTTTGAGGCTGATCCTGTATATTAAAAAAAAAAAACAAACTGAATAGAACAATTAATTCCCTTTCAGAGTCCTACTGAATTCACCAGAGCATCTGCAGTTGGAGCACAACAATGCCAACAGAACCAACCAGATCTGTTTCTTACTCCTTGAAAGTTCATCTGTTGCCATATGGAATGTTAGCAACACAGAGGGAAAAAATTCAGCATCTGACATCACTTGGTAGTGAGGTTTTTCCATGATTTTCAAAACAAATCCCACTCTACATGACCAAACGCCTTTCTGTTGGGGCTGAAGTCATCAATACTCTGTGGAGACTTGTATTTTGCAACCAAATGAACTTTCTTACATCCGTATTTTGTACAATACCTTCTGGGTACAAGATTCATGCTACCTTTGTAGCATGGCAGATATATTTATTCAAGCATTCCGGAAAAAAATTCTAAGGCTTTGGTCTTCAGAATCTTTAAATATGTACGTGACCTGAAAGGTGGGAAATGCTAACAGTGTCCAGTTTCACATTGCTAATAGTTGGCCTCTGCTTCTGGCCACTGGACACTTTTCTGAGATGAATATCACCATTTGCTTATGTATGAAAAGCCTTTAGAAGAGCAATGTTGAAGAGAGTGCCTGGAAATAACACAATTAATTTTTAATGATGTGATGTTAAGGCAGAACAATTTCCCTTAGTACCTGAAGAGCACTCAGAAGGTGTCGATCCTGGAGGTCAAATAATGGGACTTTTGGGCGTTTGTTTTCTGTTTGCTACTCTCTATCTTCTACCTTAAATGTTATTTAGAATTGAAAATTTAGTGTCTTTCATGTTTTCTTAAAACCCAAACATGATACAGCCCTTGCATGAGGTCTTTTTGACTATTGCTACCATTGAGGAAGCACAAGTTTCCCACTTCTATGTTGCAAGCTTTTTCAGGGGGAACTATTTTCTCTTAGTTCTGTGACAATTGCTTTTCACTAACTTTGTCTTAGTTAATATGAACCAGGAACTTGGCTTCTTTGCAATTTAAAAATTTGGAGGTTCTTCTTTTCATAATGTTTTCTAAATGAGTCCCTTCCCACTTCTACTCTGACTACCTGAAAATGATTTGCTCAACATTAAGGAAATTATTAGAAACTTGGGAATGTCACCATTCTTAGCACAGAATTTGCAACACCTTTTTAACACAGAAAAGTTCATTTTTCATTTAATTCTTGTTTCATGGCAGTTTTCCATAAGGAGTACAAGGAATAATCGTAACAGCAAACGTGTGTTCTAAGAAACCAGTGGGTTTAAATTCCAATGGGCATTGGTCACAGTAGTCAACAAGACTTTACTTGCATAGAAAATTATATTTAGAAAACATGAAAAATATTCTAACAGTCAAAAGGAGACAACAGAAAGAGCCCAAACATCTTACATAGTACAGGAAAAATATGAGTTCAGCCAAGACTTGGGTAGTGCCCAATTCTGATTACATTATCACAAAACAGAAGAGTGTCTCATAAGATGTCTTCTGTATCCAAAGCAGAAATTTAGCTGTAACTGAGATATACTCTGGAGTGGAACGGCTAGATATCACCATGAGTTCATAATTGGGAAAGAGAACTAAAACATGGACATGTGTACGTGGAAGGTACACAGTTTCTTCCACCCAAGAAAAAAGCCAGAAAGGCAGGTCTTCTCAGTCTTCTCATTTATTGAGGGAAATCACTTGCAGTGATGAGAACCAGTTGAAAGCTCCTTTTGCTTAATGCAGTGGAGATCAGAAGTGCCTTTGTCCATGTGACAACAGGGTCTACAATGAGCATTTGAAAGATGTTAGTAGTGTGGAAGGCATATGGAAACATTTCCGGGCCAAGGAATGAAAACAGTTTTAATAAAGCTAAGCAAAAAAGGTTTAAATAAAACTTTAGTGATGCATAAGACTTCATCAGTCCTCTGCCCAAGGGTGTCTTTCTCTATATATGTGGTACCCTGTCACCACGCTAGGTTTTAATTACACAAGCTATAGGCAAAACAGTCTACTTTTTAATATAATTTTGATATGGTGTTCCCTGTTATCTCTAGGAAATTAAGGTCCCTGCTATGCTCAGCCTCTCTTGAGCATTAAACAGCAAGTGTCATTGCCAACGACAAGAGGAATGCTCTGTACTGGTAGCGGGGAAAAAAGCTGACTTTCTCCCATTCCAGCAAATTATTTAAATCTCCTACACGCTTTCCACTAATTCTCAGAGACAAAATTGACCACTCTTGCCATGACAATTAAAAGGCATTAACCCCAGGACATTCCAGGCACCAGTTGCCAAAATGCCTTCCTATTAATTAGTGCACAGCTTAATTGATAATTTCAGTCTGTTCTGGAAATCCTGCAATACTGCACTACAGGACAGATTTGCTGCTGCTGCTGCTGCAGCACTTGAGCCTGTCGTGAACTCTCTGCCTCCTAGTTCAGAGTCACACCACAACAGCTCTCTGAAATGACCAGATATAATTGGGTTCAGTGGAGTTCAAAGCTATGCTCCAGCTTCCTCATATCAAAGCCCATTGATTCAATGTAGTCAAAACACATTGAAATGCTGGGAGAGTAGAAGGGAAGCTATGAGCAGAGTGCAATCAGGTCTGTGCTGTTAGATTCTAGGATGCAGTATACAACTGGCTTTAGGTTGAGCTTTCAAGAACTCAGTAGTCCCCTGGAGAAGACTTTGTCTCCTCCTTTAATTGCTGCAAAACATATCTCACTTTTTCTAATGTACTTTGCCTATTTAATGGCTTGATACTTCTGAGACTCATACACTTTTTTTTTAAATGTCAGGATTTTCTCTTGAGATTGCTCATTCATTATATTTATTTTCTTGGACATGATTTAACAAACCATCCCTGAAGAATTTACATCTATTAACTTTGTCGAACAGTAGCTCAAGTGAGAGTTAGAGGAAGATGGTCTAAAAGAAAGTAATGGGTCAAAGCACCTCCAGGGTATTCCTCTGCCCCAAAACTCATTCCAATAGGTCTTTACCGCAAAGACCACAAACAAAGGAAAGAATAAGGACGTTGTGGTGGTGTTGGTATCAGACTTTAAAGCACAAATACAGCAATGTATAGCATGATTAGTGTTTCTTTGTTGATAGTCAAATATCTTAATCCAATTTTTTCCTCCTTTCTTGGCTGATGCTTATGCATAGTCCATCCTTACCTTGCAGTCACTCCTGTAAGCACTAGACCTGTAGTAACAACTGTCCCCAGCTACTGTCGTGAGATGGCCGTTAGGCTGCCACTGCTGTCTGTGGCAGCTATCAGATTGTGGAGAATTGGGTTGTGTTGGCTAGCAACAGTATTCAGAGAAGAAGACCTACCCACTGCCACTAATAAAAATATGGAAGTTGCAAGTGGCAGTGCAGCTAACTCACCTTCTATGTTTTTCAGAGATAGCTATGAAGAATATACAATATAATGTGACACACTCGTTTAATCTTAGTCATCCTGCAGGCTGTAACTGCAAATTAATTTCTGATGAACAGAATGTGATGAAGGGCCTGAGTGCCCAGAAGTCCATCTGGTTTTCTCCAAATGCAGCAGCTGTACACAACTGAGGATGCATGTCCATTAGTTCTGTGCACACAATTCTAAACAGTACAATTTTGTACAAAAGAAGGCTTCTTTCCACAAATCCTGCCTCACCAGTTACTGCACCCTTTCTTAAAAACACTGGTTAGACATACACAGATAAAGAATTTAACTTAGTCATTGTTGCTGCATATAACTCACTGTTTTTCTGCAGACATTCTGTGTGTCAGTTCCTGACACAAGCAGGCACAGCCATTTGGTCATTTGTTTGGTTTTGAATATCTCATTATTTAAAAAAAAAAGGAAAGAAAAAGGAGCCTTTCAAACCAAAATAACCTCCCACTGCAAGTTGAAGCAAAGTCATTCTGGTATTTTTTTAATGTCTCATCTATGTTATTTTCATCTTGTGCAAAATTACAGTGGAGAGCCAGAAGCACTGGGCAGCAGTATTCACCCAGTACCTACAGACTTTGTACAGAGCCACATGTGCAAAATATTTTATCCAATTTTTATGATGTTATTTCTGGTCTCAGAGTTAGCCTGGATGTCTTAGCCCAGGGCTCACTGCTGTAGGTTAAACTGTTGGGCATAAACCTGTAATCTTTTGTCTTTCAGAATTGTTTGTTCTTTCAATATTTGATAAGATTGAAGATATCATTTTGTCACTTTCAGCTGAACTTGAGAGAGTTTCATGTGGTTTTATGTGAGCCAGAGGTATCTTTTTTACTTATATTTCTGCTCTAGGAGGCTTATAATTCACCTTCAAGAAATCTCTTTGTATCTGGTACACAACAAGGAACACCGATCTAAAACCCACTCAGTCAGGATGAAGCATCTTCATTAATACCTATTAGTTTTGAATTAGGTCATCTACCTGGTGCTGTTGGGATTTCCCCAAGCAAGTACAGAAGGGCCATTTTTCTATGGTTTTTTTTCTGCAGTAAATAATTTTTTTCAAAAAGATTCTTGGTCAGGCTGAAACAATTATTGATCCAGTAGAGTCGGAAAAAAATGTGAAGTCTGACCAACAGGAGTACTGGGTGACTGGCACTAACATCTTAGCAAAGGTCCAAATTCATGTTCAAACCCTCCCTCTCACATGCAGTGTCAAGCATGTTATTCACTGTAGGGCTCCTGGGAGAATGCTCTAACCAGCTGAAAATGCAATGAAGTTATTTGTGTAGCTACTGGGTAAAAATGAGTGAAAACATTGCACGTGAAAGGAAATGTTTCTTCTGAGACACTATTGTTTCATTTTTTAAAATTTTTCTTTTGCTGAAGAAAAAGACTGCTTCAAGTCGAACAGATTTTTTTTATATATATTCTATGCTCAGTAGCCCAACCAAAAAAATCTATTATTTCCACTGTGCTACTTCTAACCTTTTTATTTAATTCAAACTAGGTTTACACAATTTGCTTTCTAAAGAGCCATGGCATCAGGATCTGTAGAACAGCCAGGGTCAAAATTTCACTATTTTTGAATACACCTACAATGCACACAGATTTGCATAATAGGCCCTAATGCTTCCTTCAGAATCATTATGGTCTATTGAGTAAATAATGTGTCTATTGAAAAAGGTTGAAATACCCATTTAGTTGATAGACTCTATTGACTCCTAATAAGAAGCTATTAGAGTTGAATAAATATTATGCATTTTAAAACTTGCCTAAATATATTCCATTTCCACATATTTTCATATTTACACAATGGACTGTAAAGAGCATGTATCTGCTCACAGATAGCTCCAAGCGAGAGCTTCACTTTTTGTGGGGTTTTTTCTTAACTATGCACATGCTGAGGTAGGTTCTATTTGTCTATTTGGTTTTGGTGAGACCAATGCGGGTGGGGGAGGGCAAAATCAAAACAAGAAAGACAATTAAACTACATGAGCTTATGCCTTATGTTTTCAAAGACTTAGCACAGGATTTAGCCATGCTCTCTTGGGTTTGTATGTGGGATAGCACAACACATTATTTACAGTCAATTGTTTAAATATGCAAATACATAAAAAAGAATGAACATAGTTAGGCAATGTGTAAAATGCATATTTGTATTTACTCAGCCCTTAAATGTTTTCTTGAGAGCTGAAAGAATATCTCAAGTTAAAGCATACTTTGATAATTATCCATATATACATATTTTTTTGCTAATCCATAGCAATTCTGAAGCAAACATAAGTAGCTTTGCCTGCTCAGCATAAACATTTCAGACTCCAGATGTGCCTTACAGTGTCTTGTGTCTCATCTCAGAGTTTCAATCTTGGATCCTGGATCACACATCCAAGTACTCTGTTTGCTGCTACATGAACATAAAAAATAGCCAGGACTCAAAGTTCATACAGGGATGTCTCCTATATGTGCTTAGTTCAGGTGAAAGCAAGCCATGGAAGTAGCTGCTGCTGTTCTGTTCAAGAAGATGGTTCAGCTGCTTGTAAAGAGCAAGCGTCTCCTTCCTTTCTGTTCTTGAAGCCTGAACAAATGATCACTTCATGCATTTTCACACCAGCGACTCTGTTTTCCAGCAATCACAAACAGAGGTTTGCTGTTCTTTGTTGCTTTCAAATGGCTCACATTTTTATCTACATTCCTTGAACTTGTCAGCCCCTAGAAGACCACCAGGATAACTTAACTTACCAGCAGTTTGTACCAGAGGTTGAAAGGGAAGGCTGTTCTTCACAACTCATGCTAACCCTGCAGGTGTCTGACACAGCTATATGTGAGGGCTGTGCACAGACATACAGATCTTGTTTGCAGAGGCCGAGCTCAGACATTCAGAGCTCTGACCTGACCACATAGTCCCTGACTGAGTCTGCTCTACTATACCTCTTCATTAGCTCAGATTTACAAAAGGTTGCCTCGATTCTATATTGCTGTGACAGTGTTATGCAAATCGTTTTCTCAGTTTATTTAATTTGATGTTGGCAAGAATAGAGGGTTATAATGGCCTTGGCACAAACACATCTTGCTGCTATTTTCCAGTCAGTTCCTTGGATATTTAAACCCTAGAAATTCTTCTTCAGTCTCACAATGGCAAACATTGAAAGGCCTAATTTAGTTAATACTACCCCACTGTGGACAAAGATACTGAGATCTCCAAACTGTAGCTGAGTAGTCCTGTGCTAGACACATCTCGTGTTTTACCCATATCTTTGCTCAGCAATCTACCACCATCTCTCCAATTTCATTCATCCCACACATATTGCAGAAAGAGTGGTTAACAGGCCACCCTTTTCATCTTTCTCTCCTTTCTCCAGCTTCCTCACCATGACAGATCCTTACCTAATGAGTAGCAATAGCAATCTATCTGTGGGGGACAGAGGTCTCCCAGAGCATTGGATTGTGAAGAAATCATGATGTAGAGCTGATATCTGTATCTTCACATCCCTTATCAGTAATTCTCCTCTCTGTGCTTGAGGGGTACTGAGCTGCCTATGAGAATCACTCCCCAATGAATCAGAAAAGTCACTGCAGATGCCACTCAGCACTGGAAGTGCAGTATGGCCCCACTTCTCACCTCCACCTCCAAGCCACTTGTCTTCCCACAGGCACTTTATCCTGCTTCTCAGAAAGGCAAAGACAAGTGTGTTCTATGTTTGCCAGCGGAAGGTTATGTTTTAGTGTTTCACAGTCAGGGCATCAATCTGTCCTTCTGGACATTTCTGACTGGTGAGAAGGAGAAGTTAGAGAACTGTATGAAAAATAACAAGCTAGGAGATATAACAGATAACTAGGTTACCATTTCTATTGATTTATTATTATTTCATGGCAAATTGATATATATGTTCTCAGTGGTCCTCTTATTTCTGTCTTCCACTGTGACTGGATAAACTTGAAGACACCACCTAATCACTGCTCCCTGATGCCTATGGTTCTCCTAGAAGATTATTATATTTTCAGTGTATTCTTCTGTTCCTCTTCTCCCTTTCCTCCCTTACAAAGTAAGTGTAAGTACTCCATACTTCTATACCTCTGGCAGTATTTGCAACAGTAGGAACACTGGAAATCATAGAAGCCAAATAATGCTAATAGGGCAAACAGAATGTAATTGCTTATGTGTGCTGGTTATATCCTGAAACAAGTTGGTTTTTAATGCTGAGGTCAGACAGGATTTAATTAGGAGAAATACAATTGGTGTAAAATTTTGCAGCAGGCTGCTTGTTTGGTGTCATGCCAAGTCAACATCTAGCCTTTCCAAATGGAAATTTTCATTAGAGGCCATTGGCAGCCTGGTTAGGCTGAGTTTCAACATTTTTGAGTCTCCTGGTAACATGAACCTGAAACTCAGGATATCTATTTCCTAATAGCAGGCTGTCCCTGTTACAGCTGTTCACGCACATGCACACAGCTTCTACATATGTAGCAACACATATGTAGCAACACATGTGCTCGATGTCTACAATGGCAGCTTTCTCCTGATCTGAAGCTGTCACAACACACAAGCAGATAGGACTAAACTTCAATTTAAGGCTGTGGCTAAATGCTGTTTTATTTTTGTATTGTTTTCATCTCTGTTGTAGTTTGGATTTTTGATCATGTCTGACTTACAACACTGCAAGCAGAATTTTTGCTGCTCTGCATACAAAGAGGTTGGAGCTTCTGGTTTCATGTTTGCAGCTCCTCTTTCTATTTCACTGCACTTTTCATCTCTGTTTGGAGAGGATGTACGTGGCACTGTACTGAATGCAGCAGTCATCTTGACCTGGGAATGTGATGAACAGAGAGAAAGGGTAGTGCCTCAAGTGGAAGGAAGGTTTTGTCTGAACTCCATGGTTTGCTGATATGGAGATAGTTCTTCCTTTGTTTGTGGCCATAGGAAAAGAGGAATGGTGTGGAAGCACATGGATCAAAGAACTGGGTAGGTATGTGTGGGGACAGAAGAAAATAGAAATCCAGTTGTGTTGCTGTTCCTCATCTCTGCCCACACACTTCAGTTAGGGTCCAATCATTATAGAGGGTAGAAAAATAGGGCCATTCAGGTTTGGGAAAAACACGGATGTGGGAATATCCGCTGCACATGCATCGCCTTCAACACAACAGTGCTTTGAAGTATTTGTGTTATGAAAGTTTTCAAATATGTCTGGATGATTTCAAGATTTAACCAGACATTGTGGTGCTTAGGGTGCAAAATATTCATTTATTTAAAACTGTAAGATCCCTTTTAAAAAATAAATAAATTGCAAGGATATTCCCATAGCTCTTAATAGCTGTCAGCTCAGCTCTTTGGTGACGGATCTCTCTTTGCAGTTTTGCATTCAGCATTGGCTTGAAAGGAGAGGAAATCCCTTGCTTCATATGAAAAGAACACTCAGCACTATTCAGTGGTGCCAGCTAGCTATATTTCCTAATCTGGTGGGTGATGTTTTCTTGTGCACCTGAACCTGAAGCAGTTTCTACAGGAAGCAACAAAGCAAAACAATGTTTACTTGTGACTTTCCTCCCCATTAGTGCAGACAAGGTTGCACATCAACCTCCCTATCAATTTTGCCCGAGTCCAGATATTTACATTATGTGTTGCAATCTCATCCTATTCTTAGCTTGAGGTCAATTTTGGATGAGATGTGTAAATGTATGTTGAGCAATCAGCAAAGGATTTTAACATGACTACTGTAAACTTCACATATATTCTGCATGTTTCTGTCTTTTCTTTGCTTCTAGGCTGCAAATCGAGGGCATATTTCACAGTGCCAATAGGTTTGTGGTTTTTCCCAAGTTATGGTGCTGCTATCTTATGCTGGCACAGATTTTACAGCTAGAACACAGGTACAAACAAGATGTTCATGGTGGCCTGTGCCTTGGCAGACCAGGGATGCTGTGTGCCCTGAGGAAAACCACCATGTCAACTCAAAGATCACTTTCACCAACACAAAGATCACTTTCCCCATTGCTGTAGAGTTTATCCCCCTTTAACTCTTCTGGGTTGACTGGCTACTTAGTTTCCCCTTTAGAAAGGGAAGGCAATATCACTTTTTCTTCATCAAAGTAATAAATAAAAAGCAAGGTAGAAGATTTAACTGCCTTTGCTTAAAGTTATGCTAATTTGGGGTTTAGTTCCTTGCTTTATTACACACACTTTCATGCGTGTGTTCACATGGTATGAATGTGTGTTTCAGGATCTGGTTCTAGCTCACTGGCAGAGCATTAGGTGATGAGATGGGGTTTGGAAGAGTAAATATAGTTTCTGCCACGTGACCATCTCTTCTCTGTTTTTAAAACCTCCAGCCTTTTCCTGAATTACCCCGTGGGTACCTTAGTAACAGATATGATGGCCCATTCTTTAGTGTACTTAAAAAACCCTAGAAAATACATTGCCATTCTAGAAAGAAACAAACACAACTAATGAGCTGAAGGTGTTGTCATGGAGGTGTTACTTATGAGCATGGAAGGGGCAGCTGCCCTTCACCAAGCTCTGTTTAACAGCCAGAGCATAAAGCAGCTCTCCCTGTCACGTAAAGCAAGGAGGCTGCAGGCTCTGTAAATGCTGTTTGTACAGATGACGAGTCCCCTGCCGAAGTGGGTGATCAGTGGACCAGGGTCAGAGACATTAACACACTCAAAGACACACTGCTAGATGATCACTTGTACTGACCATTGCCATGCAGAAGGCACGTTAGAGGGAAGCTCGGCTGAGCTGGGTAGCAC
The DNA here is from genome assembly GCA_013397515.1 of Upupa epops. Taxonomy (NCBI): domain Eukaryota; kingdom Metazoa; phylum Chordata; class Aves; order Bucerotiformes; family Upupidae; genus Upupa; species Upupa epops. The sequence goes on from VZRI01000453.1 coordinate 523,121, forward strand.
TGAGCCTCTCTATTTGCATGCAGTACTGGAAAGCAAGAAGCGCTTGTCTCCTGTTTAAAGGCAGCTACTGCTGCTTCACTGGGAGCTTTGGCCTTTTCAGTGGGGAACCCAAGAGACAGGCTGTCAAAACAGAAGTCTCTTGTTCAAACTACTAAGCTTAGGAAGTGGGGATAATGAAAAAAATACTTAAAAAATAATTTAAAAGGCTCAGATCAGTCAAACCGGAGAGAGTTGTTTCTTGGTTGGCTGATTTATTTGTCAGGTTTTTTATTTTTCTAAGATTATTTAGTTATTTTTGGTTGGCTGGATGCAGAAGGAAGTGTGGAGTTCACTTGAGGCCCTGAAGATAAATTCACCATTCAGTTTTGCAAACAGACGAACAAATAAAAGTTGACTTACACAGTCAAGGTTTTATATTTCCTCATTGTAAGTCCTCTGCTTTGTACATATCCTCCTGGAAATCTCCGTAGTGTTTCTCACTAACTGGTGTGATGCCCAGTGTGCAGGGCAGGACTGATCAACAGCAGGGAATCCTTCCATTCTCATATCGGTTTTTTTTTTTTTTCAATCTTGTCAAATTCCTTCTCTTTAGTAATCCCCTTAGTCCCTCAGGAGCTGAGAGAAGATTTAATTGTTAAATTTGCATAGTAACTCAGCAAACAAACTCTCCAGTCTTGTGTAGACCTTTATCCATTGCAAGCTTCATTTTATTCATGAACCACTTCTCTATGCTGAGCTCTAATGGCATCTCATCCTCAGGAGGCTGATGCAGAGAAATGATGGTGGGACAGTACTTGTAGAGGCTTTTGCTTTTAAAATTGCTCTTTTAAAGTTTAGCTTTTTTGCAATATTATTTTCAGAATGGGACTTTCAGGTGGATTGTGTTTGCCTTTTCTCCACAACTAAAATAATCCTGTCTTAAGTGACATCTGTTTGGTAGTCCTCTTGTAGTAATCCTGAATATGAAATAACTTAAATGAAACACAGTGGATACAAAAGTACTTTCACTACTGCCGGCTTACAATGGTTTGATATGAATGAAATCATCCTTCAAATCATGAAGGTATAGGAGTTTGCAGTGTTTCTGCAGAACATGAGAAAGGAGGGCTAGTGTTGTTCTGAACAGAAAACTCTAATTCTTCTAAGTCTCCAAATGCTTACACTAAGAGCTAGAGTCTTTTAAAATCATGACACAGACTAGACAGTGATAGAAGCAGACAACAGACAAAACCACATTACTCTTGCAATGGGATTACTAAGATCCAGAGGTGTAGTGGCACAAATCAGTGTGCAGCTCCAGTATTCAGATGATGTCCACAGGTCCCTCTGCATCTCTACCCTGCACTACTGAATTTCTCTTTCCTGTGACAACCCAGTTTGACAACCTGTGATCTCACTAATGGAAAGGAAACTCCACAGTCAGCAGAAGTGTTGTATCAGACAGGCAGCAGCATCACAGAAGGTGTGTAAAGCTAACTTTAGTGGTGACAAAGTATCAAATTTGGCTACTGAGGGGCTAATATACAAACATTTCTTTAAACAGTTCATCCACTACTATTCTGTTTCAGGAGACCATTTTAAAGCATGTATTTCAGATCAGGAAGAAGTTCCCAATGTTTCAGATCCAGATTACATTCTTGAGTTCTGCAAGATGTCAGCCTAGCAAAGAAATCTCTTGACAACATCCACAGATCTGCTTACTCAAAAACAAGCACAGAAATTCAGGAAAGGAACATAGTCTCCTTTATTTCTGCTTAGTACTGCAAGCCCAGCCATACTGACCATGACAGGAGCAGTATAGCTGCATTGCTGCCCTCACCACCATGACAACAGGTAAATGCCTCTATGAGGAATCTGTGCTGGTCTCTGTTAAAGAAAGCCATAAAAAGGTGTACTCCATAGAAAGCACTTGCTGACCTCACCTGTGAAAAGAAGAATAGCATCTGTGTAAATTGCTTGCAGCAAATAATGGTTCACAGGGATGGAGTCTCTGCTTGCTCCTAGTAATATATACCGTCAGATAACTGAATGACCAATTAAATTGTTATTTTTGAACGAGATACAAATCCCTTGTGTCACTTTCAAAATGTACTTAGTGTTACACCCAGCTCACAGAGTAGATGTGTTACATACGACTGACTTAGGTGGCACTGTTCATTTTCAGTTCCAAGTCTTCTCAGTCACTTTTGCCAGGAATACTTGGACATACCGATTTCAAGCTGTTTCAGGTAAATGTGTGCTTGTCATTCTGGAACTTAAGTTCCACGAACATCAGTGCCTTTCACTGATAAGGAAATTATGCAGAAATAGGTATGCAGAATGGAAGAATGTAGCTTAAGATCCATACAGTGTTCTAGGGAAGTCCTTCTGCAGGAAAAACAGTTCAAATGTTCTTTGACTGTCTCCCTCAAAATCTATGATGTGAGGTTGCTGCTTGTGATGTGTCTTTTGTGTAGGGTGCATACTCTTACCTCCTTCTCCTAAAATTAGCATCTTAAGGCAGCTCTGTTACAGTGATGCTGGATAGTGATCATGTGTCTCTCCTACAGAGAGCTTCAATTTCAGTCAGCTTATAGAAATTCAACTGTCTCATTAATTCAAGTAATACCTCAAGGTAGTTGGGGGAATCCTGTGCACTTAAAATTACAGACTTTGACAACTGGCCCAGCCTTATCTTTCTTCCAGTCATAACCTTGTACATTTATTCTTGTTGTTGGGGTGGGACAGTAATACTGTTGTGTATTGACCTTCTCCTAAATCTCTCACTGGACATCTTTTCTTCTCACTGGAAAAACAACAGAAAACAATGATTTATCTACTCTCTGTGTGCCAGGTCTATCATGCTGAACTGTGCAATGACATTAAAGCATTACAAAGTAATGTAGTAATGAAGTAACGTAGTAAAGTAATGCATTTATGCGTTACTACATAGAGCAGTCAGAAGACATGTGACACCCTACTTAGCCTTGGAGTGTGTGGATCTGTAAGGCAAGCCATTCCCCAGGAGTTAGGAAATCAAATTGGGAATTTAAGTGTTGAATGATTGGTTGTCTGAGTCTTGTTCCCAAGGAAAAGGAAAAAAATGGGTTTTTTCCTTGGGATATGAGTCTATATGAGCTCAACAAGGCAGCTGTGAATGAGTGTAAACTACCAGCATTTCCTTCCACTGAGGCAATGTTCTTGGGGCTATGAGGAAACTTGAACAAGCATTTACATGCACCATGACTTAAAAATAGGTGCAATGTTGAAAGTGATATAATACAAGAATTTCACATCTTTTTTCTCTTAAAAACCATATTAAGTTGTTACCTTAGTGCTTTCCCCACATATTGTCTCACTGATCTTCAAACAGGTCATCCTGGTGTTGGGGGAACAATTATCTGAGTGATAACCAGTGCTGAGGACCCAGAGCAGCACAAAGACATCGGAGAGCTATATGAACATTCAGTTGAAATTCCTTCATGCACACAATTTTCCCTCCAGTCTTTTGAACTCCAAGAGAAGCATAAGCCCTGACTCAGGCAATGCGGAGTGTTTGCTCTGGCACCCAAGCCAGCAGATGTGACTACTTGGCATCCTTTCCTGAGACTTGAACCTCATGGTATGTCTATGCCAAATGTATCCACATTATGCAAGAGCAATGGAAATTCGCCAGGCAGAGCAATGCTATGTTTTCCTAGATAAATGTTGCTCAGTTTAATTTAAGGAACTGACTGATAAAAGCCTCAGTGATTACCTTGTTTGCTTAACTGTCTTCATTCTACGAGATCCAGTACTTCTGCTGGCATAGAGAACATGCGAAAAACATGAGTGAACAAGTGCAACAGAGGAGAATAAGAGGCCAAGCAAACCTCTTGGTGAAAGGGGAAGCACACATCTGAGGAAAAGGGTTTCTTTTCTCTTTGGGAGATAAGCTGGCTGCACAGAAAGGCCACTAAGAACTTAGTCAGCCATCCTGACAGAGTTCAAGTGATTCAAGGTGCATGGTCACAGTGAGTTGTTCATTTCAGGTTTTGATTTTGAATATTGCCACCCTGCCCTTTGTTTGAGCCAACTGCCTACAGCCATTGTACCCAGAAGAGACTTTTTATTTTGAATTTGCATAGTATTGTTAATACAGTCCCATTTGTGGCCATGATCTCTGACCACTAACACAACTCCTAAAAATAGCATGCGAGTTTTCTTACCTTGAACAACCAAAGACACTTGCCACAGCCTGACTTGGTTGTATTCAATACGTTCATGGCATTAAGGCACAGAGCAGCCCAGACCAAGCAAGAGTCAGGTATATATAGTGCACAGAGGTGGGATTCAGCTCTGAAGTTGAAGAAAGACTGGCTGAGGTATAAAAAAACTAATGTAACCCAACCAGTCTGACAAAACAGCTGGAGAACAAGATGCCTTTTTTTGCTAGGTCCTTCATCCTATGGGGGGCAATGCCATTGAAACAGGAGGAATGCTTAAGTAGTAGTAGAGAATAGCTGCTACACTATTAGTGCAATTGATTACTTCAGCAAATAGCCAGAAGTAGCCATTACCTCCCAAGTTACTTCCACTGCAGTAATAACATTCTCCTTATCAAATTTCTGCCATGAAAGAAATCCAAGAGACTGACTTCTAACCCTGGACTCAATCTTCAGGAGCAGAACTGGGAAAAGACACAGCAAAGTACTGGACTCTGATATTTATTATCCAGAGCAAAATGGGAAAGGAACTGTTTTCACTGTGTTTTGAAAGGCTATTTACTAACTGTTGGCCTAGAGGAAGATCTTGGAAACCATTCACTATAGATGTGTTGCCTAACCACTGGTCTGACGTGAGTAAGACATATGTATTGTGGTTGCTGAGCAGAAGACAAACATTCTCCAAATCCCCATAAGAGCAAGTTACTGCACAGCTATGGCTGAGTGGATAGTTCACAGCAAATAACTTATTAAATTAAGATGTTCTTTCTTTTTATCTGCAGACATTGTTGTGAGTTTCTCAGTTATTCATTTGAAATTATTGTCTGAGTTATTTGTTGTCCACAGCAGTTCACCACAAGATTAGTCAAAATAATGCCGAAGCTCAGAATGTCAGACAGAGATAAAACTTCCTTGATTAGCTAAATGAGACATTCCAAACCAAGTTTCTGCTTTAATACTTAGGTTTTGAAACAGAAAATGTCCTTGTAAAAAAAATATGTGGTATTTACTTAAATGCTACATTTTCAATAGCTAATAATAAATTTATTCAAGAGACTATCCATGAAAGGCAGCAGGAAAAAACATGAATAATCAAACAAACTATTTAAATAGTTTAATCATGGAATAATCTGAGAGCTAAGTAATATTTGCCTACTTGCAAAAACAGGTGCCAGTTTTCTACAGCAGATTGTACAGGACATTCCTTCAAATCCTAGCTAAGAGAGGGGATTACAAGCTAAAATTAATTTACTACATCTTCTATACAAATTAACAAAACTGGAGTTCTGAACACAGAACAGCCTCAGTTACACACAGGCCCAGCTACGCATATATATCAGCAATGGCGACATCCAAGATGCCATGTACCTTGATGACACATATTAGGAACAAAAGACTGGTGCCCCCCAGCTCTCCCAATGGACTGAGTTGCTTGTTTACCCTGCAGGAATGTTCCCCAGAAAAAAATATTGCATTCCAAGCTGCAAAGCACACTGTCAGCACACAACACCGATAAAATCTTATGTGTAATAAAAGAATATTGAAAATACATGTGTAGTCTCGGGTTGTTCTATATTGCTCAGTGGTTCACTGGGTATATTAAAATGTATTTTAAGACATTATTTTGGTTACGTCCAATATCTACTTGACACTTCTTAACAATTTAAGAGAATTAAACTATTTCCTATAAGACCTGTTATTCTTCCTGCTGAAGAGAACACCACATTCCAGAAGGGAAAATATAGAGCTACAAGTTACCCTGAATGACAGGAATAGGGAGTTAGGGAACGTTCATGTTTCACTTTGCTAATGGATCGCAAACTGTCTCTTTAGTTAGAAGTGTATGCATAAAGTAGATGAACACAGTCTTTGCTTTTTTAATGTAGTCCAACAGGATGCATTGTAAGTTATTCTTACTAAGTGTCAAAACGAGTCCAAGTGACAGATTATGTATTTGCTTACCTACATTTAACACTGGCATCTCTCCATTCACTCACACTAGGGTAAATAAACTAAGGTTCTGGCTATGTATTCCCCCTTGTTTGATCTCACTCTAGATCAGTGATGCCAAACCACCAGCACTGGCAAACGGAGATCTGGGCTGGCACCAATGACAATGAGCAAACAACACTTTCAAAACATGTTTGATGCCAGATAGCAAAGAGCACCCTCCCTACTTCAGGAGCTTATTGCTAAAAAAGCTTCCAGCTCTGAAAGCCACATGTGACTGAAAGGACCAACAAGACATTTCTCTTCTGCAGCCCCTTCCCAAATAAATTCCACTGTATTCATCCCAATCAGGAACACAGAGGTGGTTCCTGCTGGCTCCATTTAAGCATGAAAACGCCTGTGCTAAACTTGTTCCGTAGGACACAAAAGCAGGACCCAGTAACTTAAAAGCTCACCAAGCTTGAGGAGGACGTGTAAAAAACAGGAGGGAGAAAATGAAGTTCTCTCTTTTCACTGGAGTTATCTGGAAGTTTTAATTACTAAATTATCTGCAACCATGGTTTCCTGGAGGTTGGTGGCACCTACCCTGCCTTCACATCACTTTGCAGTGACACCTGGAAGCATGAGGAGTACTCTTGAGGCAGTGCATGGAGCAGTAAGACTGCCACTGCCTTGACCACCGGGACCATGGGGGACAGTCACCCCCTCATCCTTGACCCCCGGGGGATGTACTTCTGGGACTTGGGCTCTTACGAAGCCAGCTGGGAATCTGGGCGGTCAAGGTTATAAATTGCATCAGTACTCACTCCTCTACCCAAAGGCACTGAAGAGGCCATGGAGGCTGACAGAGCTGGGTGCCCTGGTTTGTCTGCGGGGCTAAAAGACAATGCGGACTTAACTGACTTCTGCATAACCCTGCAGGAGGCCAAGAGGTCCCCCACAGAACACCCGCACCCACTGCACACCGAGCTCCTGTCCACACCAACGGCTCCAGCCGCGCACGCACCCACACCCCATGGCCGCTGCCCCTAGCCGGGCACCGGCACCGCCCCCGGCTGCACCCCGCACCCCGGGCCGTGCCGCACCGCGCCCACCAGAGGGCGTCACGACTCCGCGTTCGGGCGGTGCCGGGTCGGGGCGAGAGCCCTTGCGCGGTGCCCCGGGCCCCATCCCCTGGCCGGGCCCTCCGGCCGCTCTGCCCTGCCGTCCCTGCAGCCTATCCCGCTACTGCGTGCCCAGCCCCGCTGCGCTTTGGGGTGTGCGGAGTGGCGTTCCCCAGACAAAGGGCCTCCCGGTTCTAGTGGCCGCGAGGTTTCGGTGGCCGGGTGGTGACCTCCACATCTCCTGAGGAAGGTTCCTCATCAGAGAGATTTATACGCGGTTTTCTTGCAGGCCGCTGCTTTTAGTCGGTGACTGGTGTGGTGGGGCAACGCTGGAAAAACCAGTTGTAATTGGGAATAATCTGAGCGGTCTCTTTCAAAATCCACACCCCACAAGGCTGCGGAGGGGTGAGGGGTGTTGGTAGTAATCAACCAGCTGCTGCAGAGCAAGAGTGGGCGACACTGATCCCCTCAGGGCAGAGACTGTCGCCAGATCGTATTGGTAAAACTGAAAGTTAGGAACACAGCTGAAGCTGGAGAATTTGCCAAACAAAAAAAAACAGGAAGGAAAACATGCAAAACAACATAAAGGTTCCAGAATAAAACGAGTCCTAGGCCAGCGCTGAAGCACGCCACAATTCTTCACCATTCAGGATGATTTAAATGGATGGAAAAGGGATTAAGGCCTAATCCAGCAGTTGCTCGGTTTGAATTAATCTCACAGGAGTCAAGCAAGATACGTATATTTAGAGAGGAAGAGAAAGAGAAGGAAGGAAGAAATGGCAGGATAAGGCCCTGCATGCAATAATCTGAAGAGACTTGAAATAGAGCTTTGATCCACGCTGGTTTTAAAAACTGATTATCTGATCCAAACCCTCCCACATATTTCAAACAGAAAAGGCGGCATTGCTGAACGTGCAATCCTTGCTGAAATACTGGAGCCCCAGTCTCCCTGCCAATTTTTGGCTGCATCAGAGGCAGTAGTAGCCATTTCGCTCACAACTGGCTGGGGCCCTCTCTAGCACTGCAGCGCCTTCCTTGGCTCTGATCTTGCTTTCAAATGCCACTGATTTTCTGGAACAGCCTCGACTGTGAGGAGACTGTCCCACTGGGTCTTGTGTTTCCTGAGAGCATGAGTGATTAAAGAGATTCCTCTTCCTTTTGAACTCAAACATTTTCCAGAGCTGCCTTCTCTTCCCTGTGTAACACTATCAACCTGAGGCAGGGCACTGAAATATCTACACCAGCAGTGCCAGAAACAGCGACACGTATTTCCAAGCAGTTACACAGCCTTTAGTAAATCACCTAAGCATGAGCAAACTGAGCTTCAGGCAGTGCAGAAAAAGACAAATCCAAATGCTGGGGCCAAGGAGTACCCAGGGAAGCTTGTGCAGACACACTAGAAGGAAAGACAAAAACAAATCGCTACTCCCAGACCCTAACACGCAACATCAGCAGCTTCTTTCTGCATGTGCGGATGCCCTTTGCAAGTGGGTGTGGTTGAGGCAGGAACCATCTTATAAAAAGGATATCCTATAAATTGTAGCCCCATGCTGCAGTCCAGCCATGGACTCGTTTTATCAATGCTGAGTATGAACAGTCTTTTATTTTTTGGTCGCCAGCAGCTCTCAGCACTTTCATAGGGACCAGGAGTTTCTTCCAGAATTGAGACCACTCTCAAGAGTACAGTGAGAGCTGATCTTAACCCTCCTTCTTTTCCCAAGTAACAAAGCAAGCCTGTTATATTCATGCATCAATAAACTCTAAAAGAAAGGAGTCTTTTGCAGAGTCGGTGACATTCAGATTACAGTATTTACCTATTTGCTGGAAATCAAGGGTAAGATTGTATAGGATCACTCAGGGACAAATCAAAACTGCAGGATGTGAGCGGTTAGGAATGTGAGTCTTTCTTTGCCATGTCAGAAGCAAAACAACAAGTACATTCCCATGCCTTTGTGCAGGTTAAGAAAGAAATGAACACTGAATGGGAAATACACCTTCTAAAGGACTTTTAACTCAGGTAAAATGCATGAAAATTCCAACAGCCTCCACAAGTAAATCTCTACAGCTATCTGAGCTGGAGATGCAATGCATCCTCCAACAGAACAGTGCAGGTGCTGGGATCTCAAGATACAGGCAAGCAGTGATGAGAGCCATGTACACTGCTAATGCTGCTTTGAAGGCCACACTGGTCATAGCTGGGATCTCATCCCTTCAGCATGAGCCAAACACTGAGGCCTGGGTTTGCTCTTCAGTGCTATTTGGAGCATTAAAAAATAATCTACCTTCAACCATCACTGTCTGGATTCTCATTTTTCCAGGAAAATGGCAATTCTATTACCCTACCAATATCAATTGTGCATTTGTGTCTGTTTCTGTACAGCTTGTGCACTGGAAATGTGTTTTGGCTTCAGTTCAAATCCACTTCAGTGCCCCCAAAGAGATCTTCATTGTTATAAAAGCTTGCTGAGATTGTTTCCAGTTTATACATGACTGTTTCTCAACCCTGGGACCTGTGCTTTTGGTTGTCTATCAGGGTAGAGTGGCAAAGATTAAAGTAGTGCATGCCTTTGGCTGCATACCTTAAAATAAAACAGCCGTGGTTTTCAGAAACCTCTTTTAAGGTGTAATAAATCCGACTTTCTAAATGCCCAAGGCTGTGTTTATCTAAAAGTATCTTGAGGGAGATTGCTATGTCTATTAATCTGTTTTCTTGTTTCCTTACCTCAGGGCTTAAAGGCTACATAAACCAACCAGCTAGAAGGCTGTTAGGGAAAGTCTCTGCAGACAAGCATCTCCCTTTGCTTTCTGTTCTTAAGCAACAGAGTCCTGGTACAGGGAAATTGTTAAAGATTGTTCTGAAGCAGGAGTAGTAGATGAAAGTGATACAATAGGGATAAACCAGCATGATCTCTGTCTTACAAGAAACCTTAGACCTGTTCAACACCTTTAAAAGAGTCAACAAGACAGTTGATAAAGGAAAACTAATGGCTGTATTTTGTTTTGACTTGCAAAAGGCTCTTGGTAAAGTTTCTGAGAAGATGTTATGCTATGATGGAAACTTAGTAGCCACAAGGTGAGAGATAAAGTCCTACATGGGTGAGAGAAAAAAAATAAAGGCCAGAGCACAGCTGAGAGAGCAGAAATAAAGAGGAGGAACAAACGGTCTATCTCAGCATGGAAAGGAGTTACAGGTAAGCTGCCCAACAGGAAGACATGTGCTTAGGATATTTATTAATTATTTGAAGGTTCTGGTAAAGAGCAAAGGTGAGAATCTTTGTGTCATGCAAAATGAGGTAGGTGGGTCAAATGTAGAAGCATGAGAAGCTGAGGACAATGAAACAATGAAGAAATGCAGCATGTGCAGGAGAAGAATGATGTGTAGAGAATGCTGCAGAATACTTATGCACAAGGCTAAGTTTCCAATTTATTTTATACATCCCAAAACACATCAGACACCAGTACAGACCATGCAGTGGTGGCTGAGCATTAGTCTTTATGAAAGAGAGTTTAAATAAAGGCTGTAAACCTGTGATATCGTATTAGCAGACTGGTCTTCTTTTGCCATAGCCATTACATTCAGGTTCATCCCACTTTGCACAAACAAGAAACAGTACATTAGTCTGCTAAAGGAGCTGGTGAGGTTGGGTTTCTTAGAGTACTGCCCATCATGCTTGGGTTCTCCGGGTGTATAATGCTGCAAGTTCTGGATCTTTAGAGGTTGAGCCAATGGGAGTCAGGGCAGATCTTTTGCATGTGGATTCACTGTAATCTAAAGGGATGAACACATACCTCAGTGTGTCTTGTGAGCAGGCCACTAATGGCTGCTTGATTTGTTTAGACTTCTGTGAAGTTAGTGTAGTTGATTTTTGCTTCCAAACAGGTTAGAAATGACTGACTGGTTGAAGGGTTACTAGCCACAGTGAAAGGAACACACTCACATACATATGGGGATAGCTGTTCTGAAGCTGAGCTGAAGAAAGCAGCAATAAAAGTTCATTAAAAACAGACAGAAGAGTGAAGAGCATAGTAAACCATGGCAGAAATATGACAAGCTATATTGTTACAATACATATCAGATAAATTTAATTAATATCTCTCTAGATATATAGATGTATAGCACCAAGAAGGCCAGGTGGATTGTCTGTCTTTCCGTGTTACGCTGTAAAAGCTTTGGCATGCATTGAAACTGGAGTTATGAAATATATTTTATTGCACTATAATTTGGTTTGTTGGGCTTTGACATCTATCTTTACTAAGAATTGACACTTAAAATCAATATTTATTTGGTGCTGACAGTTATCACAGTTTAGAGCTCAGTCTTGGGCTTTTGGCCGTTTTTAATGGTCGGCAGAGAAAATTCACTCTGCGTCTAGGAAGGTAGGATCTACAGACAAGAAGCATCCACAATCAGGGTTTGTTCATTAAAAATAGACAGGACTAGGAAAAATTATACATTAATAACCTCTGGGACACAGTGCTGAGGAGAATTATGACAAAAAGGTTTACAATTATTTTTAGTTACTGTATTTAAAAGGAAAATGGTAAGCTACATCAAACCTGTTACGGGACAGAACAGCGACATTTATTGATACAGGATAACAGAGGGATTGGACTAGATGATCTTTAGAGGTCCCTTCCAATCCCTAATGATTCTATGATTCTTTAACAGCCAATTCACAGAGAATAAGAGACAGGCTCATGGTTGATTGCTAAATAATGAAGGTCATCTCAGTTCATTTCACCTACCTAAAAGCTAGGTATTGAGATGCCTCTCTAAAGAGACAGCCACATCCAAGGGACCATCCTCTGGAGGTGACTACAAATCCTGTGTTCCCTGTGTAATCCCTTCTGTCTGTTGAACCTTTCCTTCACCAGTTAACTAATTTTTTTTCCTTTTGCTTTTTCTCTTCCACTCCTGATCCTGCTGCGGGGGCAAGAGTGAGTAGGCAGTTACGTGTGAGCCTGGCTGTTGGACAGGATAAGCCCACTACAGTCGCAGTTATCCTATGTTCCTAAATGAAACAGCAGCACATATGAAAAGTGAACCAAGCCAAATGTAAGTCCTGTCAAATAGGAGTAAAACACCACCAATATGTGTGCTTTTCAGCGAATCATAAAGGAATTTGGGTTATGTATATTGAGTGGAGATTTCTGCAGAGCACCTCAATAATATATTGCTGATTCTTTCCCTATCCATCCCACATCCATAGAACAGATTCCTGTCCAAAGTTATATCTATGAAGCACTATTTAATGTGCTTTTGAGCAATCCATCTGAGTCTCGTGCCTCTGGCAATATCACAGGAAATGCCAATGTACAGCAGAGAAAATGTCAGCTTTCCACAAGGCAAGCAAAGAAATGCTATTCCTTCATGCTGTAATATGATGCTTCATGCAGTTTTCTTGAAGATAGGTATTTCTTGATTTATATTTAGCTTCCTGAATTTGTTGAAGCTGGAGCATACCTTAACCTGCTCCATAGGGCCATGGTGGTTAGTGGCATCAGTGTAATGAGGGAGACTAACGTCCCAGCTTTGATCAGCTGTGTGACCACAAGTAGGTTACCCCACCTCACTGTACTTTATTTTGTAATCCTTTCTTTCACCTATTGAGGATACTGATTTGGATGTAATTCTTTCAGAGAAAGACTGTCAAGTTTATTTAGGCACAAAGGCAGAGATGGGTAACCTCTGAAGTATTAGGAAGTGGGTGTCTGCTGAGTCACACACAGGCAGCTGTGGTGGCTGGAGATCTGAGGGCTGCTGACCTCCCCATGGCCCTATCTCTCCATAGCTAGAGGAGTTTGACTGGCTGTGCAGATAGGTATCACAGTAAACCTCTGGGATTTGCCTCCATGGGTGTTCATTGTTTTCCTTTCTCTCAGTTTGGGAGAACGATTACCTTCAGACTGTCACAGCCCTGTTACTGCTAAATCTTTCACAAGCCAGCTAAGACTTAGGAAAGAGGAGCTGATGACAGTTGACCTGTAAGTTAGCTCGCAGCCCCATCACGTGCATTGCATAGTTGTTGCTGGCTTTTAATGGCTTTTCTGAAGCAAGAGGCTCTGCAGCAACAGGGAGGAGGGTCTAGGGATTAGCAAATTTCTCTTAGCAGAAGTTTCTTCAGAAAAGGTGAAACATTACTTCTGTTGATTTCAAAACAGAAAGTCCGAAGAGAAGATGGATGTGGAAGAGGAGGATTCCAGCCCTGAGAGCAAAGTAGTGGCATATCCCTGGCAAAGGAGGAGCAGAGGATATGCCTTCTGCAGAGATTATGTATTGCTGTTGGAAGTGATGCCTGAAAACCAGTAGAACAGAAGCTTGGAAATGAAGCCCTGGACTGAAGCGGGTAATTTACCTTATTTGAAATAAAAACAGCTTAAGTTGAAGCCAGCCAGAAATTCAGCTGACTTGAAGCTGCAAGCAAAATTAGCATAACACTGCAGGTTGAAACACGGGGAAACCAAAGTGAGGGATTGAGCCTTGATGGCTGGCAGCGGAAGGAAGCTGTTACTGCTGCTGCAGTCCTGTTCAAATTTATCCCTTCAAGCTAAAATCATTGCAAGACCAAGCTAGAAGTCTATAATAGTGCCTGCTGGCCTTAACTGCAACAAGCAAAAGAAAAGGCCACTACAGCAGAATCATCATTAAAGAAGATAAGATTATGACTAGTCCCCCAGATCAGTAGATCATAGTAAATACAAATGACAGACCAAAATATCTTGGCTGGGCATCTGCCAGTATAAATCAATGTATCTATACCACTGATTTCCATAGTGAAGCCGGACCATTTCATTAAGTGTCCAGATCCTGAATACAAGTATGTATAGCCTCTGTCTGCAACATGCACTGTGCAGAGCAAGGGATGAGAGGGCCACAGCCCACCATAACACCTTGAAAGACTCAAAATCATTCTCATGATTTACCTTCAGTATTAGAAGCCATCTAGTCATAATAGTTGTCAAACAGGCATATGAGCTAATGTATGCTGCTACTGCTGTTAGACTAATTCCAGTCCTCAAGCTCTCCTAGAGCTGGTTTGTAGAGTTAGCCTGTATAGTTAACACTACATTGCACTGGCAAACTCTTAAGGAGCATGGCTGCATATATAACACAGGCAAGAGAGCAGTTCAGTGATGCTATATTAATGGGCTTGTATGTATTTGGGAATTCTATTTGTCCATGTACTGATGACCAAAGTTCCAGTTCTTTTTCCTAATGTTCACAAAGCAGCCCTTGTGTTAGTAACTAGCTATAATAGCGCAACAGGGCTCTTTCAATAGCAGAAATAAAGGTAACTTCTCCTTAATGTTTCAAACAAAAAGTTATTTCTCAAGCATGGAGACATTGCAGCAGTGTGCTGGGATGTAACCCAGCATCACATCATGCAGAAAAATAAACTGTTGTGTTCGAACAGCATCATGTCCTTACTGCAAGATCATCTTTTTCCAAAGCCTAGACTGAAAGACTCTCCTCGCTATGAGGATGCTGAGGCACTGGAACAGGTTGCCTGGAGACATTGTGAATGCTTCATTACTGGAAGTATTCAAGGCCAGGTTGAACAGAGCCATGAGCAATCTGAGTAACAGTGAGATGTGTTCCTGCCTATGGCAAGAGGGGCTGGATCTAAATGATCTTGGAGGTCTCTTCCAAGCTAAATTGTTCTATTAGTGAACTTCCTGGACTACAAATACCACAGAAATCTTACAGAAGCAACCCTTTAAAGGAATCATATGGACCATGCATTTTAGTCACTGTGTCATTAGTGTGCCACCTAGCACTATTTTATTGAGTCGTGACTCAATAGCACAGTGTCTCAGAATCTCTGTCTCATTTATACACCTGTGTGATCAGCAAGCTCACCATTGTTTGCAGTGAAGCATAAACATGAATGAGCCTAGACAGGCTCAGAAGTCCAAGAAAGCAGTGTTTTTAATGATGTTGTTTGGAGCAGTAAGATCATAAAAATAATCTCCAGCTTGAGGAATAAGAAAACACGCATCCATTTTGAGTTAGCTGAAGACAGCAGGGACAGCAAACACACAGGTTCTAAAGAAGGCATTTCCATGGGATTATCTTCCGCCTTTAAAAAATGAGCCCTTGCTGAAATTTTGAAACAAGTAATCTTCTATAGTCATGGATTCTGCACACATAAAAAGAGTATACACAGTAGACTTTTTAAAAATCTGTTTTTCCAGAAAGAAATACTGTTGCATGCATAGAAGTTTTTCAAGGATTGCCTTAGGCACTCCCTGAAATGCACTGTATGGACAATATGCAGTCAAACCTCTGGCGGTGTCTAGGAGATATTCATCCTGTCTCTCCTTGGCAAGCTGGGTTTTGTGTCCAGCCTCACTGGATTTATTGCCACACTGTGGTGGAAAAAACATTGAGGCTAGTGACAAACCTTATATGGGTATAAAACAACAAAGATGAGAGAGAGGGAGAAAAAAAAAGAAAAGTGGGTGTAATTTCAAGTCATTAAATATTAAATCGTTATAAGGATAAGAGGAAAGGAGCAACATGCAGAAACCTGCAAGACGTACAGATGTTCTCTGATTTTTTTACCTCCACCCTGCAGATTAGCAAAGCTGAGTAACAGTTCCTGTACTGGCACTGTGGGCAATCTTCACTTCTGCTGGGTGGGATTTCCAGCCATGGATGAGTGCAAGGTAGATTAATGATGCAGCAGCACCATTAAAGAAAGCAGTGAAAGGAGGCTGAGATCTTTTGGCTAGGTTAGCTTGTGCTTTCATTACTACCTAGTAACACGTAACACTTTATGAGGGCATAAAATTGCTCTTTTCTAATGTTTTTCTCGTTCAAAGGTCAGCAAAGCCACAGACAAAGTTAAAGAGGAGGAGCACATGGCTTTAATGGGACTGCTGAAAGCAGCCAGCCACCTTCAGAGAAGAAGAACTTAATCTGACATCTCATAAGGGACAACTTATTCCTGCTTCTTTGTCGACACCATTGTCATTCACCATCACAGGCCATGAGTACTGTGTCTGGCAGGATGCCAGCTGGGTGGTCACTTTTGCCATGATACAGATTTGTCCAGTTCACAATGTTGGTAAAAAGCCACAAACCCTTCTTTATGAAGACCAAAGTAGAGGCCAAAAAAATGACAGGCCAGAGTCAAAAGAAAGCAGGCTAGAGCAACCTAGGCTCATTAGGAGTGGAAAATGGCCTCGGCTCATTCAAAAGAGTCACAAGCCCAGAGAGTGCTTTTTTCAGAGGCACCATTCCGGTCTTGTCTCAAAGGCACAAGCAATGTAAAGCAGCGTGGGTCCACAGGCAGTTCACACCAAATCAGCTGCTGGCCTGCCTGTTAAGAAAAAAACCACTCAAATTGTCAGTCAGTCAGTGCTTCATTATTTGCTTCTTACCTGTTTCTAGTGATTCTGTACCAGCTCCGATAGGCGACAGTGCCATTGACAATCTGCTGATTCAAATCCCTCCCTCCCCAGCAGAAAGCCGGTGGGAGGAAGGAAGAAAGAAACCCAACTCGACATTCTATTTTTTCCCCCTTCAAATAAACCCTAAATTGCTTCTTTAATGCACTCGAGGTTTTGAGCAGGGTAGGAAGCTCTGATACGGAATGGAGCTACAATTTTGTTAAAGACAAGCTCTGCAGCAAGCCTGTGAACTCTAATAAATTTGTAACTCAGTTCCCAGTCAGAAACAGAACAATAGCCTCTCCTGTTTAATTGTGGATTGCAGCTAGTGGTTTCGTGCTCAAACCCTCTTGTAATGTAGTCCTCTCCTTTTAATCATCAAAGGTGATCTCTGCCAAAGCAGCTGACAGTTGCATTTGATCAAGTGTAATAGAAACAGTCAGATCTTCCAGGATCCTTGTAGTTACCCATTTTCCATGTGTAATTCCAGTCTATTTCATACAAGTTTAATATGACAACTGTATTACAAAATTAGAGGGAGGATTTGGGGTGAGATGACTCACTGTTTTCTCACTATAAAATCTGATCTCGAAACAAAAGCCATTTTCTATTCCTCGTCCTGCTACTGACCTTCTGTGTGACCTTGATCAACCCTTGATGTCCAGATCTCATCTTCTGCTTTGCTTGTCAATGCTATTTAGACTGTGAGCTGAGCTGAGCAGAGCAGGGACCCCCCAGTTCAGAGTTTTAGTGTAATATCTAGCAGAGAGGAGTGTGCGCTTAAGAGGTAGTGACACTCGGACACAACTCACATACATATTAGTAGCCATATAAGTAGTTATCATCACAATATATGTGTAGCTATATAAATAGTCATGCACACATACTCTATAGTGGTTTTTAAGCTTGAGAATGAGTATTTTAAGGGTGAGGTGTTACAGCTTTAAAACCAAGGAAAAGCATCCATCCTCCATCCTCCAGTACAACTGCACTTCAGATAGATCTGCCAGGAGAACTTCATTTGGACTTTGCCCCGCAGCTTTCACAATTCAGTTTACACTGGCCCTGGCAAAGCACAGCAAAATGTCTGATGTGTGTGCCAGCTGCTGTCTAGATGCAAGAGGGATGCTCAGAGGTGTCCACTGCCTGGGTGCAGAGCACATCCATTCTTTGTTTTATTACACCTTAGGTCGGGAGAAGCATCAAATGGCTCACACTCATGTCAGATGTCAGCATTTGGGAAGGAGGTTGATGGCGGGGAGGGGAGGGCGGAAGACAGTCAAAATGAAAATGGTTTGGTTAATTAATTGCAAGCACTGCTTGAAGGACCGGCACGTATATTTAATCAGTTGCCTAGTAACAAACATGTATGATGTGAATGCTATCAGCCTGCGGCGTGAGCAAAGGATGGTCCCTTTCTGTTTTTATCAGCCGCCAGCATGCATACCCTGGGCACCGCACACCCTTGTGCTTGGAAAGGCTGTTCTGACACCTCACAAAAGCCACACAGTTGCAAGGAGTCTCCCCCATTTTGGCTCTGCCATTTCTCCTCCTCCCCCAGACACTTCAGAGGAAAGACTGTGTCTTCTTACAGGGAGTGACCTTTTCAATGGTGAATCAAATGGCAAGAAAAATTACCCAGATCTCCCCTCTGCCCACCTTTATTTCTTTATGAAGTTATCTACATGCTGGGAATAGTGTGCAGGCACTGCTGCTGCTCACGTTCTGTTATTGACACTGGTGTCACCATTCACTGTATATACCTTCTATAAAATCCTGTGCAGAGAAAACTAGAAAATCATTGATGTTGGGCAGAGGCAGAATTAATAAGAAAGTAGGTTTGTTGGTTGCATTTTTCTTTGTGGTGACCTTAAAGAAGGAAGGGCAATGGATGGATAGATGCTGGATTGCAGCACATAAAAACAACCCAAGACAAACTGTACAGTTCTGTTTCCTGTAGGTGAAAAAATAACTCATGACCTGACAGGCGACTGAACATTGAGTACTCCTTTGGTGCTAGTTTTAGGAGGAAATTTGACAACAAGAACTGGCTCATAGTTTTCTGCCACCCATTTGCCATAATGTTAGCTGGGCCTGATAATGCAAGGACAAAAAAAAAATGCTCATACCACCCATCTATACTGCAAGAGAGAAAGAAAAAGGGAACATCCATAAAATAGAAGCTCCCATTTATGTTTTAACGTGCCATGACAATGTTTGTGTGTCCTTATCGGGGTTTCCTCTGCTTCCTCCCCCAGTTCATTTGTAAATCCCACTGGATAAAAGACTACATCTTCCATAAAGAATTCCCACCAGAAATCTTTATAAATCCTCCATCAGTGAAATACTCTGCTGTCATGCTGAGCAGAAGCTAATCTAATTAAGACAGGATCTGCTAAACTTAATAGCCTGCTATGAATTTTTACGGACATCTGGTAACTGGAAGGTTGGAACGACTCTGACACATCAAATACACATTGTCCAAATGACCAGTATCAGGCTGATTATTTTCCCTTTTTCGGTCACTTGTAGCTGATGTAGGATGCAATCACCCCCTCGGGAAACACCCACATGACTTCATCTCAGATTAATGGGGGTTGTGGTACGTACATGCTTCGTCTGATGTCGTTTTTTTCCAATTAATAAAGGATCAGGATATACACGAATTATATTTCATCATTTACAAATACTGCAAATGATATAGCAGGAGCTTGAGTACCTAACAGCCCATTTTCCTATGATATTTGCAAGTTATGAACCCAGACACAGCTGGCGGCTTTCCTCGAAGTCCTACACCATGTCATCTGGCTAGGAACAATATTCCCAGAGGGTACCAGAGGAGCTCCACCATTTTCATCATCTCTTCCCAACACAACAGTTAGCTGGTAGCCAAAGAAGGCAGAATATAGAACGTAGAGTTGTTGAGGTATTTATACCTCATGCTTGTAGCATGAAAAACAGTTGAAAACCTCTAGAGGTCCCCAGGAAATAGTGAGGTGAGCTGTTGCAAGGCAGGTCCCATTCCAAGAGCACTTATTTTGAGCAAAGAGCACATATACAGAAGTGCACGTCACTCTCCCCATCTTCATGACCCATAGTCTGTGAATGCCACGTTAATGAGCTCCTGGTATTTTTGTGGCTTACTACCTCAGTGATGAGAAAGTGTGTGAACATTATTTCCACCTGTCAGATTCCACTGGTGTGCTGCTCTTCCAAGCCTCAGTCTGAGCTGCTTATAGTAAAACCATAAATGCACACATATACATAGTTTACACTCCTAGTTATGTAATTTTCAGACAGGGCAGACAGCACACAAGGCACAATGCCAAACCTTTTAGAATAGAGAATTTACACTTTAAAACATCTATTTCCTTATTTGCTGTCTTGGTAAATAAATCATTTTTCTCCAGCTCCTCTCAGCCATCGTTCCCCATACCCATAATAAAGGACTCAAGTAAACTCAGCAATGCAGTGGGAGTTGTGTCAACCTGATGTGATGAGTTTGCACTTGAAAATTTAATCTCTTTACCATCCACTAGCATTAAATCTGTGTAGTGTGACTTTTAAGCACACACCAAAGAGCAGGGAAGTTGCAGTGCTGGCTTACAGATTACTTAGGCACTAGTTTCGTGGAATGGGAACAAACACATCTGGGGCCAAGTGGCAAAAACTGGGTTGTGCATAAATAAAAAAGTCCCATTGAAGTAATATAAATGTTGGTATAGTTAAGTTGGAACAGCTGTAGCAAGAAGAGATGGGAAATCCAGATGAAAAGATTGAGTTCACAACTGACATACACACAGACCTATGCAGAGGACAGGCTGTGTGACAGTGCAATCAGTGTGCCAGTGGTTCTGTGCTGACTTACCCCAGACAGAACTTCTGCAGTCACGTCCCTGTCTTTCCAAAAAACAAGGCAGGCACTGCTGCTCTCTCTGAGGAAAAGAGCAGAACAGCAGATGACTGCCCCCACATACTACCAAATTAGCCCCCATTGTTCAGCTGTTCCTAGGCACTCAATGCCTGGCACTGTATAAGCTGGGGGAATTCACAGTCATGAATTAGCAAGCCAGGTCTCAGCCTCTCTTCTTATTATGGCAGCACCTCTCAGATAGGGACCCCTGCACTCATAGAGAAACATATTTACCTCAGTTAGGGCATTTCATGTGTTCTTGGCCAGACATTGCATCAAATTAACCATCTGAATGAACAGAAACACGTGCAGTCTGCAGAAGGATCGCTACGACTTCGTTACAGAGTGACACTGAATCAATTGTGAGAACCAGGCTAATGTTGGTCATTCTTTCCAGGGAAAATGTGAAATTAACTTATAGCAGTGTAATGTGATTCCAGAGATGAGGTATACATCTTGTCTGTAATGGCTTTTTATTATCAATATCCGTGCTTGTTGTTATTCTCTGGTCAGAAAGAAGTGAGTATCTGCAAAGGACAGTAAAGGTGTACACATGTTTATGGTAAATAAAATGGAATTTTAAGTAACATGATCAAAGCATTAGCTGAAAGCTATGTATAGTTCTAAAAGCATCTTTTAAGGACCTGATATATACATAATACGGGAATTTAAAAAGTTCTGCCCCTGACATGTAATTTAGTCCTTATCTTAAAATTTGCAATACTCTATGACAGCCCATACAGTAAGAGGCTTTTGTTGCTTTTAAAACAAGTTCAATTTGAGTTAACATTTGCAGACATTTTCATAAGTTAGTTCTCAGTGTGTCTTTAACAGCAAAACAGGGATAGAGGGAGGGGTGGAGGGAGGGACAGAGGGATTGAGGGATGGAAAAATTTGTTAGAACAATCAGACAATTTAAGAACCAGTTCCCAGTTATGCTTCATGAAGATGCAGTGGAAATTTGAATTCTAAGCCTGTAGGTAGCTGTGCTCATTTACTTCTTTAGACCATCCACGCAGTCTTCTAAGAACCAAACCTGCTGCTTCACGGCCACCAACTTGAAATATGTCTATATTTCTGAAAGTAGATCTATCATTATAGGACAAAAGCAAATGGCCTCCAGTTGTGCCAGGGGATGTTTAGGTTGGACATTAGGAAAAACTTCTTCATTGGAAGGGTCATCAAACATTGAAACAGGCAGCTTAGGCAAATGGTTGAATTGCCATTCCTGGACATGTTTAAAAGTCATGCAGATCTGGAGCTTAAGGCTGTAGTTTAGCCATTGGCTTGGTAGAGTTAGGTTAATAGTTGAACTCAATGATCTTCAAAGTCTTTACCAACCTAGATGATTCTGTGATTCCATGATTGTGTTGAATCAATGACACCATTCTTCACAGGTGTTTCCCAAAGAGACAGGGTCTGAAAACAATGGGTAATAAACACCCATATGCCCAGTGAGTGTCATAGCCACCAGTGACTGCCTGTTCAGTGTTATTTTTCTGCTGCTGTGAAAATCAGGCAGCAAGTCAGTCTGGCTTTAATGAAGCAGGCTTCAAGAGAGAAATTCCTGCCAATGAGATACCAAAAAAAAAAGACGTTTCACTTGGCATACTTAGGAGCCCACTGCTTGTCAGCACACCATCTTACGTATCAAAGTGTTGCCTATGACATTTCTGTTTTGCTTCCAGCTAGCTCAGGTCATTCCTCTCATAGCTGTTTTTGAAGATTTTTCTCTCTAGGTACCAGACAGTTTATGGAGGTACTGGGATCCCAGCAGGATCTGATGATGCCCTAGTGAGGGATATGGAAGCTGTGTCTGTTGTCTTGACAGTGTCACAGTGCTCTTGGATTTCAAGCCTTTTTATTTATTTGTCAGTTTAGTGAGAATCTTGAATTGCTTAGTAGCTTTTACACTTCCCGCTCAAGGGGCAAGTAAAAGCTCCTGATGCCTAACTGCCTTCACTCTGGAAAAGCTTAGGATATCCTATGCTAAACATATACTCAGTCTTTCCTGTGCAGTCCACTCTAAACCTCCACATGCAAAACAAGATCATGCTCTGGCCTTCAATAGTAAAGATCTATTGACCACAGAAATGCAAGCTAACAAGCATAGCTAATTTAATCACAGAGTGGCTAACTTCTTTAATAAGTGTGACTAGAAAATCTAACAGATATAGAAAGTTTAACTTGTAAAACATCAAAGTAAGTCAAATGCAAAAGACAATCCATAAGATGTAGTACCTTCAAAAATTTTAGCTGCATGAACTAAAAAGTTCAATAGCTCAGAGGGTGAGTAAAACAATCCCCCAAAATACACTTTCTTGATCAGCTACTAAAACTCAAAATGAATTCTTTTAGGTTAAATTTTGTCTGCATGTTTATACAGGAAGAGATGGACAACAGTGACTTTTCCAGAGGTTTTCTTCATCTATGAGGAGTTCCATTCACCCGATCAGTGGTTTAGAAAAGTAGTGATCAAAGGAAGGATAAAAAATTGTGTGTGGGAGCCACAGCTTCTGTTAGCAGTGTGGGAGACTTCTCACCCCAGAGTATAGCTCATTTCATCAAGGGCCTTCACAGACTCCATCACAAAATCATTTTTAAACTGTCCCTCCTCACTCATCCTGACTTACAGATCTACAAGAGCAAAACCTGCCTAGCTCCATGTGGTGTATGAAAGCTTATCTAAGCACACTCTTACTTGTCTGCCTAATGAGGAAGCACAGTTGCCATAAGCCATGTTTCACGGGAGGTCTGAGCAGCCCAGCTGGAAAGCCCCACTTACATTGCTGCCTTGCTCCTGGGAGCAGTTCCCATGGCTCTGCTCTAGGCTGGGTCAGTGTGCCCTCAGCAGTGTGAGTTTGCCTCTAAATCAATGAATTATTTTCTTAGTCTTACAAACAGATTCTCTTCAGATGTATTCTGATTGCTCTTCTCTGTACTATATCACAAAAGGAGTGCCTTCTAACAGCAGTTCACTGGTGTATAGCAGGGTATATACAATACACATCAAGAGGCATGATATAGAAAGAGGTAGCTGCTAAAAATCAGTATGTCCTCCTCCTTTTCTGATATACTTTAACCAGAAAACCCTCCAGACCCCTGTGAAATCACAGGTCTCACAGCAGACAAGGGGAACAGTGGCAAACCTTTCTCTCCAGCCAGCACCTTATCCTCCCATGCAAGTAGTCACCCAACTCTTCCCCAAGTAAGCAGCTGAGGGAAAATGAGAACCCAGGCAGAGCTGAAGCAAACTGAGAAAGGTCCAGGCCATCCACCCCCTTCACTTTCACGCTTTTGCTCCACCACATCTTTCCCTCATCTGAAGAGACACCCTACCCCTGTGTATTGGCTATTGCCTATTGCCTGTGTATGTTACCCCTTCTGCTTTGACCCTGCTCTAAATTAGTCCAGAGGTCTGCAGTCTCTCAGACCTTTATTCTAGTTGTCAGGAGTTTACAAAAGTAAAAGAAAGTATGACTGAGGTTGGTATGTTGCCTTAGTACCCAGGAATCTTACTTTATTAGCTTGAGCTCATGAAGGGGTGTCTCAGCACGCACTGTCTACATTGGCCTTGGGTTGAAGCAGACTACCCTGTCAGCCTGTTTCTGGAAAGCCCACAGCTGCCACCATGATGCCAGAAGAAGCAGCCACCTATACTGTTAGGGGAACAACACCACTAACTACAGGCCAGGAGTTTGACCTCAGAAATAACTGTGAATCCTGTTAGAAAAAGTTAAATACAGGCAGCACAATATGAAAAGCTTCAGCCAGAAATTGCACCTGCACGTTGGTTAGGGCAAACACTTGCTTTCATCTCCATAGGAACTAGCAGATGTGTTGGCTTCTGTGTCTCTGAGTGGAGTCAAAATCCTTTGAAGTTCCCTGATGTTAAAGAACAGCTGTGGCAAAGTGCAGTTTAAAACTCAAGCCTACTTAAAAGAGTCAGGGCTTATATTTGGCAATGTCAACTCCAAGTGTCCTGCACTGGGGATTTCAGGGTTTGCCCTGCTTGCAGAGAAAGGAGGGTGACTGAGCTGGCACTGGAAACACATGACAGGTATAGCAGCATAACTAACCCACCATAAACAAACTGAAAACTAAAACATACTGTAGATTTTACTGAACGAAAGTATAGGGGCCAGCTTTGTGCCTGCCTTGGCCCTAGCTGGGGTTTTCCAGTACAGTAGTGAGCATACATTCATATGCTGCACTAAACAAACATGGCATCAGAGCACTAAGGACAATTCCAGCATTAGGAAGAGAGAATGAGACCAAGCTTTGTCAATACATGTGGTCACAGTCACGAAGGAGAATCCAAGGGCACTTGCAAACAGCTAACTCCAGATAAGGATGGAGATCCTACTTGCCAGTTCAAAAACAATTCGAAATTAGCTCAGGAAGAGCCAGCCTCACTAATATCATAGAATCACTAAGGTTGGAAAAGACCTCCAATGTCATCAAGTCCAACCATCAACCCAACCACACCAACCTGTTGCAATCAATGGCCACTCTTGCAGTGAAGAAAATTTTCCTAATGTCTAATCTAAACCTCCCCTGGCACAACCTGAGGCCATTTCCTCTTGTCCTATCGCTAGCGACTTGGGAAAAGAAACCAACAGCCACTTCTCTATAACCTCCTTTCAGGTAGTAAAGAGTGATAAGGTCTCACTTCAGCCTCCTTTTTACCTGACTAAACCCCCCCAGTTCCCTCAGCCACTCCGTAAGATCTGCCCTCCAGGCCCTTCACCAGCTTCATTGCTCTTCTTTGGACCCGTTCCAGAATCTCAATGTCCTTATAGAATCATACACTGTATTGGTTGGAAGTGACCTCAAGAGATCATCTAGTCCAACCCCTCTACTGCCTTGTATTGAGGTGCCCAAAATGAAACCCAGTAATCAAGATGAGGCCTCATTAGCAGTGAACACAGCAAGTCCTGCTGGCTATGCTCTTTGTAATGCAGGCCAGGATGCCATTGGCCTTTTTGGCCACTTAGGCACACTGCTGGCTCATAGAATCATAGAATCATAGAATCATTAGGGATTGGAAGGGACCTTGAAAGATCATCTAGTCCAATCCCCCTGCCACAGCAGGATCACCTACACCAAGTCACACAGGAACACAGCCAGGCAGGTCTGGAAAATCTCCAGAGAAGAAGACTCCACAACCCCCTGGACAGCCAGTTCCAATGCTCTGTCACCCTTCCTGGGAAGAAGTTCCTTCTAATACTGATATGGAACCTCCTATGTTCCAGCTTGCACCCACTGCCCTTTGTCCTGTCACCAGATGACCATGTTCATGTTCAGACACTATCAGCACCACCAGGTCCTTTTCCAGTGAGCAGTTCTCCATACTGATTGTGTTGTCTGCTGTAGACAAACTTCTAGGTGTTTCCTTTCAAGTCAAACACCTGGCTCCCTCAGGACTCAAGGTTTGGTTTCACAGCTGCTATTCTCTACATCAAATATTAAATGCAAATGCATGGGAGGGCATGGTAAAGTTTGAAACTGGCTCAGAAGGAGGCTAGAAAAATGCCGATCTCCTTGTCTCTGTCTGATGAGAAGGAAGGAATCAGTAATGCTGAATGCAGGCTTAGTAGATAAACACAGTAGTAAATAACCATATCCATTCTTAGCCCTTAAGCTAGCAGAGCACAGAAATACATAGGAAATCAGAGATTTTTTAGTTGTCCTGTTTATTTCAAAGGAATTGCTCTCATGCTTAAAGGCATGCACATGTTTAGATGTCCTGTAGTAGTCCAGGCTTAAAAAGCAGTCACTTTTTCATATCCTGTGAGCTGATTAGCATCCAAGGCTGTTCCAGGAGTGAGTATTATTTTTGTGCTCATTGCAAATAAGATACTGAATAGTATTGCATGGGAAAAGAGGG
Source organism: Upupa epops (assembly GCA_013397515.1). Classification (NCBI taxonomy): domain Eukaryota; kingdom Metazoa; phylum Chordata; class Aves; order Bucerotiformes; family Upupidae; genus Upupa; species Upupa epops. Next base: position 549,557 of record VZRI01000453.1, read on the forward strand.
GTCACCTGTTACATGAAATAATTGCAATGAGACTGTCATTCCTAAACTGTGCTCTCTTGACTCTTTGAGGTCATTTTACTTGATTAACATAAATACCCTTTTCTACTCATAGGCTAAAAAAAAATGAGAGTTGCATCAGGAATAATTTTGTTTGTATTTCATTGAAATGCTTTTACAAATAGCTGATAAACCCTCAGAGCAGCATTCCCAAGGCACTAGGAAATTAGATCAATATTCTCACCTGAAAGCCAGTTTGGGTTATGGTGCACTAGAAGTGCTGTCTGCAATTGCAAATAATCACAGCAATTCTTCTCCAAAGTTTTGTCAGCCCTTGTGTATATAATCATTTGTTGATCCATACCAAGGTAACAAAACATGAGTAGGTAAAGCTCTTCCTATGTATGCTGCGCAGGATTTATCCTTGTTTCACTGGCATGCCTGGTGGAGCTCTACTCAAATAATGAATACTTTGAATTGGTCGAGAACTTGAAACAGAAAATGCACAAGATTGCTTGTAATCACTCATGCTTCTTTTATGTTTATTTACAAAGCCTTCATAACCTGGGGTGATGCAACCAAAAAGTAGTTTCAAGTTTCACTATCAGTTTACTATACTCAAAGAGCAGGTTTGAAGATCAACACAAGAAAACTGCAAGTTTATAACAGACTGCTGCAAGCTAAAGCAGGTGATAGGAAGAGTTGCCTAGGCACTGTGCTTGAAAACTCCATGAGATACTCAGCACAAAGAGCCAAACCTCTTTTCCTCTTTGGAGGTTGCTCTCCAGGATTTACCCTGACACTTGCTGAACAGACTGCATGAAAGAGATGTCTTGTCTTGTTCTGCTGGTTATCATTCTTGCTTTTTTTCCCCTCAGAACTATTTCAGCAAAGACCATAAGCTTGTGACAAAGTGAATTTGTGATCTTATCCAATCATCTGGACTGTTTGCAAAACTTCAGTAGGTGGCAGCGTTTTGTTGATAAATGTTTTGTTATCCAAGTGATCTCATTTAGTGCAACTGTTGCAATATTAATAAACTGAACTTATGATTGCATTTGCCAGGACTGAAAATATTGCCATCCTATCTGGCATTTGCTCTTATCTGAACTGACAACAACATCCATTGTATTTATAATAGGGGAAAGTCTCTGTGTTTGTATATGTTCGGGGCAGAGGGGAAAAGGAAAACAAGGAGAGAAGAAAAGGCAGATTAAGATTAAAGCACTGATGTTGTTAGCCATCTGATTTGTGATTCTAATAAATGAGCTTTCTGGAAACTCTGTTAAATTGACAAGGCTATGGAATATATAGCTGAAAAGAAGGGTTAGTAGGTTATTCCCTTACCTGTAGTTCACTAGTTCTTATCAAGCCAATGTTGGCAGCATCTGAAAGTTGTTACTACTTGGCTACTTGTGGTGATCTACATTCACTTCCTGAGTAGATTGTCATGTCAGTGAAAAACCCCATCACAACTGGTGTTTGAGAAGCCCAGATTACAAAAGACATCAAGAATTTTAAGAGTTCAAGATACCCAAGAAAAATTCAGTAAGGATGAAGAGGGTAAATGCTGCTTCAGTATCCTGTTAGAAAAAAACAAATACACACACATGCATATGATTGCTGGGCCTTAATTGCAAAAAACCCCACGTTTTTATAGCTACATTTTAATATAACATAGCCCTAGTTTTGCCACTTATGAAAATCAATTCCTTCTTTGACCAAAGTACAACACACTATTCTAGATGTAAAGAACAACTTGTGCAGAAGAGGACCGTCCTCACAATTACCCACCTAACGTGCAGTAACCTGAGGTTAAAAAAGAAGGATTAAAGTGTCTGACTCAGTTACACTCCCAGAAAAGAGAAACCCTAATCAAAGTCATTGGTTTTATTACAGGCCCTTCAGATTAAAACTGACTTAAATATGCCAGGCTTCGAGCTAAATCCCACTACCATTAAGATCTATCATCAAAATGCCACAGTCTTAAACAGAAATTGGATCAGGCCTCTAAAGAATACATTTAGAAATTAGATATGATAAATGGAGCAAAGGTGCCGAACAAAGCCTTGTGTCCATGTTTGCATATATGGACATCATTTTTATAATTCAGGAAATTCCCTAAGATTGAGCAATCAACAAGGGAAAGAAGAATCAATGTTGCCAAATATCAAGGTGATTTAGACCTTGCAGAGGAAATTGTGTCAAGATTAAAAGGACTTTCAGCCTTATGAATGAAAGGAAATTGGAAAGAAAAAAGATACAGCTATGCTGTGATAATGGCATTGAGATCAATTATCCTTTAGGTATGGCTCAAAGCCTACATAAATACCTGCTCTCGTCAATAGAGATCCTTGATCCTAGGGGCAAAAGTACAAATGGTAACGTGGGACTACGATGACAGAATAAAATTACACGTATAAGGTAGAAATCAAACTCCAATGGCATTAAGAGCTACAGCTCTGCTTCCCACCATTAATTCATGAGCAGAGGCCAAGAAGTCCTTACTCATACCAGACGATAGTCAGCTATTACCAACGATAGTCGGCTATTACACAGACGGCACCAACAAATTATCAATGTTTTAAATGCTTGTGCTAGTTCTGGAGTGATAGTGACTGACAGTACCTCTGTTTGTAAAGGGAAAACGTAAACTGGACAAGTGAAGGACTGCAAAGATGTTAACAGTCATGTTCAACAGCTGCTCAGAGACCTGACTGAAACCAGACACCCTTACCCTTTCCACCTGTGAGCGAGGGGAAATGCCAGGCCACCACTGGAACCGGGATGCCACCTGGTGAAAAGGTGAAAACAGTCAGAACCAAATGATTGGACCGTGATGTCACTGAAACCACAGGTGAACTAGGGGCTTACAGAGCAGTTGGAATTTAATCTCAAGTGTCCCAGTGAAAGATGATGAATTTGCTACCTGCAACAGACACCTGATAAAGGACACCAGTGTGAATTCATGTTTATCCTGAGCCTCCAGGCTAAACAACCCAGTAGGGACAGATGTTATGACAGATGAGGAGTGCAAGGAGTTAATGGAGAAATGTTGATTCAATTTAACTTTAAGGAGCTAATTTTCTTGCCAATGTAATAGGAACAGCTATACTGTTAGACCTTGCAGTCAGGCTCCTATGGGGGCAGCTGAAGCTCTTCTCTTGACAGGACAAAATACAGTGGCCTCAAGTTGCACCAGAGAATGTTTGTGTTGGATATTAGGAAAAGTTTATTTACTGACAGGGTTGTAAAGCACTGTACCATGTTGCCTGTGGAGGTGTTGGAGTCCTTCCATCCCTGGTGGTCTTTAAAAGATGTGCACATGTGGCACTCAGGCACAGGTTTGTCAGAGTTAGATTAATAGTCAGACTTCATGATCTTAAAGGTCTTTTCCAATCTAAATAATTCCATTATTCTATCATGTGCTAGACTAGACCAAGAGGCAAGGAGGTGTGTGCCTCCTTCCAATCTACTTGATTCACACCTTGCCCTCAGACTGCACTTTCTCACTAGGTACAAGAGGATATAAGGTCACTGCCCCTGGCAACTGGGTTATTCTATTGCCCTAACTGCTCCTGAGACCTCAGCATTGTGGTACCATAAATTGTAATAAACAATAGTAAACCAGGACAACTTGCTGGCTCAACTAGGGTTAACAAGTTTCATCCTTCTGTTGTTGGAGGAACCTTGGCCCATAAGAAGAGGTTGTACAGGTGCAGCATTAAGTGAAAAGGAACACATACAAGGCAAAAACTGTAATCTGAGATAAAAAAGTGCTTGGTAGCTGCTAAGCCAGAATGAATGATGAAATACAAAGAAGCTGCAGACACCTCAGCATAGAATCAAGAAAGCTAGAAGATACATAAATGAAATTAAAATCAAAGTAATTGAAAGATATTATGTAAACATGCAATTTAGTCAAAGGAATGTAAAGCTAGAAATTCCTAAAGACATGAGGCAGCTCAGTGATGGAAAAGAAGTAATGGCATTAATAATGAAGGAATACCTGCAGTAACAGGTTTGGCTTCCCAGTCTGCAAGGCACTTAGACCTGTGATTATTTCTACTGAAATCAATGGGAATGTTTCTGTTCCAGAGTCGTGTTTCTATTAAAATGTCTCATCTTCATGATATAAGGATGAAGGTGATCAGTTGAAGCTGAGGTGGAAAAGGTGGATTGTTAACAAGCTTAGTACAATAGGTCATTGTAGCACAGACAAATTATAGGCATCGCGAAAAAGGATTTCTTCTTCACAAAGGCATTCAGATTGCCACTGATATGTATTTGCCTCCATTAGTTGGATAGTTAATATTTAGCATCAGCACTTTGAGGCTGAAATACTTTCTATCTGCAACAAGAGGATTCCTTGTGTAAATATGTTGAGTATGAGTGCAGGTGCTAGTACACCAATAGGCTTCAGATAGGAACACAGAACTTAATGGAAAAATTCTGCCCTGTGTGGGGAAGCAAAGGGTATCCATAGATGGCCTGTAACTATGTGCCAGCCAGGTCAGAACTTACCAAGCTGGAAGAACTCACACCATTTGCAATGACTTGGAATAAAAATGAGGCACTCATAGCTTGCTCTGATTCAGTGCTTTTGCTAACCACAGCTTTAATCACAGCTGGATGAGAATACTAGCACTTACCATATCACATGGCTGGTAGAGTCTGAGCAGAGGCCAGAGTGTTGATCAGCTGCCATTCCTATGATCTTCCTGACAGCCTTTGAGATTTCCTCCTATCTTTCTTGCAAAAGGTGAAAAGAGTTGCCTCTATTTTGTTTCACCTGCATCTATACAGCAAGTGGAGCCTTGAACAGGTGAAGCTGAGGCAGTACCCAACCATCATGTTCATCATGCAAAGACAGACACTTGCAAGTAACCAACACACCCTTTTGAAACACAGGGCTAGACCTAAACTACAGTAGCAGAAAATCAGATCAGCTCCACAGAAGCTGGAATTATCACTGTCTTGCAAGCAGTGATGCAGCTGACTGTGGCCCACAGTGTTGTAAGAGCCCAAGCTAAGCTCTGTCAGTCTCAGTGTGTGAATACTGAAAAGATGTTACAAAGCTTCAAAATAACAAAAGGGCAAAGAATGCTCTATCGATAATAGAAGAAATAAGAGTTTGCCTGTTAGCCTTCATACTGAAGTGGCTAATACAGGTCATGGAGGACCAGGCTAAAACTCACGTGTGTGTTAAGTATGCAGTGCCCTAAAGTGTGTGTCAACAATAGCCAAGTGCTTACTGACCTCCTGAAAAGGAATGGAGGTTGAGGAAAGCTCTGTGGCTCAGAGAGAGAAATGCAAGTACAGATTGACCCCATAATGAAAACCTTCTTATTAAACCTGTTTTATCTTGGAGCAGTCCTTTTCAGAACACGTCCAGCAGAGATAAAGGCATCTCACCATACTCATTAAAACTGTGCATGGTTTGATGCAATCAGACTCAGATCATTTGCATATGGATCAGTTTAATCTAGTTCTTCCTGTCTTGCACCTATTGTTAATCACGCCTAGACTCCCTCCCCCTTCCCAACACTCATTCCCCCTCCTCTTCCATTCATTTGATTCAAGTAGATAAATGAACAGGCATAAGGACATAAACATCTTTCTGAATGATCATCTGTCTTGTATGCTCACAATGTCCCATGTTTAGCTGATTATGTCCTGGTTGGCATCCCATATGTTCTTGATCGTCTCTGTCTTTGCTGATTTAAGAAGACAGAGGAAGACAGTGGAAGAATTCTGACTCAGGCTGTAAAACCAACATAGGTTCATCTCTAGCCACAAATTAAGTGAGATTTTTGTTCTCAACCTACTCAGTATCGTTAGAAAACATCTCTCTGAGTAACATGTTAAACTAAATGAAGTGGCTCCTTTTCTTTCAGGGAGTGAGTATTTAGCCATCGCTAGTGGTAACCGCTTTCACGTAATCAATCCACAAGAAAATTTTTTATCTCTTGGGGCAATGCAGTTTTGGCAATGCTTTTAGCAGCAGTGCTAGAGCTCTGTAAGACTTTCCCTCTGAATGACCGAGTTTGTGCTACTTTTGCAGGGAATAATTACAATCACAGGTTGAATGACTTTGCCCCAGATTTCTTGCCACGATTGCCCAACCTTAGCTTTGTTTTTTACTACAGGGCTTTCTTTCCATTGTTTAGGATATTCTGTCCAGCAACATCATGATTATGGCCTTGGAGAGGTAACAGACTTTATGATTGTGTGAGGAACAGGAAAGCAATTTACACAGAACATTTGGCATGGTGATTTTTCCACTCAAGACTGTAAACCTATGGAAGGGATGATCATACACACCTGTATCAAAAAAGGACCCTTATTTTCAGTTGTTTTGTTGTATTCTGTCCATAGCTGTTACACAAAACCAGCTTTTCACGTGACCAAATTACACAGGTCATATTTGACCCTCTTTCTGCAACTAGAAATGTATGTCCTCTGAAAAATGAAGGTCAGGTTCTCAGGAGGATCTGCCTTTCTGCAGGTTTTTTTTTGGCATAAGGACAGCAATATGAATGTGGTTCGATCCAGCTTTCATTCAATCACCAAATAAAGTGTGCCTGTTCTTTCTTCTGTAGTGACTGTGACCTGGGTGAGTTCCACAAATCCAAAAGGGATTTTGTTGTGGAGATAAACTGGTTGTAAACAGTACAGGCCCTGAGGGAGTGGGTGGAGGACAGCCTCAAGATTTAATTCAGATTTACAGGTCTGATGAGGAGAGCCCAGGCTGTTCAGCCTGGGGAAGAGTAGACTGAGGGAAGACCTCATTGCTTTCTACAAGCACCGGAAGGTGAGTTTTGACCTCTTTCTTCTCTGTAGTGGCTAGCAATAGGACAAAAGAAAATCATAATCTGGAGTACCTGACTTTTCTCAATCTTCACATTACTTTTTATTTTACTTATTTTCAGCATGCATTGTTTTTACAGAGGAGAGACAAGGAGAGGCAGTTTATTTCTGTTCTCTGACACCATATTAATGAAGTAATATCCCTACACTATTCTCTGTCCCTGGAGCTGGTGAAATGCCTGGGAGCAGTAAGCTGCTGTCCCCTGTGAGACAGGCATGAGACAGAAAAGAGGCATGTAAGTGTGCCAGTGGGCTTCACAGGTATTTGCTAAAAAGACAATTAGTTCAATACCTTGAACTTGCTTCAGACTTTTATGGGAATACATATATATACTCTTTAGTGCAGGGTTAATTTTGCCTCTTTCTCATCTAGTTTGCCCCAAGTCTGCTCTCTGATACTTGGGCCTTGTTCCTGTTCTTCCCTGTCAGTTGAAGCTCATCCAGCTCCATACAATTGCTATTTCTTCATCCTATTTGATGCCAGGGCACTCACACCAGGCACAGCAATGGGATCGCTCTTTGTACTCAGCCTCTGTGTTCAGAATCACTCAGCAGCTGAAGCCAGGGAAACCACTGTGCTGAGGTCTCAGGATACAGCCTGCTTGGGACAAGTGGCATCTCTGCACATCATTGCACGTATGGACAGAACAAAACAGATTAAAAAACCTGCTCTTTAGCTAAGTTAGACCACATGTTTACAATCATGTCAAAAGAAAACACCTCCCCGTACCCCAGCAAATTCATAACTTCCCCTCAGAGAGCAGAGGATTATTTGGTAAACTGCAGCCTTGTGTACTGCAGACACAGTCTAAGAAGGGGTGAGTGGAGTTGATGCTGGGACAAGAGAAGCAATATTAATATCCTCTCTATATCTAGCTGTCATCTGCACATGAATACCAACCATCAGCATGGAGTACTCTCAATCATCTTTGTTTTCTGCATGTTAAATTCATACACGCAGGAAGAGAAAAAGCAACTGCAAATACTTAGCCTGAAAGTATGGATTACATAAGAGAGTGTTTTGTAATTCTTCCCCTTTTATTTCTGTCAACATGGCTATATGTTCCTAGAAAGTCTGAGAATCCATTCTTCCTAATAAACTTGCTAGAGCTAAAATATATCAAGCTTGGGATATTTGTTTTCTGACACTCATGTACCTTTAGATCCTAACACCACAGGAGGTCATGAAATAAAGGTTTACAGGCAAGCATCATAAAAAAAAAAAAACCCTCTTGACAAACTCCACAAACTCAGCTTCTTCTCTGATTGAAAATTTATAAGCAAATTTAAACAAAGTCATTTTTTACAGTATACGTATGCTCTTAGAAAACTTTCTTTACCTTAATACGACTATAGTATAGAATGACATAGAAGTCAGGCAAAACTCTTTCAAAGTTATCTGCCACATATTAGTTACTAAGGGGGTCTGAATCTTGTTGCTGAGTGGACAGGCTTTATAATCATCGTTCACTAAGTACAGATTAAATGGTTTGTAGATAATTATTATCCTTCCTACTCTTACCTTTACAGGGATACCACTGCACTCTGCACTTAACATGTCATGCGCAATACCCACTATTCAAGGACAGGCAACTATTTAGTCTGTCTTAATTCTTAGGTCATCACTGCAGTGTCACAGCATTTCATGTTGACTTAATGATAGTGTTTTCCTTTTAATTCTTCCTTCCAGGTGCTGGATAGTAGATCCAGTGCAGACTTTCTGAGTTTGATATAGGAAATATATGTTGTGAGTACTGTATTTGTCACTGAATCACTGAATCATTAAAGTTGGAAAAGATCTCCAAGATCATCAACTCCAATTTTCAACCCAACACCTCCATGAGCAGTAGACCATGCCCTGAAGTGCCACATTCACTCACATTTGGAACACCTCCAGAGATGGTGACTTCACCAGCTCTGTAGGCAGTCTGTTTCAATGCTTAACTATTCTTTCACTAAATAAAGTTTCCCTAATTTCCAAGGTTATCTTTCCCTGGTGCAACTTGTGGCCATTTCCTCTTGTCCTGTCGTCAGTTATTTGGGAGAAGGGGCTTTATGAATCCCAATCATCCTAAAAGGTACGTGCTGGCTCTGGTTTTGATTCATATTCATCAAAAGCAGATACAGTTTGAGTATCCTGCACTTTCTTATCAGAAATCCTTTGTGGAAGACGCTTGCCTTTCCACAGCTCGGCCGCATCACATACTCATAGAAAACTGTTTAGCACACAAAGATTTTTCTTCTGCTCTTGTCATTTGTAACCAATAATCTCCTATGTAAGAAATTCACTTTGTTAATTCTACAGTAAAGAAATCCTATTTTTGACACTATCTTCCTAGCAGACCAGCAAAGTCTGAATCTATTTCTATGCTATCATCTAAAACTTATGTTCACAATACCCTCTAGCCTCATACCAGCAACCTTTACTTTTTGTGCCGAGGAGGTCATTTGAGAAAAGATAAATCCCCAGCCCCCCGTCTTTCTCCTGTGAAAACTCATGGACTACGGCACATTAAAAAGGGGAACAGTTACAATGTCTTTGGTGGGGGAGATAGGCCCATCCTGTCTGTGGGCAGACAACATCCTTCCATGAGAAACTAGGTGTTTGCATGCAAGTTTCAACTATGATATTTATTCCTTATTACTCTTGGTGTCCCAATGTGATGAATTCCTGAAGGAAACAGGAAACTTCCCATGGCACATCATCCAGATCTTAGAAACCTCAGAGTGCCTTCTTGTCCTGGAGCTGCAAAGGAGTATAGTGGAGCTTACTTGGATGTGTAAATGTCCTAGAGACAAATAAGTTAAGAACTCTGGACTACACAAGGTACATCCCACTGGCCAATCACCTGCAGGCTGTATACCTGAAATTGAAGCAAACAATGAACAGTGTGTCCTTAAAGTGTCCACACTTTGTTCTCAAGCTCTTTGAAGAGTTGGCTTGTGCTTGAAAGGCATAGACAGAGTTCCATTCCTTTGTGCACCTTGAAGTTACTGTTGGCATATTGATTGCCATTTCACTATCCTGTAGGTACATAGTATAAAAGGAGAAGAAAACCCTTTTTGTAGAAACAAGATTAATAATCTACATCTGCGCTCAACATACAAAAACTGTCATTAAGAAATTGGTTTAGAATAGGAAGGAATTCTTTCCAGTGATGAGTGTCAAGAGAAGGGTTTTTTTAACACAGTAATTACCACACAGCATGCTATGAGTTTATTCCAGCCATGGAAGCAGTATCTCACTGCTGTTCTGTCACTAGGAACACCTACTCCCTCCCCATTCCATGCAGCACATGGTGTATTCAAAAAACATCCTGGCTTCACTATTCAACGAAGTTCCTTTTTTCCAATCCACAGCCTTTCTTCTACAAACTCCGAAACAAGTCTCATGTGAAATCAGGGGCTAGGTACACACCTCGGTTGGAGCTTTTGTATAGAAGATGTAAATCACTCTCATTTTTTTCTGAAAACATATCTCCTATTCATTTCTGTGTGTTTTTTTCTCAATGCTATAGCTAGCACACGCTAAGCAAGGTCAGACAAGCTCTACTATTGGAGAAACAGCCTTTAAGGTAAACTTGCATAGTAGAGAAAGCTGTACTTGTAATTTTAGATGGGATAGAATGTTTTTGACTTGGTACTGATAAAGCGAGTCAAGGCAGCATAAAAAATTCACTGCACTACTGGAGGATGCAGAAGTTAGAATATTTGGGAAAAAATGGGGTTTTAGCCACTGATGGTAAAAAAAAAAAGGCCTGGGTGTATAGAGGGGGCAGTGAGCAATCATATTCTTCCTGTTCCATGATCCAAGCAGTGCTGCACAACAAACCACCACTCATGAGCTACCACCTCCATTCTAGTGTATTTGCTTTTCCAGTAAGCTCTCTCCCATTCTATCCTGACATTTCTGTGTAGTAATGCAGAGATCTATTGGAACACTTGACACTTCATATCACATCTGCAGCCGCACCCCAGCAATGGTCTGTGCATGCACTCTTCTGGCTGTCAGTACTCAACTATCATTTGTACTTGTATGGGGTGAAAAACACTACCAAAATGTGGGGTGTTATGAGAAATGCATTAGCCTTTTTGTGCTGAAATTCTAATACAATATGTATTTCAAATTAGAAAACTATTCCATCATGTGTATACAGTTTCTCTCTCTACTTTGGCTGCTGCTATTCAGTTTAAGTCATGAAAATGTGAAATCACATTCTTGTTTACTGCCGCCTTCTCCTCCGTCTCACCCCCCTCTCCCCATTTTTCTCTCTAAGCTGCTTGAAAATATTCAGTTACCCAGCCCTGGAGGTGAAACTACTCAGAGAACTTCAAGGTTATAAAATGCAAAAGCTTGGCTTTTATTTGTCTCACAGTCAGAGGAAGCAGAGCACAGGATTAAAACCTCTATTGTGCATCTCTGCTAACACAAAGGGAGATTTAATTGAGTTTTAAAAGCAAATGCATTTTTACATAATTAGGACAAACAACCTCTCCAACAACGTTGAATGAACAGTGGTTTTGTTTATATCAATTTAGTTGAAAAGATTTTTTTTAAAAGGCAAAGAAAGCAACCAATGGCCAAAGCAGATAAACAACGTTCAGCCTGCTACTGCTATGTTTGATAGAAAAGCAAAACCATTGGTAAGAATTAAGCACTCACTGCAGAGAGGGAGAAACATTTGAAGTTCTCAAAGAGAGAAGTCTTGATGTCAAAAAGAAAGAGGAATCTTGGTTTAAAGGGTAGTTAAAGCTTTTACTATGGAATTATCTGAATTTTAAAAAGTCACCCAAAAGAGGTAGAGAACAATCCAGAGAGTTCAAGCATTAATAGCTGTAAAAAAAAAGGAATAGCTGGTTGGATCTGAGCAATAGTTTTAGGGAATCTTTTAGGGAGCTGAACTTAGAGATCTGAGGTGCTCTGTCTGGTATTGCTGGTTAAGTCATTAGAAGTCCCACGTGTCCTTCCAAGACTTGTAGCAGTTTGGTCAGACATTGCAAAAGAGATTAAAACAAAAGCTCCATTTTTCTCTGTGCCTAGGTGGTGCCTGGAAAACAATACATATTTATGTGTGCAGAGTTGTCAACATGTTACACAGCACTTGTAAGCCCTATCCATATTCAGTGATATGGTTGCACAATTATAAAGCACAAGTGCTTGCATCTCTTGGAGATGTACAATGGGAAGCTGTTTGAAATTCTGCCACAGAGACTGCACCCAAGTGCTTTTTTATGCAACCCTCTTTGTCAGCAATTTGTCCTTGTGCTCTAATAGTGACAACAATTAGATGCACTGAGGTGTGCCAGAAATGGCACCCTATTAAACCACAGACAAGCTGGAGATGGAGTCAGAGCCTGCTAGGCCAAACCCCCACAGTGCACCTCTTACAAAGTGACCTTGGCTCTTGTGGGGAGGCCTGGGGCCACTTGGCCCTCTAAGGGCTGGGAAAACATTGACCAGTTTCAATGCCCATGGGCAATCACATTGCAAACTTATTACTGGCAATTGCCACCCTAGGCCTCAAATTCCCTGACTGCTGCTCCTTTCGGTTGCCAGATGTGGGTTGCCTTTGCTTTTGCTACACGAGTTTTTGGCAGCACAAACTGCCCTCCTTGGGAAGTGGCTGCTGGGGTGTCCCACATAACAGACAATGAATAATAAAGACCCATCTGGGAAAGAAGCGTCAGCTGCTGCACTCAGACCTGGGTGCAAACCCTGAACTTCTCCAGGGTGCTGGGTTCAGATAAGGGCATCATAAAAATCAGAGTACAAACCACTGTGACAGTGAAATTTATGGCAGGGATGATACCAGAAATTGCAGGGGATAGGATGGGAGCCAAGATACATTCAAATATTAGCCTCAAAAAAAAAGCACACTGACTTGCAGAGGATGGACAGAAGCTGTGTGTTTGTGTTTGTGTGTGTTGTGGTATATGTGTATGTTCATTTTTAGTGAAATCATGTACTTCCATCACTTCCTTAACAGCTTGATTATGGGAGGATTTCCTGATAATTAGTGCCAAATGAAACTTCCTTTAGTTATCTCGCTGCTGTATCATCTGATAACTTGCCCTTGTTTTCTAACTCTAGTCATGGGTGCTGAAACTAGATAAAGCTTCCAAAATTACACTGCAGTGAGTCAAAGCTAGAGAAAATAGCAAGGGAGAATTAAATATTGCCCTTGTGCTGTGCTTCAGACAAGCTGAATCCAAATCAGTGCAGAAGCAGAGCTCTCATAAAGCTGTTCTTGGGGTGATGGGGGAAATGCCATCTTCCCAACACATACGAGTTCGGTCAGAATGGAAAGCAAAAGTCTATTTTGAGACAGCCTTGTTTGCTCATATTCCTAACTAGGTGGAAGAGAATTTTGCAAAGCACATGAATGTCTCCTGCTCCCCTAGGGAACCAGAAATGCCTGGTAGAGGAACCACACTTGAGCCACTCTATAGGAAATACAGGAAAACGCCATGGGGGCAAAGAGAAGAGCTCAGACTTCACTTAGTTAATTCTATTCACATTTAGGTTTTGTTTATGTCTAGCAAGGAAATTACATTCCTTGGATTAAACCACTGAGTCAATTGCTGATTGTGGAAACACTGACACCCCTAAAAACCTCCACTCATATTGTCCTACAGAGAGCTTTGTGGAAACACACTAGTGAGCTTTAGGTGAGCTAATTCAACGACCAGAATATCCACCTTAGAACAACTCTCCCCCTCAGGGCAGCTAGTTTTCCTGTTGAACAAGGTCTTACCCCTCTGCTGTTTGGTCTCAGTATTTAGATTAAGAATTTTAAAATCCCCTAGGGAACCAGTAGAGAGAGATTAGCACAGAAATCAATTGCTGAAGGGGATGTGAAGTCATTACTTTTGGTGGCTGTTAAGAACAGGCTGCACAAATGTATCTCAAAGGTAGTTTATATGTACTGGGCCCAATCTAGATGACCTCCTGAGACACCACAGCTGGACCAAAGATCACATCATTTATACATGTGCCGACATAGCTCACCAGCAGTTTGTTTGCAGCGTCAGTGAACATATTTCTTTGGAAGAACTGCAGCTCACTTGGGCTAAGCCAATACACACAGTCTGCCTGAGCAGCAGTGAGCTAGTTACATCTGTCAGTCTGGGGAGTCATCACGCCTACATGGAAAGCCTGTGAGGGGTAGCCACCTGCTCCTTGCAAGCCTCCACCCCTCAGGGCACCAGAGTGGGCATGAGGAAATGGCAGAGTTGTGTATTCTGGGAGGATTATCCCACCTTCTGTCCAGCTCCTTGGACGGCTTCAGCTGAGCAGGAAAGTCCTGACGCATGTGCTGAGAGTTTTAAAAATTGACTTTTTCCCTAGTGAAAGTTAACTGTTGTGCAGTGGTACCATGTAAAGGATGTCTGGGGTGGGTCTACCATTCTGGGCTATCTTTGTTGTGCAGTTCAATTTAAAGTCAGGTTGATGACCAGCAAACTATCTGAAGCCTTAAATTCCATTTTCTCTACATTTTACATTCCTATCAGGAAATAAATCCCTCTTAGATTGGGGGTAGAATAGAAAAGCTGGCAGGTCACTGTCTTCACTGCTGTGCCTGCAGATAAAAATTCACTCAGTTACTGCATAACTTTGAGTGACACAGAGGGCACCACAGGCCAGAGCCCAGTTCAAAAGTGAGTGAATCACGTAACTCATGGCAAGAGTGACAATAGGCATGATCTTGCTGGTGATATCCTCACAGAAGATAGAGGGGACTAAGGTTCAGTGCAACCACTAGCTTTATCTTGGCTACAATACTGACGAGGCCTTCCTATATCTCCTTCTCTATGTAACTGCATCATTCATTTAATACTGACCACCATTTTCAGAGCAGCGTTCTGTTTCTACTCTAATGAAGGAAAACATTTTTGCTCTCATTACGTTGTGTCCAATGAAGTTAACAAGCCCCATGGAATGCTGCAAATCCTTCTGTTTTGTGGGGCATCTAGTAGAGATTTGGCAGTGATAGAAAGAGCAATACTTCTCCATATGGCTATGCCTTTCCTGCCACCTGTACGCTAGAAGCACATTTGTCTGACACGGCATCCTGGTGAGCTTTCAGTGAAAACACAAGCACATCACACAGTCAAGCCCACAGTGTCCAGGTTTGGTTTGGCTCACAAACAGCCAGATGTTTCCAAATAGCTTCTGTTCATCAGTGATCTTGGTAAGAGCAAGGCAAAAACACTTAGAATAACATTTTGTACACATCCTCCAGATTAACTACCAGGTAAGAGGATCCTCAGAAATCATTCCAGGTTCCTTCTGTCCCAGGAAAGAAGCTACAGATGTTTTAGATGTATTTGTTGCTTCATTAAGTGAATTTGATGTATTTCAGAAAAAGGCAGATAAAGTCTGGATTTAGATTTGAGTTTGTCTCTGATTCCAGATTATTCACAATTAGGATTCTGGTCCATACTTAGGATCAAAGCTTTTCAACTATGAAATGTACTTAGATCACTTGGCCATCTTAGCAATTGCCAATCACTAATTCCTTCTTTTCCAGTTCATTCCACTTCTATCAATGTACTAAGTAAATTCCTACTCTGGTCCACTAGCTTCACAAGAGAAATAACACTCATGAACAAGCTCATAGCTTGTTCCAAATTGGGGAGCGAAGTAGGACAATGGGATAACACTGTACTTGCATGGGGTGGGTGGCAGTAGAGCAGCCAGCTGTGAAGAGGCAAATTTAGACAGGAACAGTTATTTGCAGTCACATTAGGAAATCTAACTACACTTGTTTTAGAGAGCTTTAAAAAGAAGTCAAGTGAAACATACAGTAGAAAGCAAGGAAGATGTCAAAAGGAGAGTGTTTCAGGACTGAAGGCATGTCAAGAGGCTAAGAAAAACAAAGAAAACTGATGTGGCCATTTGCATTTCTGTGTGCTGGTGGATCACAGTACTTCAGAAGATCAAAATGCCAGGAAGATTCATTATTAACTCTTCTTCATTAAAGATTCTGGTGAAGATAAGATATATTTATTCATACATTTATTGCATCTTTTCAAATGGAAGATGGGTGAGTTTGGAGACTGCAATATGTCCCCACAAAATTAGAATACGTGTCTTCTCCAGGTTTTGTTTCCTTCAAATTTGTGCTGTGTTCTGCCTCATCAAAAGAAAGGGACAATGAACTCTCTCCAGTGCCTTCTCATAGAATTATAAAATTATCAGGGATTGGAAGAGACCTCAAAACATCATCTAGTCCAATTCCCCTGCCACAGCAGGACACCCCAACCAGGTCCAGACGGGCTTAAAACGTCTCCAGAAAAGGATACCCCACAAACCCCCCAGGCAGCCCCTTCCATAGCCCCATCTCCCTCCCTAGGAAGAAGGTCGGGGTTGGAAGGACCACAGGACCATCCAGTTCCAACCCCC